>JAJEOU010000056.1:2429663-2832163 GCA_021534815.1 Acrocephalus arundinaceus
GGCCACATCCAGACTCTTCTGGGACACTTCCAGAGACAGCGACTCCACCACCTCCCTGACCACTCTGGCAGGAAAAAAATTCCTAATTTTTTTTTTTTTTAGAATGGTAAGAGGTTTTATTGTTTTATCTTATTTATTTTTTGTATTTGTGGGCACTTTGTTAAATAAATAGGTTTTTCTACTTTTTTTAGGGAAGTTCTTTTTTTAGATTAGTTGGAGGAGGGTCTGTTTGGGTTTGCTTTTTAGAGGGGCAGGGTTGGGCACTCCAAATCTCCTTGGGCAGCTCCTTCCAAGGCCTGACCACCTTTTCCACAGAAAAATTTTTCCTGGTGTCCAACCTGAGCCTCCCCAGGCATCACAATTAAGTTGGCGCCCACAGCATTGATTTGGATCTGCACCTGACCCTCCATCCCACGCCAAAATCCCCATTTCCAACCCTCCCAACAGGAATCATGGTGATTCATTCCACATGGTTAGAGACTGAAAAAGAGTGGGAAAACACAGGAATTGTTTTTGTTGTCCTGCTTGCTCTCCAAGCCCTTTGATGTGTGAGCTATCGACGAGCTGCATCTTCGACACCTCCATTTTCTTTGCACGCAAAATTCTCCGGACGCCCACGGAGCACATTTATCCCTGAGTGGTGCAACAGCTCCGGGAGAATCTGTGGCTTCAGGAAGCCACCCCAGACTATAAACAGAGTGGGAGTTTGACTCTGTGTTGAGGGAAACTCATCTCGTCCAGCTTTTCCCACAGAAATTCGGCTGCTGCTCCAAGCGTGGGCCAACAGATGCAGCGAGGAAGCCGCAGATTTGGAGTGGCTGGGTCCCCAAAGCCACCCAAATCCTAAATGTCCTGAGGCACTGGTGTCACCACAAGGCACAGAGACAAAAGCCTCAGCTCCTGCTCATTGTGGACCCTGGCTCAGGCCCAGGAGCAGCCATTCCTTTTTCTCCTTCAGCTCAGGCCTTTGGAGGGCTCAGACACCCGGCCTGGGGTTGTTGGGGTGGCTCTGATCAAAGGCAGGATTAAATTACTCAGAGATAAAAGTGGGAGCCACCCCCAGGGGGACTAAGAAGGAAAACAAAGAAGGATTGGACCTCACAACCCGAAGCTGGAACTGGACAATTAAACCCCAATATGCAAATGGACCAAAACTGATAAAAGTGTGAGACCTCGTGACCGGTCAGCCATTTTGGGTCCATTTTGGGTCCATTTTGTGACCATTTTGTGGCCATTTTGTGTCCATTTTGGGTCCATTTTGTGACCATTTTGTGACTATTTTGGGTCCATTTTGGGTCCATTTTGTGTCCATTTTGTGTCCATTTTGTGACTATTTTGTGACCATTTTGTAACTATTTTGGGTCCATTTTGGGTCCATTTTGTGTCCACTTTGCGACTATTTTGTGACCATTTTGTGACTATTTTGGGTCCATTTTGGGTCCATTGTGTCCACTTTGCGACCATTTTAGAGCCATTTTGTGTCCATTTTGGGTCCATTTTGAGTCCATTTTGGGTCCACCTTGGGTGTAGTCCTGGCCAGGCTCTTGCCCTGCCCAAGGTGTGTCCTTGAGGCTTTTTAATAAATACCTGTTTTATTCCCTCAGCTCTGTCCAGTCTCTGTTCCAGGTCAGCCTTCCCAAGGCATCAGTTCAGGTTTGATGCTGGTGAAAGGCTGACCAGTAAGAACAGCACTGGTTTTAATGGGTGCGAGCTCAGGCCTGGGCCTGGCTTGAAACAGCGTTGTTAATTTAGGTTTTCCATAAACAGGGAAATCATGGAATGGTTTGGTTTGGATGGGACCTTAAAGCTCATCTCATTGCCACCCCTGCCATGGCAGGGACACCTCCCACTGTCCCAGGCTGCTCCAAGCCCCAATGTCCAACCTGGCCTGGGACACTGCCAGGGATCCAGGGGCAGCCACAGCTGCTCTGGAAAAAACCCCAACCCTTCCACATCCCTTTTTAAAGGTTCTCCTCCCCTTTTTCACTGCCCCATGTCTTACACTGCACTTGGGGGATTCAATGCACAGCAGAGTGAAATTTTACTTTAGATAATGACTAAAGACAAAATTAGATCAGTTTTGTGCTACTTAGAAGCGAGGGAATTATCTACACCTGAAAAAGGTGTTAAGTTGATATGAGAACCAAAAGTGTGGAGCTCAAAAATGTTACAGGCTGGTTCTAAAATACACACTGGAAAATTTGGGATTTAATAGTTTTCCTTCTCCCAAAACAGATTGAATTCTACACTGGACTGTCTGGCCAGATAAATATAATAGACCCTGACAGATCTTATTACTTCTTTGCAAAGATAAAATAGCTAAAGCTTCCAACAACCCAAATAACTTCTTTCTCTTTGTCCTGTTTTTCTCTAATAAAGGTGAAGGGATATTTTTTTTTCCATGTAATTTCTGCAAAAAAGGAAAACAATCTTTATATTGGGAAGTCTGATGCATAAACAGCATCCTGAGTCAGCTTCCCACCACCAAGGGATTTAATGGAGTCAAAAAATGGGTTGGAAGGGACAAAAGCCCATCCAGTGCCACCCCTGCCATGGCAGGGACACCTCCCACTGTCCCAGGCTGCTCCAAGCCCCAGTGTCCAACCTGGCCTTGGGCACTGCCAGGGATTTTTATTCCCCAAATCTCCCGTGCAAAACAAGTGCTGTGAACTGAGGTCAGACACAGAGGTTCTTGTTGGTCCGAGGCTGGAAATGGAAAAAGCTGCTCCTAATGAAGGATAAAAGAACAAGACTAAATAAAAAATATCGCTGTTTTGCTTGGAGACGTTTCGTGTCTCTCCCTTTTGATCCTAAATCGTTTGGCACTTTGATAAAACTTTATCCTGTTATTTCCCTGAAATCCAATTATGTTCAACAACAGCCTGGAGCTGTGGTTTCCAGAAGCACCTGGGTCACAGGGCTGCTGCAATTCCACTTCTAAGGAGCTTGGGGAGCTCCATTTGAAATTTGGGATTTTTTCCCTGTGGACAGGGAGTTTTTACAGGGGCCTGGAGTGACAGGGAATGGCTCCAAATGGAAAGAGGGCAGGGCTGGATGGGATCTTGGGAATCAGGAATTGTTCCCTGTGAGGGCGAGGAGGGGCTGGGATGGAATTCCCAGAGCAGCTGTGGCTGCCCCTGGATCCCTGGCAGTGCTCAAGACCAGGTTGGACATTGGGGCTTGGAGCAGTCTGGGACAGTGGGAGGTGTCCCTGCCATGGCAGGGGTGGCACTGGATGAGATTTAAGGTCCCTCCCAATCCAACCCATTCCATGAAATTCAGTAAACAAATCCAGGCTCTTTCTCTGGAAATCCATTTCTCACCACCAAAATGGCTCTGCTGGGATGATGCAAGGATAATTCCAACTGCAGCCAGACCCAAACCCCCTGACTTTGGAACTCTCTGTCATTCTCAGGCTCCAAGGCCATTTCATCAGCAGCACCTTCATGCTTTAAACCAGGCCTAACCAAAGGACAGAAAAAGTAATCCTGGAAAAAATCTACTTGACAGCTTGAGGAAGGAGGGAGGGATTTGTTGCCTTTCTGTTTGCCAGGAGTGTGGGTTTGTGTCGTTTTCCCCTCTGAAGTTCAGGGCATTTCCCAGGTTTTTAAGGCAGTTCTGCTGTTTGCTGATGGACACCAGCAGGGATTAGCAGGGATGTCACAATTCCAGGGATCCAGGGGCAGCCACAGCTGCTCTGGGAAATCCATTCGAGTCCCTCATCACCATCACAGGAATGAATTCCTTCCCAATATCCAATACAAATCTTCCTCCTGGCACTGGGAAGCCACTCCCTGTGTGCTGTCCCTGCA
This sequence comes from Acrocephalus arundinaceus, assembly GCA_021534815.1. Lineage (NCBI taxonomy): Eukaryota > Metazoa > Chordata > Aves > Passeriformes > Sylviidae > Acrocephalus > Acrocephalus arundinaceus. Next base: position 2,433,476 of record JAJEOU010000056.1, read on the forward strand.
GCCCTTGGGAATTGTCTCTTCCAGTTCCTCAGCTCCTTCAGGCCCTGCAAGGCCACCCTGAGCTCAGCCCAAAGCTTCTCCTGGCCAGGCTGAACAATCCCAGCTGTGCCAGCCTTTCCTCCCAGCAGAGCTGCTCCAGCCCTCTGCTCATCCTGGGGCCTCCTCTGGGCTCTCTGCAGCAGCTCCACGTCCTCCCCGTGCTGGGATGTTGGGTTTGGATGCAGCTCCGCAGGTGGAATCACAGAATGAGGAATCAGGGAATGGTTTGGGTTGGAAGGGGCCTAAAAATCACCTCATTCCACCTCTGCCATGGGCAGGGACACCTTCCACCTAAAATCTAAATTAACCCATCCCAAGGTGTTCCAAGCCCTGTCCAACCTGGACATGGAGCTCCAGGGTGATGCAGGACAAAGATAAAGGAATAAAGTCACATTTCTCTCTTCATTCCAATTTTAAAGAACTTTCAGATCAGCCCTTAAATGAGTGGAATTGGACTTTTTTTTCATTCCAAGCCATGCAAGTAGGAAACAAACCAGAGAGTTTTAATCAAAATCAGAGAGGGGAGAGCAAATCCTCACGGCTGGATCGTCCAGTGCCATAAATCCAGGTTGCTCTGCTGTCTGTGGCACCTTTCCCCAGCCAAGGATCCACTCCAGCAGCACCTTCCCAAGGAGAGTTTAATTATTTAGAAGAGATTAAATGCTTTCCACAACAGAAAAAAAAAAAAAAAAAAAAAAAAAAGGAGAAAATAATAATATAAAATAATAAAATATATTAATAAAAAATAAAAATAAAAATATATATAAATATATATAAAATATATAATATAATATATATATACTATATATAAATATAAAATATAATATATATTTATATATAAGTATAAAATATATAATATATAATATATATAAAGATAAAAATAATAAAATATAATAATAGAAAATAAAAGGGAAAATAATAATATAATAAAATAATGGAGAGGGGAATAAAAAGCAGGAATTATTTGCAGCATTTTTTGCTGGCAAATCCTCCAGCCTCTCTGCGAAGGGAAGGGAATGAAGTGTTTAACAGAGGGATCCCATTTCCGCCTGTGACAGGAGGAGACGGATGAGGAGCAGATAGAAATGAAAACCTCGTGCCACCGCTGGAATGCTCTTAAGGAAGACGAAGTGTCCCGGGCAGCTCCCGGGATTGCCAAAGGAAATGAGGGAAGGAATGAGCGCAGCCCGAAGGGATTTGTTCCAATTGCCTCCCCCCCGTGACAGGTCGGGAGCACGGGGAAGGAGCAACACAATGCCCAGAATTATTTCATCCCTGATTTTTTTTATTATCCAAGGGTCATGGGATACAGCAGGTAGCCAGAATCCGCTTGGCTCCGAGTGATTTCCTGAGGAAAGAGTTTTTTTGTGGGATTTAATGAAGTCATGAGCTCGTATTTGCCAGGACTCATTTCACTGGAGATGGCCCAGATGGATTGGGATGAGGGGCACTGTTGCTTCCCAGCTCTTTGGAAATCCTGGAAGATGTTGCTAAAGCTGTCTGGGAAATGCTTTTCCCGTCTTGCGAAACTTCCTTGGGATTTTCATCTCTTTTCCTGCCCTGATTCAAAATGTTAAACAAAGCTTTGGAACATTTTGTTCTGATTAAGGACAACAAAAAAAAAATTAAAAAAAAAATAAGATTAAAGAGGGGGATAAAGAAGGAGAAAAATTGACCCACTTAGATCTGCTCAGGTCAGGGAAAATCAATTTTTGGGCAGAATTTGGCTGCAGGTGAAGGTCTCACCTTGCCCTTCAGTTTTCTCTGCTTTCCCAGGGCTTTCCGAGAAATTCTGCTTCTCTCCTTTGCCTCAAGTTTCGTTTTTCTCTTCCAAATGAATGTTCTTTGAGGAAAAGTCACACAGATGAATTAGCAGGGCTGTTATAAATGAGAATTTTACTGAGCAGTTGAAGTCCCACAACAGAGGAGCTGCAGAGAAGGATTAGCCAGTGTTTATGAAGTATTTTGAAAAGGACACTTAATATTCCATAATTTGTAACCTGTACCTTCAAAAAAATGAGGATTTCATGACCCTTAGGAATTGTCCTGCAGCCTTGTAGATCCCGTTTTCCACCTGGTGCTAAGTCAGTGATTTCAACACCGTTCCATCAGGCAGGAACTTTTTTCCTGGTGGCTTCCAGCACTTCATTTCCCCCCTCTCTGCCTGATAAAGTCGTTAAGTCGAGGAGGATTGGGTGTGAAATAAACCAGGAAATTATAAAGTGACATTCTGCAGGGAGGCACGGGGACAGGCTGACTCCAAGCCAAACATTTTTAAGGATTCTTCAAGAGCTTGAGGTTGGAATTGTTTTTAAATCATTTTTTAAGCCTGTTGCTTGTCATTATCAGCCAGGGACTTTAATTGTGAGATTAAATCTCTTGCAAGAATTTCAGGGACTAACCCAGCCACACTCCCTGACATCTTTCACATTTATTTAGACTTAAAAATCAGCTTTACACCTGATTTCCCCAGTTCCTGGAACTTGTGCTTGATTCCCATTGCTGGCATGGCAAAGAGGAGCCATGGAAAACTGGGAATGAAATCTCAATTATCAGTCTCAATTTATAATTAAATAGAACTCAGAAGGGGAGCACAGAGCACTCATGGGATCCCTCTGTTTTCTTGGCAAAGAAACCTGATTTGAGAGGGAACTTTGTTAATGCAGAACAATTTTTAAAAACCTGATTTTCAAATAAATCTTGACCAGCTGGGTGTGATGAGGAAGCTCAGCAAAGCAGGGTTTGGGTTGCAGCCAGACAACACAAAGAGGAGAAATTCAGGGCATCTTTCTGTCGCCCTGTTTTTTGAAGCCTTCTGATGTTTACATGCTTGGAGTCAAGAGTTCCCATACATTTTACTAAAACACTATGTGTTTTTCACATTCTTTCTTAGAGAAGGAGAAAATTTTCAAGCTGTTCGCCTAGCCAGTGTAGTTTAAAGGAGGGATTTCATCCTCCAATCCACTCTCACTTTAGAGAATCTATAAATTCTGAAAAACTGTAAATAAAGTGCTCTTTTTTACCTTAAGTGGCTGAGCGTGTAGTGCGTGCTCACTTCGTGTCACAGTGTGACATCTTTCAGGTGAGGTGCAGCTGAAAATGAGGATTGCAAGGAGGAAAAGGCAAGGATCACAGCTGGATCAGCCTGGTCAGGTGGAAGAAAACCATCTGTTTTTAACAACGTGTCAAGAGTCCTGTATGTGTGATAAATCGGAATATTATCATGGAATGGACCTTAGGGATCATCTTGTTCCACACAGGGACACCTCCCACTGTCCCAGGCTGCTCCAAGCCACAATGTCCAACCTGGCCTGGGACACTGCCAGGGATCCAGGGGCAGCCACAGCTGCTCTGGGAATTCTATTCCAGGGCCTACCCACCCTGCCAGGGAACAATTCCTTCCCAAAATCCCACCTAGCCCTTCCTTCCTTCAGCTTAAGGCCCTTCCCACTTTCCCTGTCACTCCACGCCCTCATGAAAAGTCCTCCTGCAGCCTTTTTAGAATCCCTTTTTGTTTACTTCTCATTTTCTATTCCTTTCCTGTCATTTTTTTCCCTCAACTTTATGGTGATAGAGGCAAATTTGGTTTTTGTGCTGTGGATCCCTGAGGCTGAACAAGCCCTCCCAGCCCATTGAGTCCCAGCTGTGCCCCATGGGCATCTTGTCCCCAGCCCAGAGCACTGAGTGCCACCTCCAGGTGACACCTGCAGGGATCCCGGGTACTGCAAAGCTCCCTGGGCAGCTCTTTCCAAAGCCTGACCACCCTTTCCATGAGGAAATTCCATCTGAGTCTGGAATTCTGTGTGTTTTTCCTGGGCAGAAAAGGCTCCAAACACCATCACCGCAGCACCTGCAAATCCTGGTTTGTTGATGAGAACACATGGACACATCTTCATCAAGGAGATGAAGAGAGAGAGGAGGGGACAGGAGGTGTCTAATGAGCACTAAAACACCTTTAATTTATGGGAAGCCCCCTCAGGTCCCTTTCAGCATCCTGGAGAATTTAGAGGGGAATTAAAGGGATGGAAACTCATCCCCAAATGAGACTTAAGTGCTTTCCTCCCCCTAGAGCATCGGCGAGAGGAGAAGAAGGGGAGAGGAGCAGCAGCCTCAGAGGAACAGAGGATAAAGTGCTGCTTTCCCTGGAGCTCAGGAACTCCAAGGAGGGAAGGAGAGAGAAGAAGAAATGTCTGGAAGCAAGGAAAAGCCCCACATTCCCGGTTTTCTTGTACAGCACAAGCAAGGGAAGCGTTTCCTTGAACCAAATCTCTCTGCTGGGTATTGTGAATGTTTACCAGCGGGTTTAAGCTCAAAATCAAGGGGGAAACTTCAGCTGACAAAACACAGTTTATAGGAATTGGTGGAGAAAAACTGGGATTTGGCATTGGAATTGCTGGGAATTGCTTTTAACTTCAGTTATGACCAAAACAACCATAAAAATGAAGAAGTAATTTAAACAAGAATAGAGCAACACAGCAGAGGGGGTTCTCCCTCTCAACACTTCCAGCTCCTGACAATATTCCATAAAAATAGTGGAGAAAAAGAAACCTTTCCATGGCTCAAAATGAAGATTTTTAAGTCTGAAAACATGGATTTATTGACCAGCTTCGCCTCATGAGTGGAGCCAGGTTAGTCCAATTTTCTGCAGTGTCCCAAGGGAAAAAATGAGAGGAAATGGCCTCAAATGGCACCAAGGGAGGCTCAGGATGGAGATTGGGAAAGGAAATTTCCCTGGCAGAGCGCTCAGGCCTTGGGCTGAGCTGCCCAGGGAGGTTTGCAGTCCCTGTCTGTGGCAGTGCTCAGGAGGAGGCTGGAGGTGACCCTTGGGGACAGGGTTTGGGGTGCTGCTGGTGCTGCTGGGGTGACACTGGGTGGCCCTGGAGGTCCCTTCCCACCTTGATGATCCTGAGATTTCACATGGAACACTCCAAATGTTCTGCAGCTTTCCTTGCAGAGTGTGTGAAAAAGGAAGAGCAGCCCCAGAGCCACAAACCCAATTCCCATCCTTTGTTCCATTCCTCTTCTCCCACTGAAGTAAAGAAGGAAAAAAGAAAAGCACAAGACAAGCAGCACCAAGAAAATGCAAAGTCCTCAAAATATAAAAACCTCCTGGTGGATAACAAATAATCATTAGCAAATTTTACACATTCCAATTTTGGGATTTACAAAATTCCACTTTTATGTAATCACACCTGAATAGGTTGCCCAGAGGAGCTGTGGCTGCCCCTGGATCCCTGGAAATGTCCAAGACCAGGTTGGACATTGGGGCTTGGAGCAGCCTGGGATAGGGGAAGGTGCCCCTGCCTTAAAGAGGGACCTTAAAAATCATCTTGTTATGGGCAGGGACACCTCAAACATTACAAAAAATTTGAAGGTGTTTTTGGTGTGACTGCCAAGGGATAAACCTGACGTTTTCCCAAGGATGTTACAGCTCCTTGGAATCTTGGGATTGTGTGAAGTTGCTGGAAGGAAAAGGAATTTCTTCCATGCAGTTCTGGTGCTGTAAGGAGAGCAGGCAAACTGCCTCCATTTCTGAGCACCAAATGGATCAGCCAGAACCACAAATTCCCTAAATCCCTGCTCCAGGTCCTTCCCAGCCAGGAGCTCTTCTCCCAAACATCTGCTCCCTTCTGTTCCTGGGAAGGTTTTGGGGGATGTTTCTCTTACTTGCATTGAAAACCTCTCCCTGTCCACCTTCAAGCCCACCTGGACCTTCCAAGACCAGGAGAGAGATTTTTCCTCTCTTTGATTCCCTCCTGGGCATCCATGAATTCCCGGCACAGCCCCCAGGAATGCCAGGGCTCAGTGCCAGCCCTGTGCCAGGGGGAGCAGGATTTGTGCCCTCCAGGGCCCACCCTCATCAGACACTCCAAGGCCTGGAAATGGCTGCAGCGCTCTTTAATTGGCATCATTACCTCAGATAATGTTTTCTAATTAGATTATTGATTTTTCTTTTCACCTCCCCCCGCCGCCTCCTTGTTCTTTTTAATGGATTCCCCTTCCAGTTCTCCACGAGGAGTGAGGATGGATCTCCAGGGAAACTCTTCCAGCACACAGGTGTTCCACTCCGTGTTGGCTTCCTAATTAGCCGGGAGCAAAATTGTTTGTGGGATGGCAGAGAGAACAAGAATTAACGTGGAACATTAATTCCTGCTCCAGAATAATTCCCAGAGTTGGTTTTTTTTGTTTTGCTTCACAAGTCAGAGGAACTGACTAACAGAGATAAGAAGGAGATCTCATATCCTGCCAAAATTTTGGTGATTTAAAAAAAATTCTTGGTTTTTGGAAACACCTAAGAGCCTTCAAACCAAGCTCAGGGTGAGTGTCCCACACCCAGGGCAGGGTCGTGGATCAGGAGGATCTGCTGGAAAGCAAATCCAAGCTGATCCTCGCTCACCTCCAAACCAGGCACAGGCTGTGGCTGCCCCATCCCTGCCAGAGTCCAAGGCCAGGTTGGAGAAATCTGGGAGCGTGGAAGGTGTCCCAGGGTTTGGAATGAAATCATCTTTAAGGTCCCTTCCAACCCAAGCGAGTCCATGATCCCACCAAGCTTCTCACATTCCCACAAACTCCATTTCTCCACAAGTAATTCCCTGTCCACGTGTGAGGATGTGTTCAAATGGTCAAAGTCAGGGCTGGGCAGCTCTTGAGGGAACACATCTTTGGATAACCAGGATCTGAGACAGCTTTTCCAAGTGGGGTTGGAAAACCCACAGCCCTCTGGAGCTGGGAAATGCTGTCCTCACCTTCTAAATCCTTGTGTTTTGTGGGAGAAAAATTCATTGGACGGTTTTAAAGTGCATTTACAACCGGTGACAGAGACTTCCCTCTGCCCTTTCTATCACCTTATCCCAGAATTATGAAGGTTGGAGAAGATCTCCAAGCTCTTCCAGTGCCATCATCATCACCCCAAATCACATCCCCAAATACCCATTCCAAATATTCCATGTTACTTTTCTCCCAGTTAAAGATGGACCGAAAACACTCGGCTTTGCTGGGAATTTATAAACAAATCTTGTGGCTTCCCAGGTCAGTTGAGAGAAAATTTCATTATAATTTTACTATAATTTTATTATTCCTCATTAAAGAGCTTTTCATGGATAAAAAGGCAAATTCCCCTCTCCTAAATGGTGAGGTGTCACAAATCTCTCTTGTAAATGTGGAATTCCAGCAGCTCCATCCTTGGAGCTACTGGGAATCCCATTTGCACCTCGTGAGTCTGTCTGGAGTAAAAACTGAGTGGGAAAAGGTGCCTGCCCCGAGGGATTTACAGCCAGACACACCCGGAGCAGGGAATGCCAACATGGAATTATGAGTAAAATAAGCAAGGATATCGGATATTAAATGGTGTTTGTTGAGCTGAACTACACTTCAAACCAATTCGTCTTTTCAATCTTTATATTGTACTTTGCAATGTGCTGTTGTAGGGGCTGGGTACCCCAAAGCCCTTTCCAAATGGTAAATTATGCCTGTAATTCCTTCCAGGCCTTTTTGCATCCTTAAATCCCAGTTTTGATGCAGTGACAGGACAAGAAGTGCCCCATCAGCCCCAAATCCTGGTCAGATCAGGGCACTTCCCTGAGGATGTGGCAGCAGGGATTCCCGGTGGTTCCAGTGCCTGTGGAGCCACTTCATTCAGTTTAGCACAAATAAGCTCCAGGCTTTAGCAATTTTCTGAGTTTCAGGAGCTTTGGCACCCCTGAGAAACAAAACTTCCACTGCCTTGGTGCTGTGGCAAGAGGATTTCCAGAGGTCCAGGGGATCAGCATCAGGAGCTGAACCCTGGCTCTGCCATCCCAGGAAAGGAGGGATCTGGGAGAGCCTGACCAGGCTTCAGGTCAGGTCACAGAATTCCAGAATCATCAAGGCAGGAAGAGCCCCTCACGATCATCCAGTGCCACCCCAGGATCATCCCAAATCCTGTCCCCAAGGGCCATACCCAGGCTGTCACCCTAAAGCTCACCTGAACTTCATCTCATCCCTTGGGCTTTGCAGGAACCTGACCTTGGGATGGGAGGGACCATCCTGGAGACTCCTCACAGCCCCCAAGGTGCTGAGGCTGGGAGCAGATGGATTGGAAGTTGTGGCCCCCTGAAGGTTTGGTGGGTGTGCAGGGGCCTTTGGCTTGGATTTCATGGAATCACCGAGGTGGGAAGAGCCCCTGAGGATCCCCCAGGGCCACCCCAGCAGCACCAGCAGCACCCCAAACCCTGTCCCCAAGGGCCACCTCCAGCCTCCTCCTGAGCACTGCCACAGACAGGGACTGCAAACCTCCCTGGGCAGCTCAGCCCAAGGCCTGAGCGCTCTGCCAGGGAAATTTCCTTTCCCAATCTCCACCCTGAGCCTCTCCTGGTGCCATTTGAGGCCGTTTCCTCTCATTTTTTCTCTGCCACTCCTGGTAGAGAGTTGTGGAGAGAAGTTGGAGGAACAGCTGAGATCCAGAAAAATCCAGGAAGAGACCCTGGAGCACCTGAAACAGCCCCAGAAGTGCAGGCAGAGCATCCCTCCCTCCCTGCCTCCCTCCTTCCACACCTGGGATCGATCTCACAGGCAAAGTCTTGGCTCCCCGTGGAAATAATTCCAGCTCCAAATACTCCCTGAGCAATCTGGGAAAATGGAAAATGTTCCTGCCCATGGCAGGGGGTTGGAATGAGATCGACTTCAAGGTCCCATCCAAACCATTCTGGCATTCCATGAACGTTCATGAAAGTCCAAAAACAATTGTAGAAGGAAACCGCTAAAATTATTTTAAAATAATAAAAAAATACTTTTAAAATTAGAAAGTATTTTTGAATTAAAAGTATTTATTAAAAATATTTCTTTAAGATTAAAAATTATTCAAATTTATTTTCCAGCTGTTTGACCCATGCAAGGAGCATTAGAAAATAATTTGTATGGTGCAACCAAGTGCTCCCTACTACAAAGAGGTGAAACCCAGCTCTGTTTTCTTTTTCTTGTGGCCTGAACCAAGACGGAGGCACCGAAGCCATCAGGAATGTTGTGGAGTCTGTAGCACAGAAATGAAGAATTTCCATGAGGAAAATCAAATATTTCAAGAAATTTTGGCCCCAACTGTCGGGAAAACAGGATCTGGGAAGCCTGAGGAACATCCTGGATGGTTTGGTAATGTACAAATTGTGTCAGTGGTGGTAGTGTAAAATTTGGGATATTTTGGAGAAGTAAATTGGCTTCTTTTTTACCATGTTTGGGTTGCTGAGGATGCCGTCATCTTCTGGTGAAAAATAACAAGTTATTAGTGGGTTTTACACCATTATCCAATAAAATTCAGGATATATCACCACAATTCCTTGTGGATACACAGAATTAACTCCAATGAACACCTGTGATTATTCTGTGGTAATAGAGAAACTGAGAATTTGGGTGATAAATCTACAGGCAAAGCATGTAAGGATAAAAATCAAAATAAATCATTGCTTTATTTCCTGTTTATGGAGCCCAACCTTGAAGGGCTCCACAGTCCTGACATTCCAAATTTCCTGAGGTGTCACTGAGGGGATTCAGTCTGGAGAAGAGACTCAAGGGGGACTTCATTGCTCTCCACAAATCCTTGACATGTAAACTGCCTGAAAACATCATTTTTGGGACTGACCATGCTTGGTTCGATGTAAGTGGTGTTTCTTTAAGTTATTTTTACCACAAAAATCGAATATCACCATTGACGGCATGGGCAGAATGGGAGCTTCAGGCAAAGTTTGTTAGAATTACGAGGTGCAGAAATCAGCCCCGGGCTTTCTAAACTCCTCAGAGAGGACTCTGGGTACACCTGGACCCAATCTCAGCCTCAGACTTAATTAATAGTTTATATCTAAATGATTATATGGATGTAATTGGATTTTTATAGAATTTTGTCCCTCAGGATTAATGGCAACCCCAATATATTTTTATAAAAATAATATATTAAGACAATGATTAGACTAAAATCCATAATCAGGATGATTTACTACAGAGTAGTAGCTGTAACTACTAACAGAGTGCAATGTATTGAAGCAATTAAACTGATATATTAATTAAATTAATATACCAATTATTGTGTAGAGATTGATGTCTCTCACGCAGACCAAGGAAAGGGGGCTAAACTTGGGTTCATTCTCAAGGGAATTCCCCACTCCTGGGAGGAATCCTTATGAAAGGGAATGTTCAAAGGCTCTTCCTTACACACTGGGACTGGGTTTTTATGGGATAAAACTTCAGTCAGCTGTCCCAGGCAGCCGTGACAGCTCAGCAGCTTTAGATAAGCTATCAGCACTTTCCCCTGTTAGTTCCTTTATCAGGTCCGTTATCAGCTCTGCCCCATCTCCACCTCATTAGCAGGGTGATTAACTCTGGGATTGATGAGCCAGGCTGCGGTCAGGGGGGTTATTCAGCACCAAAACGAAGCCCCCTCCTCCCTTCCCCACTGACAGCTTTGCTTTTAGGCGTTGTTTGAGTCGGTTTTTCCCACTCCGGGCACAACATCCCTATCCTGGTTTTAGGGAGGCAGGATAGGCACGGATGGGAACAGCTCTTTTCGTTTTCCAACAGCTTGTGAGGGATTAAAAGCCTGGACTCCAAACCGACGGAGCCTTGGCTCCCTCCTCAGGATGCTGGATTCACCCCATCTTCGAAGGAGGAAGGAACATTCCTTGATTTCAGAGGAATTTGGGCTTTGCCAACCACTCTCTGTCTCCCACCTTTCCTCTCCCCTTCTCCCAAACGATCTCTGGAGGTGTTTGATGGGGCTTGGAGCAGCCTGGGACAGTGGAAGGTGTCACTGTCCATGGCAGGGGTGGCACTGGATGGGTTTTAAGGTCCCTCCAGCCCCAATCATTCCATGATTCCCTGATTTGATGATTCACAGCATCCCTCGTGAAGCTGCTCACGAGCTCAGGTCCTTGCTCCCTGTCATGCCTGAAATCTCTCTGGCATCCCCATCCATTCCCTTTGCTCTTTCCTGGAAAAACCACTTGATTTATTCTTTACTGAGGCAACACTTCCCTTCTTTTCCAAGGGTTTGCCGTTTGCATGTTTATTGTTTTCCTCAGCGATCTGGGAGACCCTACAACCTGACCCAACTGTAACCCTGGTTTCCTGTTGTAGATAAAATACTGTTAAACGCCTGACAAAGAAAACAACTCACAACACCCCCCTCCAAAAAAACCCCATCAAACCAACCAGCTGCTGTTTTTCACTGCGGTAAAAAGAGTAAACAGCTCGTGCTGGAACTCGGAGAAGGTTTTGAAGACAAATGTTCTGTCACACGTCTTGTGTGCAGTCATTTCTTCATTAGGGAAAAACAGAGGATGTTTCTGAGCCGCCCAGGCCAAGATAAACACAGGGAGAGGAGTTATTTTAAGGGGGTAGGACTGGAAATCTCTGTGCTGAAAATTAGGGACAGGTTCAGGGCACAGCCATGGATGCTGCATGATCAGAGATGATCTCAGAATCCCAGAATGGTTTGGGTTGGAAGGGACCTTAAAGCCCATCCCATTCCATCTTCCACTAACCCAGGTTGCTCCAAGCCCTATCAAAGCTGGCCTTGGGCACTACCAGGGATGGGAAATCCACAACTTCCCTGGGCAACATTGCAGATTTTCCCTGATTTTTCTTGGTTTGAGATCATATTTTCCACTTCTTACTTATCCCACGAGGTTCCCTCTGAATAGTCACAAACACATTCATATATAACACACACAACCCCATTCAAGCCTTTCCAAGGAGGATGTCAGGAAAAACTTTTCTCTCCTTCCATAATAAAAAAATAAAATCCGTTGTTTTCTGGGGCTTTTTTTCCCTTTAAAAGCTCCATTTATTTTAAGACAGCCACAGCAGCACAGCTCTGAGGGAAATATAGTGAGAGTGACCGCAACATTTGGACTTAAAGCCAAACCTCTCCCAAGGGGAAGCGCGAAAAAGCCAAACTTCCATGTTGGCTAATTAGGCAGACAAACCTCAGGCATGAGACTGGAGGTGGAGTTCATGGCCAGCGTTTTGGTGCAGGATTTCATGTTTATTTAACTGCTGTTGATGTGAATTTTCCTCTTTTTTTCCCTGATTTTGGATGCTGGTGGGGATGCAGAGCTGTCACAGGTGCAGAGAATTGTTGCTATTCCTCATCCAAAACCTTCAGAGCCAGGTTGGACAGGCTTGGAGCAACCTGGGGTAGTGGAAGGTGTCCAGGTGGAACTGGGTGATCTTTAGGTGCCTTCCAACCCCAAACTTCTGTTATTCCATGGAAAATCTAACAGAAAACATCATATTAAAATGTGTGCCAGACTACTTTCTTTCTGAAGTGCTGCTCCAGAGCCAACTGAGAGTTCAATAATTTCCAAGAGAGTGTTAAGAAGCAGCAGCAGGATGGGGATGAGAGAAGAAAACTGAAGGCAAGACAACAGCTAAATGTGTGGTTTGAGTGAGTTCAGTGTTAATTTAGGATATTGTGGTCATTTCAGACAGAGAGAGGGAAAGAAAAGGGTGGGGAGTGCTGCAGAGATGATGCTACTAAAAGCTAATTTCTATATTAGCACTGGAGAATGGATTTGATTCAGCCACACCTCTCCCATTTGGAAAGGAAAAGTGCATTTTCCATTTTGAAACAAGTGCTGATTTCTTGAAGTCTCAAATGTCAGCGGCAAAAGCATCTTTAATTTCCAAAGAAATGTGTCTGAATTGATTATTTCATCTGCTGTTCTCAATCTGCAGAGGAGGTACAAAATCAAGCAGTTCCTGATCAAATCTAAAAGTTTCACTACAGCTCTTCCCAAAGTGCTCCATCAGGGTGAGTTTGTAGTGGAATTCATGTCTCATTTTCTACGAAACGCAGGTTGAGAACTCCAAGTCAGTTCTCCCCAAGTTACAGAGAAACAAAAGGAAAAACTCTCTTGATTTTCAACTGCCACCGTAAAATCTTCTGAGGCTGAAACGTGGAAAGACCCATCAGGTCATCAAAAAAACCCAGGGATATTTCTGATTCAGATTTGGTTGCAAACACAGAGATGCTGCTCTGATTATTTGTGAACGTGGTCTTTTAAAAAGCTCTATTTTCACGTAGAGGAGAGAATTTTACAAGTTCAGCATTCTGCTATTTTGCAGAATGGATAAAAATTGTGTTATTTAAGTTAAATACTCAAAAATCATGGGCAATAGCAATCATGCTTTAACAGGATAGTTTGTAGAGGGAGCATTACCCAGAGCAAAAATCCCTCTTAAAACTTCAGAGGTGCTTTTCGCCTGCACAAAGAGATAAATGGAACCCACTGGACCTGCAAATCAATTTTTGTATTGTTAGACACAAGTGCAAATGAGTCTTTTGCACTCTTGACCCCAGACAATCTGACTTTGGTAAAGGCAGGTCAGTCCCTGCTTCCTTTATTGCTGGACACTGATAACCCCTCGAAATTATCTCTGCCTGAAACCTGGAGGTGGTGGAGAGGAAGGGGATGAGAAACTCGAGTCTTTCCCGTGCCCTCCTCATTCCGCAGCTGGGGCAAAGCCGGGGGGAGCCGAGTTCACCTCAGAGCCCTGAGGGCGGCAGCAATGGCGGCGCCGCTCCCTCAGCGCCCGGCCCCGGCCCCGACGGGCGGGGAGCCCTCGGCAGAGCCCTGGTGGCAGCAGGGACCGAGCCCCGGGCCCGGGCTCTGTGCCCGTGGCGCCGCAGAGGCCAGGGGAGAGCTGCAAGAGTCGGGGCCTCGGGCACTGCCCCGCCCCGGGTGCAGCAGCCGGCCCCCGGCCTTGTGGAAGCGCAGGAGGCTCTCGTGGTGCCGCTTGTGCAGCTTGTGCAGGTGCCTGTGGATGGCCCCGGCCCTGCGTGGTGGCCCTGCCCCGCTCAGCTTCCCGTCCCCGGCAAAGGCGCCCGGACTGCGCTCGATGCCCTTGGGTGTCATTGCTGAGGGCACTGAGGAGCCCCGGTGCCCGGGCAGAGCCCTGAGGGACAGCCCTGGTGCCCGGCCTCCCGTGCCTCGTGGAGCCGCTGCCCACTGGTCCCTGACATGTCCGTGCGGCCGATTCCTGGTGCCCTGGACAGCGCAGCCTGCAAACCCAAGGCTCTGCACGGTGGGGCTGCGGCTGCCGTGTGAGAGCGCGGCCAAAGCCCCTCAGGGCTCTGGGCACAGTAGGGGCCACAAGGCCACAAGGCCACAAATCGGGGGGCTGCTCCGTGCCAGTTCCTGCCGGCTCCACTGCTGTTGGGGTGCCGGGGTGGCCCTTTGTGACACGGGTGCTTTGTGTCGGGGCCCTTTGTGATGTGGGACATGATGGTGGCCAGAAATGCTTGTGACATCAGGGAGCCCCGCCCTGGCTGAGGGTATCCAAGGGGCGCAGAGCCCTGAGGTGCCCAGACGCAGGAGAGCCGCTCTCTGAGGAGGAAGCAGCTCCCTGTGTCTGTCTGCGCTAGACGCTGATAGCGATAGACGCCGATAGCGACGGACAGTGATAGTGAAAGTGAGAGTAACAAGGACAAAGTGAATTCCAAGACCCGGTGCCCAGCCCCTTGCCCAGCTGGCTGGAAGCCTCCAGCGGGCAGTGGTCAGGGGCAGTGGGCTGGTGAGTGCTGCCACTGGCAGAGAGTGAGGAGGAGGAGAGGACTTTGCTGAGATGGACGGAGAATTTTTCCCAAGGGAAGGTGCCAGGGGTGAGGAGATTTCTCGGAGGACAGTGACCGTGAGAGAGACTGTCCAAGAAGTTTCCCGTCAGGGACCCAGGAGCCGAGAGCTGCACCAGGTCCAGGTTCGTGGGAGCATTGGAAATCTTTCCTGGTACAGCAATGAGAGGCATGGAGGGATCTTTGAATGGGAAAAAACCGTCAGAGTCTGCGATCTGTACCAGTGGGAAGAGGACGGTGAGGTGCACCAAGAAGGGTGCAAGTGGGAAGACCATGTAGCAAGCCAAGAGGTGTCCCAGTGGGAAACAGACGTGAGGGAGCAGCAGGAGTTTGAATGGGAAGAGGAAGAGGGATCCTCAGAGCCGTCCTTCCGGAGAGATGTTTCAGAGGAATCCCAATGGGGCAATGGCCAAGAGTTTTCCCAGAGGGAAGACGAGAGCTCCCCAGACTTCTCAGTGTGGGATGAAGATGTGCACTCGCACAGCTCCGGATGGGAAGAAAGCGGAGAGGCGGAATCCTCCCAGGTCAGAGACAGCAGTGACAAGGAGCTGTCCCAATGGGGCTGTGACATCAGCTCCAAGCTCTGGGACAGAGTCTTGTGCACAGTGAGCAACAAGGAACTCCCAGCCTTGTCCCCCTGAGGGTCCCAGCTCTGTCAGCCCTGTGGGCACAGGGGTGGCAGCAGAGGCAGCGCCTGCCCTAACCAGTGCCTCTCCTTCCCTACAGAGTCCCATGGAAGCTGAGCCAGCAGCTGCTGCCCCATCCAGAGCCGCTGAGGAGACAGCAGAGGGGTCAGTGCTGGCAGTGGAAGAGAGGGAGGATGACTGCCATGAGGACATCAAATGGCAGCAGTTCCTGGATGACCTGGGGCCTTTCCTGGTGAGACACTCAGATGTGTCCCAGGAAGTTTCTGGGGAAGAAGTGTCCCATGGCGGAGTCAGCAGGTCCCAGGACCCCTCAGGCTGGGAAGAATGCATCGAGGAAGGGCTGTCTCAAGGAGATGATACCACCTGTGCGGAGACTTCCGACTTGGAAGAATCCATTGGCCGAGGTGTGGTTGGAGGGAAGTGCAGCAGGTCCTCGGGACCCTCCAACTGGGAAAACGACAGCGACAAGGAGCTGGTGCAGGGGAACTGGGAAGGTGACATGGAGCACGGCCCTGGGAGCAATCCCTTGCTCCCAGAGGATGATGAGTGGGACGAGGTGAGTGTCCTGGAGCTGCCCCCAGAAGAGGACAGAGACCGGAGATGGAGAGTTTTTGTGGAGGACGGGCTCCCGGTCCCTGTTCCTCGCGAGGCCTGGGTTGAGCTGGGATCCCAGGCCCTGCAGGGGCAGCCGGCTGCCCCCAGGAAACGTCCCTCCCGCTTCAGGCGGGCGCTGCGGGCGCTGCGGGGGCTGTTCCGGTGTCCCTGCATGCGGCCACAGCCGGAGGAGTAAGAGAGACGAGGAAGAAGATGAAGAAGGCCAAGGCCAAGAAGATGAAGAACTCTCGTGCTGAGGGAAGTGGAGCTTCCAGGGAGGAGTTCCATCCAGCAGGAGGCACAGCCAGCCCTGGTGTCTGTCTGGCACTGAGCTCCTCTGTAGGGCAGATGAAGCAGCCTGGCTGGAGTCTCTGGCTCTGCCTTCTCTGCCCGGCTCGGCTCCCCCCTTCCCCAGCCCCGCACACACCCGGCCTGGGCCTGGAAGGTACAGCCACCATTTCTTGGGCATAAAGCAGAGGCTCCTGGAACAGACTCTCGGCATCAACCTCTCCGAGACAACGGCAAAGAAGACAAAGACGAAGACAAAGACGAAGACAAAGACGAAGACAGCGAAGACAAAGACGAAGACAGCGAAGACAAAGACAAAGACAACGAAGATGAAGATGAAGACAGACAAAGATAAAGACAAAGAAGACGACAAAGACAAAGAAGACGACGATGACGAAGAACAGGAAGAAGACAAAAATGACAGAGAAGACTTATTTAAGAAGACGTAGGAGAATAGGAAGAGGAATTTAAAAATACTTAGAAGAAAAATAGGTATAAGATTGGGATTAAGACTAGGACAAGGACTAGGAATAGGAATTTTAAAATATATATAATAAGAAGAAGAGTGGTAAGTATTAGAAAATATATAGAGAAGAAGAGGAATAAGAATAGGAATAGGAATAGGAATAGGAATAGGAATAGGAATAGGAAATTTAAAATACAGAGAAAAAGAAGAGGAAGAAGAAAAGTAGTAAAAATTAGAAAATATGTAGAAGAAGAAGAGGAATAGGGAGAAGAAATTAAAAATCTATAGAGGAACATGAGTGGGAAGAATAAGAATTAGGAAATATATAGAAGAAGAAGAAGAATAGGAATAGGAATAGGAAGTTTTAAATACATAGAAGAAGTAAAGAAGAAGAGGAGGAAGAAGAAGAGGAGGAAGAGGAGTAGGAAAAAGTAGAAGAAGAAGAATTTAAGAATACAAAAATAAAGAGAAAATGTAATGAATAAAATTAAAAATTGGGGTTTTTTATTACATATCGTATATTTATATTACAGTCCACGGTATATAAAAATAATTGTATTACAGTCCAAGATATAAGAACATTAGTGTACACACCATTGTCATCACAATACATTGTCACGTCCCAACACTGTTCCAGTCACTGAAGAATTGGTCCATTTTCTAGTAAGGTCTGTAGGGCACAAGGAAAGAGCCTCCAGTGCTGTTGGGGTGCTGCAGGTGGCCCTTTGTGACAGGGGCGCTTGGTGTCGGGGCCCTTTGTGATGCGGGACATGATGGTGGCCAGAAATGCTTGTGACATCAGGGAGCCCCGCCCTGGCTGAGGGTATCCAAGGGGCGCAGAGCCCTGAGGTGCCCAGTCGCAGGAGAGCCGCTCTCTGAGGAGGAAGCAGCTCCCTGTGTCTGTCTGCGCTAGACGCTGATAGCGATAGACGCCGATAGCGACGGACAGTGATAGTGAAAGTGAGAGTAACAAGGACAAAGTGAATTCCAAGACCCGGTGCCCAGCCCCTTGCCCAGCTGGCTGGAAGCCTCCAGCGGGCAGTGGTCAGGGGAAGTGGGCTGGTGAGTGCTGCCACTGGCAGAGAGTGAGGAGGAGGAGAGGACTTTGCTGAGATGGACGGAGAATTTTTCCCGAGGGAAGGTGCCAGGGGCGAGGAGATTTCTCGGAGGACAGTTACCGTGAGAGAGACTGTCCAAGAAGTTTCCCGTCAGGGACCCAGGAGCCGAGAGCTGCACCAGGTCCAGGTTCGTGGGAGCATTGGAAATCTTTCCTGGTACAACGATGAGAGGCATGGAGGGATCTTTGAATGGGAAAAAACCGTCAGAGTCTGCGATCTGTACCAGTGGGAAGAGGACGGTGAGGTGCACCAAGAAGGGTGCAAGTGGGAAGACCATGTAGCAAGCCAAGAGGTGTCCCAGTGGGAAACAGACGTGAGGGAGCAGCAGGAGTTTGAATGGGAAGAGGATGAGGGATCCCCAGAGCCGTCCCTCCGGAGACATGTCTCAGAGGAATCCCAATGGGACGATGGCCATGAGTTTTCCCAGAGGGAAGACGAGAGCTCCCCAGACTTCTCAGTGTGGGATGAAGATGTGCACTCGCACAGCTCCGGATGGGAAGAAAGCGGAGAGGCGGAATCCTCCCAGGTCAGAGAGAGCAGTGACAAGGAGCTGTCCCAATGGGGCTGTGACATCAGCTCCAAGCTCTGGGACAGAGTCTTGTGCGCAGTGAGCAACAAGGAACCCCCAGCCTTGTCCCCCTGAGGGTCCCAGCTCTGTCAGCCCTGTGGGCACAGAGGTGGCAGCAGAGGCAGCGCCTGCCCTAACCAGTGCCTCTCCTTCCCTACAGAGTCCCATGGAAGCTGAGCCAGTAGCTGCTGCCCCGTCCGGAGCTGCTGAGGAGGCAGCAGAGGGGTCAGTGCTGGCAGTGGAGGAGAGGGAGGATGACTGTGATGAGGAAGTGAAATGGTGGCAGTTCTTGGATGACCTGGGGGCTTTCCTGGTGAGACACTCAGATGTGTCCCAGGAAGTTTCTGGGGAAGAAGTGTCCCATGGCGGAGTCAGCAGGTCCCAGGACCCCTCAGGCTGGGAAGAATGCATCGAGGAAGGGCTGTCTCAAGGAGATGATACCACCTGTGCGGAGACTTCCGACTTGGAAGAATCCATTGGCCGAGGTGTGGTTGGAGGGAAGTGCAGCAGGTCCTCGGGACCCTCCAACTGGGAAAACGACAGCGACAAGGAGCTGGTGCAGGGGAACTGGGAAGGTGACATGAAGCATGGCCCTGGGAGCAATGCCTTGCTCCCAGAGGATGATGAGTGGGACGAGGTGAGTGTCCTGGAGCTGCCCCCAGAAGAGGACAGAGACCGGAGATGGAAAGTTTTTGTGGAGGACGGGCTCCCGGTCCCTGTTCCTCGCGAGGCCTGGGTTGAGCTGGGAGCCCAGGCCCTGCAGGGGCAGCCGGCTGCCCCCAGGAAACGTCCCTCCCGCTTCAGGCGGGCGCTGCGGGCGCTGCGGGGGCTGTTCCGGTGTCCCTGCATGCGGCCACAGCCGGAGGAGTAAGAGAGACGAGGAAGAAGATGAAGAAGGCCAAGGCCAAGAAGATGAAGAACTCTCGTGCTGAGGGAAGTGGAGCTTCCAGGGAGGAGTTCCATCCAGCAGGAGGCACAGCCAGCCCTGGTGTCTGTCTGGCACTGAGCTCCTCTGTAGGGCAGATGAAGCAGCCTGGCTGGAGTCTCTGGCTCTGCCTTCTCTGCCCGGCTCAGCTCCCCCCTTCCCCAGCCCCGCACACACCCGGCCTGGGCCTGGAAGGTACAGCCACCATTTCTTGGGCATAAAGCAGAGGCTCCTGGAACAGACTCTCGGCATCAACCTCTCCAAGACTACGGCAAAGAAGACAAAGACAAAGACAAAGACGAACACAGCGAAGATGAAGATGAAGACAGACAAAGACGAAGACATTGAAGACGACAAAGACAAAGAAGACGACGATGACGAAGAACAGGAAGAAGACAAAAATGAAAGAGAAGACTTATTTTAGAAGACGTAGGAGAATAGGAAGAGGAATTTAAAAATACTTAGAAGAAAAATAGGTATAAGATTGGGACTAGGAATAGGACTAGGAATAGGAATAGGAATTTTAAAATATATATTATAATAAGAAGAGTGGTAAGTATTAGAAAATATTTAGAAGAAGCATAGGAATAGGAATAGGAATAGAAATAGGAAAAGGAATAGGAATAGGAAATTTAAAATACAGAGAAAAAGCAGAGGAAGAAGAAAAGTAGTAAGAATTAGAAAATATGTAGAAGAAGAAGGGGAATAGGGAAAAGAAATTAAAAATCTATAGAGGAACATGAGTGGGAAGAATAAGAATTAGGAAATATATAGAAGAAGAAGAAGAATAGGAATAGGAATAGGAAGTTTTAAATACATAGAAGAAGCAGAGAAGGAGGAAGAAGAAGAGGAGGAAGAGGAGTAGGAAGAAGTAGAAGAAGAAGAATTTAAGAATACATAAATAAAGAGAAAATGTAATGAATAAAATTAAAAATTGGGTTTTTTTATTACATATCGTATATTTATATTACAGTCCACGGTATAAGAACATTAGTGTACACACCATTGTCATCACAATACATTGTCACGTCCCAACACTGTTCCAGTCACTGAAGAATTGGTGCATTTTCTAGTAAGGTCTGTAGGGCACAAGGAAAGAGCCTCCAGTGCTGTTGGGGTGCTGCAGGTGGCCCTTTGTGACAGGGGCGCTTGGTGTCGGGGCCCTTTGTGATGCGGGACATGATGGTGGCCAGAAATGCTTGTGACATCAGGGAGCCCCGCCCTGGCTGAGGGTATCCAAGGGGCGCAGAGCCCTGAGGTGCCCAGTCGCAGGAGAGCCGCTCTCTGAGGAGGAAGCAGCTCCCTGTGTCTGTCTGCGCTGGAAGGCGATAGCGATAGATGCCGATAGCGACGGACAGTGATAGTGAAAGTGAGAGTAACAAGGACAAAGTGAATTCCAAGACCCGGTGCCCAGCCCCTTGCCCAGCTGGCTGGAAGCCTCCAGCCGGCAGTGGTCAGGGGCAGTGGGCTGGTGAGTGCTGCCACTGGCAGAGAGTGAGGAGGAGGAGAGGACTTTGCAGAGATGGACGGAGAATTTTTCCCGAGGGAAGGTGCCAGGGGTGAGGAGATTTCTCGGAGGACAGTTACCGTGAGAGAGACTGTCCAAGAAGTTTCCCGTCAGGGACCCAGGAGCCGAGAGCTGCACCAGGTCCAGGTTCGTGGGAGCATTGGAAATCTTTCCTGGTACAACGATGAGAGGCATGGAGGGATCTTTGAATGGGAAAAAACCGTCAGAGTCCGCGATCTGTACCAGTGGGAAGAGGACGGTGAGGTGCACCAAGAAGGGTGCAAGTGGGAAGACCATGTAGCAAGCCAAGAGGTGTCCCAGTGGGAAACAGACGTGAGGGAGCAGCAGGAGTTTGAATGGGAAGAGGATGAGGGATCCCCAGAGCCGTCCCTCTGGAGAAATGTCTCAGAGGAATCCCAATGGGACGATGGCCATGAGTTTTCCCAGAGGGAAGACGAGAGCTCCCCAGACTTCTCAGTGTGGGATGAAGATGTGCACTCGCACAGCTCCGGATGGGAAGAAAGCGGACAGGCGGAATCCTCCCAGGTCAGAGACAGCAGTGACAAGGAGCTGTCCCAATGGGGCTGTGACATCAGCTCCAAGCTCTGGGACAGACTCTTGTGCGCAGTGAGCAACAAGGAACCCCCAGCCTTGTCCCCCTGAGGGTCCCAGCTCTGTCAGCCCTGTGGGCACAGAGGTGGCAGCAGAGGCAGCGCCTGCCCTAACCAGTGCCTCTCCTTCCCTACAGAGTCCCATGGAAGCTGAGCCAGCAGCTGCTGCCCCGTCCGGAGCTGCTGAGGAGGCAGCAGAGGGGTCAGTGCTGGCAGTGGAGGAGAGGGAGGATGACTGTGATGAGGAAGTGAAATGGTGGCAGTTCTTGGATGACCTGGGGCCTTTCCTGGTGAGACACTCAGATGTGTCCCAGGAAGTTTCTGGGGAAGAAGTGTCCCATGGCGGAGTCAGCAGGTCCCAGGAGCCCTCAGGCTGGGAAGAATGCATCGAGGAAGGGCTGTCTCAAGGAGATGATACCACCTGTGCGGAGACTTCCGACTGGGAAGAATCCATTGGCCGAGGTGTGGTCGGAGGGAAGTGCAGCAGGTCCTCGGGACCCTCCAACTGGGAAAACGACAGCGACAAGGAGCTGGTGCAGGGGAACTGGGAAGGTGAGATGGAGCACGGCCCTGGGAGCAATGCCTTGCTCCCAGAGGATGATGAGTGGGACGAGGTGAGTGTCCTGGAGCTGCCCCCAGAAGAGGACAGAGACCAGAGATGGAGAGTTTTTGTGGAGGACGGGCTCCCGGTCCCTGTTCCTCGCGAGGCCTGGGTTGAGCTGGGAGCCCAGGCCCTGCAGGGGCAGCCGGCTGCCCCCAGGAAACGTCCCTCCCGCTTCAGGCGGGCGCTGCGGGCGCTGCGGGGGCTGTTCCGGTGTCCCTGCATGCGGCCACAGCCGGAGGAGTAAGAGAGACGAGGAAGAAGATGAAGAAGGCCAAGGCAAAGAAGATGAAGAACTCTCGTGCTGAGGGAAGTGGAGCTTCCAGGGAGGAGTTCCATCCAGCAGGAGGCACAGCCAGCCCTGGTGTCTGTCTGGCACTGAGCTCCTCTGTAGGGCAGATGAAGCAGCCTGGCTGGAGTCTCTGGCTCTGCCTTCTCTGCCCGGCTCGGCTCCCCCCTTCCCCAGCCCCGCACACACCCGGCCTGGGCCTGGAAGGTACAGCCACCATTTCTTGGGCATAAAGCAGAGGCTCCTGGAACAGACTCTCGGCATCAACCTCTCCAAGACTACGGCAAAGAAGACAAAGACGAAGACAAAGACGAAGACAAAGATGAAGACAACGAAGATGAAGATGAAGACAGACAAAGATAAAGACAAAGAAGACGACAAAGACAAAGAAGACGACGATGACGAAGAACAGGAAGAAGACAAAAATGAAAGAGAAGACTTATTTTAGAAGACGTAGGAGAATAGGAAGAGGAATTTAAAAATACTTAGAAGAAAAATAGGTATAAGATTGGGACTAGGACTAGGACTAGGAATAGGAATAGGAATAGGAATAGGAATAGGAATTTTAAAATATCTATTATAATAAGAAGAGTGGTAAGTATTAGAAAATATTTAGAAGAAGCATAGGAATAGGAATAGGAATAGAAATAGGAAAAGGAATAGGAATAGGAAATTTAAAATACAGAGAAAAAGAAGAGGAAGAAGAAAAGTAGTAAAAATTAGAAAATATGTAGAAGAAGAAGAGGAATAGGGATAAGAAATTAAAAATCTATAGAGGAACATGAGTGGGAAGAATAAGAATTAGAAAATATATAGAAGAAGAAGAATAGGAATAGGAATAGGAATAGGAAGTTTTAAATACATAGAAGAAGCAAAGAAGGAGGAAGAAGAAGAGGAGGAAGAGGAGTAGGAAGAAGTAGAAGAAGAAGAATTTAAGAATACAAAAATAAAGAGAAAATGTAATGAATAAAATTAAAAATTGGGTTTTTTTATTACATATCGTATATTTATATTACAGTCCACGGTATAAGAACATTAGTGTACACACCATTGTCATCACAATACATTGTCACGTCCCAACACTGTTCCAGTCACTGAAGAATTGGTGCATTTTCTAGTAAGGTCTGTAACGCACAAGGAAAGAGCCTCCAGTGCTGTTGGGGTGCTGCAGGTGGCCCTTTGTGACAGGGGCGCTTGGTGTCGGGGCCCTTTGTGATGCGGGACATGATGGTGGCCAGAAATGCTTGTGACATCAGGGAGCCCCGCCCTGGCTGAGGGTATCCAAGGGGCGCAGAGCCCTGAGGTGCCCAGTCGCAGGAGAGCCGCTCTCTGAGGAGGAAGCAGCTCCCTGTGTGTGTCTGCGCTGGAAGGCGATAGCGATAGACGCCGATAGCGACGGACAGCGATCGCAGCAAGGACAAAGTGAACTCCAAGTCCCGGTGCCCAGCCCCTTGCCCAGCTGGCTGGAAGCCTCCAGCGGGCAGTGGTCAGGGGCAGTGGGCTGGTGAGTGCTGCCACTGGCAGAGAGTGAAGAGGAGGAGAGGACTTTGCAGAGATGGACGGAGAATTTTTCCCAAGGGAAGGTGCCAGGGGTGAGGAGATTTCTCGGAGGACAGTGACTGTGAGAGAGACTGTCCAAGAAGTTTCCCGTCAGGGACCCAGGAGCCGAGAGCTGCACCAGGTCCAGGTTCGTGGGAGCATTGGAAATCTTTCCTGGTACAACGATGAGAGGCATGGAGGGATCTTTGAATGGGAAAAAACCGTCAGAGTCCGCGATCTGTACCAGTGGGAAGAGGACGGTGAGGTGCACCAAGAAGGGTGCAAGTGGGAAGACCATGTAGCAAGCCAAGAGGTGTCCCAGTGGGAAACAGACGTGAGGGAGCAGCAGGAGTTTGAATGGGAAGAGGATGAGGGATCCCCAGAGCCGTCCCTCTGGAGAAATGTCTCAGAGGAATCCCAATGGGACGATGGCCATGAGTTTTCCCAGAGGGAAGACGAGAGCTCCCCAGACTCCTCAGTGTGGGATGAAGATGTGCACTCGCACAGCTCCGGATGGGAAGAAAGCGGAGAGGCGGAATCCTCCCAGGTCAGAGACAGCAGTGACAAGGAGCTGTCCCAATGGGGCTGTGACATCAGCTCCAAGCTCTGGGACAGAGTCTTGTGCGCAGTGAGCAACAAGGAACTCCCAGCCTTGTCCCCCTGAGGGTCCCAGCTCTGTCAGCCCTGTGGGCACAGGGGTGGCAGCAGAGGCAGCGCCTGCCCTAACCAGTGCCTCTCCTTCCCTACAGAGTCCCATGGAAGCTGAGCCAGCAGCTGCTGCCCCATCCAGAGCCGCTGAGGAGCAGCAGAGGGGTCAGTGCTGGCAGTGGAAGAGAGGGAGGATGACTGCCATGAGGACATCAAATGGCAGCAGTTCCTGGATGACTTGGGGCCTTTCCTGGTGAGACACTCAGATGTGTCCCAGGAAGTTTCTGGGGAAGAAGTGTCCCATGGCGGAGTCAGCAGGTCCCAGGAGCCCTCAGGCTGGGAAGAATGCATCGAGGAAGGGCTGTCTCAAGGAGATGATACCACCTGTGCGGAGACTTCCGACTTGGAAGAATCCATTGGCCGAGGTGTGGTCGGAGGGAAGTGCAGCAGGTCCTCAGGACCCTCCAACTGGGAAAACGACAGCGACAAGGAGCTGGTGCAGGGGAACTGGGAAGGTGACATGGAGCACGGCCCTGGGAGCAATCCCTTGCTCCCAGAGGATGATGAGTGGGACGAGGTGAGTGTCCTGGAGCTGCCCCCAGAAGAGGACAGAGACCGGAGATGGAGAGTTTTTGTGGAGGACGGGCTCCCGGTCCCTGTTCCTCGCGAGGCCTGGGTTGAGCTGGGAGCCCAGGCCCTGCAGGGGCAGCCGGCTGCCCCCAGGAAACGTCCCTCCCGCTTCAGGCGGGCGCTGCGGGCGCTGCGGGGGCTGTTCCGGTGTCCCTGCATGCGGCCACAGCCGGAGGAGTAAGAGAGACGAGGAAGAAGATGAAGAAGGCCAAGGCAAGAAGATGAAGAACTCTCGTGCTGAGGGAAGTGGAGCTTCCAGGGAGGAGTTCCATCCAGCAGGAGGCACAGCCAGCCCTGGTGTCTGTCTGGCACTGAGCTCCGCTCTAGGGCAGATGAAGCAGCCTGGCTGGAGTCTCTGGCTCTGCCTTCTCTGCCCGGCTCGGCTCCCCCCTTCCCCAGCCCCGCACACACCCGGCCTGGGCCTGGAAGGTA
This sequence comes from Acrocephalus arundinaceus, assembly GCA_021534815.1. Taxonomy (NCBI): domain Eukaryota; kingdom Metazoa; phylum Chordata; class Aves; order Passeriformes; family Sylviidae; genus Acrocephalus; species Acrocephalus arundinaceus. The sequence goes on from JAJEOU010000056.1 coordinate 2,458,974, forward strand.
CAGCCACCATTTCTTGGGCATAAAGCAGAGGCTCCTGGAACAGACTCTCGGCATCAACCTCTCCGAGACAACGGCAAAGAAGACAAAGACGAAGACAAAGACGAAGACAGCGAAGACGAAGACAAAGACAACGAAGATGAAGATGAAGACAGACAAGAAGACAAAGAAGACGACAAAGACAAAGAAGACGACGATGACGAAGAACAGGAAGAAGACAAATGACAGAGAAGACTTATTTAAGAAGACGTAGGAGAATAGGAAGAGGAATTTAAAAATACTTAGAAGAAAAATAGGTATAAGATTGGGATTAAGACTAGGACAAGGACTAGGAATAGGAATTTTAAAATATATATAATAATAAGAAGAGTGGTAAGTATTAGAAAATATATAGAGAAGAAGAGGAATAAGAATAGGAATAGGAATAGGAATAGGAATAGGAATAGGAATAGGAAATTTAAAATACAGAGAAAAAGAAGAGGAAGAAGAAAAGTAGTAAGAATTAGAAAATATGTAGAAGAAGAAGAGGAATAGGGAGAAGAAATTAAAAATCTATAGAGGAACATGATTGGGAAGAATAAGAATTAGAAAATATATAGAAGAAGAAGAAGAATAGGAATAGGAATAGGAAGTTTTAAATACATAGAAGAAGCAAAGAAGAAGAGGAGGAAGAAGAAGAGGAGGAAGAGGAGTAGGAAAAGTAGAAGAAGAAGAATTTAAGAATACAAAAATAAAGAGAAAATGTAATGAATAAAATTAAAAATTGGGGTTTTTTTATTACATATCATATATTTATATTACAGTCCACGGTATAAGAACATTAGTGTACACACCATTGTCATCACAATACATTGTCACGTCCCAACACTGTTCCAGTCACTGAAGAATTGGTCCATTTTCTAGTAAGGTCTGTAGGGCACAAGGAAAGAGCCTCCAGTGCTGTTGGGGTGCCGGGTGGCCCTTTGTGACAGGGGCGCTTGGTGTCGGGGCCCTTTGTGATGCGGGACATGATGGTGGCCAGAAATGCTTGTGACATCAGGGAGCCCCGCCCTGGCTGAGGGTATCCAAGGGGCGCAGAGCCCTGAGGTGCCCAGCGCAGGAGAGCCGCTCTCTGAGGAGGAAGCAGCTCCCTGTGTCTGTCTGCGCTAGACGCTGATAGCGATAGACGCCGATAGCGACGGACAGTGATAGTGAAAGTGAGAGTAACAAGGACAAAGCGAACTCCAAGCCCGGTGCCCAGCCCCTTGCCCAGCTGGCTGGAAGCCTCCAGCGGGCAGTGGTCAGGGGCAGTGGGCTGGTGAGTGCTGCCACTGGCAGAGAGTGAGGAGGAGGAGAGGACTTTGCTGAGATGGACGGAGAATTTTTCCCAAGGGAAGGTGCCAGGGGTGAGGAGATTTCTCGGAGGACAGTGACCGTGAGAGAGACTGTCCAAGAAGTTTCCCGTCAGGGACCCAGGAGCCGAGAGCTGCACCAGGTCCAGGTTCGTGGGAGCATTGGAAATCTTTCCTGGTACAACGATGAGAGGCATGGAGGGATCTTTGAATGGAAAAAAACCGTCAGAGTCCGCGATCTGTACCAGTGGGAAGAGGACGGTGAGGTGCACCAAGAAGGGTGCAAGTGGGAAGACCATGTAGCAAGCCAAGAGGTGTCCCAGTGGGAAACAGATGTGAGAGAGCAGCGGGAGTTTGAATGGGAAGAGGACGAGGGATCCCCAGAGCCGTCCCTCCGGAGAAATGTCTCAGAGGAATCCCAATGGGGCAATGGCCATGAGTTTTCCCAGAGGGAAGATGAGAGCTCCCCAGACTTCTCAGTGTGGGATGAAGATGTGCACTCGCACAGCTCCGGATGGGAAGAAAGCGGAGAGGCGGAATCCTCCCAGGTCAGAGACAGCAGTGACAAGGAGCTGTCCCAATGTGGCTGTGACATCAGCTCCAAGCTCTGGGACAGAGTCTTGTGCGCAGTGAGCAACAAGGAACCCCCAGCCTTGTCCCCCTGAGGGTCCCAGCTCTGTCAGCCCTGTGGGCACAGGGGTGGCAGCAGAGGCAGCGCCTGCCCTAACCAGTGCCTCTCCTTCCCTACAGAGTCCCATGGAAGCTGACCAGCAGCTGCTGCCCCGTCCGGAGCTGCTGAGGAGGCAGCAGAGGGGTCAGTGCTGGCAGTGGAAGAGAGGGAGGATGACTGCCATGAGGAATTCAAATGGCGGCAGTTCCTGGATGACCTGGGGCCTTTCCTGGTGAGACACTCCGATGTGTCCCAGGAAGTTTCTGGGGAAGAAGTGTCCCATGGCGGAGTCAGCAGGTCCCAGGACCCCTCAGGCTGGGAAGAATGCATCGAGGAAGGGCTGTCTCAAGGAGATGATACCACCTGTGCGGAGACTTCCGACTGGGAAGAATCCATTGGCCGAGGTGTGGTCGGAGGGAAGTGCAGCAGATCTCGGACCCTCCAACTGGGAAAACGACAGCGACAAGGAGCTGGTGCAGGGGAACTGGGAAGATGACATGGAGCACGGCCCTGTAAGCAATGCCTTGCTCCCAGAGGATGATGAGTGGGACGAGGTGAGTGTCCTGGAGCTGCCCCCAGAAGAGGACAGAGACCGGAGATGGAAAGTTTTTGTGGAGGACGGGCTCCCGGTCCCTGTTCCTCGCGAGGCCTGGGTTGAGCTGGGAGCCCAGGCCCTGCAGGGGCAGCCGGCTGCCCCCAGGAAACGTCCCTCCCGCTTCAGGCGGGCGCTGCGGGCGCTGCGGGGGCTGTTCCGGTGTCCCTGCATGTGGCCACAGCCGGAGGAGTAAGAGAGACGAGGAAGAAGATGAAGAAGGCCAAGGCAAAGAAGATGAAGAACTCTCGTGCTGAGGGAAGTGGAGCTTCCAGGGAGGAGTTCCATCCAGCAGGAGGCACAGCCAGCCCTGGTGTCTGTCTGGCACTGAGCTCCTCTGTAGGGCAGATGAAGCAGCCTGGCTGGAGTCTCTGGCTCTGCCTTCTCTGCCCGGCTCGGCTCCCCCCTTCCCCAGCCCCGCACACACCCGGCCTGGGCCTGGAAGGTACAGCCACCATTTCTTGGGCATAAAGCAGAGGCTCCTGGAACAGACTCTCGGCATCAACCTGTCCGAGACAACGGCAAAGAAGACAAAGACGAAGACAAAGACGAAGACAGCGAAGATGAAGATGAAGACAGACAAAGACGAAGACATTGAAGACGACAAAGACAAAGAAGACGACGATGATGAAGAACAGGAAGAAGACAAAGATGACAGAGAAGACTTATTTAAGAAGACGTAGAAGAATAGGAAGAGGAATTTAAAAATACCTAGAAGAAAAATAGGTATAAGATTGGGACTAGGACTAGGACTAGGACTAGCAATAGGAATAGGAATAGGAATTTTAATATATATATAATAATAAGAAGAGTGGTAAGTATTAGAAAAAATTTAGAAGAAGAGGAATAGGAATAGGAATAGGAATAGGAATAGGAATAGGAATAGGAATAGGAAATTTAAAATACAGAGAAGAAGAAGACAAAGAAAAAAAGTAGTGAGAATTAGAAAATATGTAGAAGAAGAAGAGGAATAGGGATAAGAAATTAAAAATCTATAGAGGAACATGAGTGGGAAGAATAAGAATTAGAAAATATATAGAAGAAGAAGAAGAATAGGAATAGGAATAGGAATAGGAAGTTTTAAATACATAGAAGAAGCAAAGAAGGAGGAAGAAGAAGAGGAGGAAGAGGAGTAGGAAGAAGTAGAAGAAGAAGAATTTAAGAATACAAAAATAAAGAGAAAATGTAATGAATAAAATTAAAAATTGGGTTTTTTTATTACATATCGTATATTTATATTACAGTCCACGGTATAAGAACATTAGTGTACACACCATTGTCATCACAATACATTGTCACGTCCCAACACTGTTCCAGTCACTGAAGAATTGGTCCATTTTCTAGTAAGGTCTGTAAGGCACAAGGAAAGAGCCTCCAGTGCTGTTGGGGTGCTGCAGGTGGCCCTTTGTGACAGGGGCGCTTGGTGTCGGGGCCCTTTGTGATGCGGGACATGATGGTGGCCAGAAATGCTTGTGACATCAGGGAGCCCCGCCCTGGCTGAGGGTATCCAAGGGTCGCAGAGCCCTGAGGTGCCCAGTCGCAGGAGAGCCGCTCTCTGAGGAGGAAGCAGCTCCCTGTGTCTGTCTGCGCTGGAAGGCGATAGCGATAGACGCCGATAGCGACAGCGATAGTGACAGACAGTGAGAGTGACAGACAGTGAGAGTGACAGTGAGAGTGACAAAGACAAAGCGAACTCCAACTCCCAGTCTGCAGCCCCTTGCCCAGCTGGCTGGAAGCCTCCAGCGGGAAGTCAGGGGCAGTGGGCTGGTGAGTGCTGCCACTGGCAGAGAGTGAGGAGGAGGAGAGGACTTTGCAGAGATGGACGGAGAATTTTTCCCAAGGGAAGGTGCCAGGGGTGAGGAGATTTCTCGGAGGACAGTGACCGTGAGAGAGACTGTCCAAGAAGTTTCCCGTCAGGGACCCAGGAGCCGAGAGCTGCACCAGGTCCAGGTTCGTGGGAGCATTGGAAATCTTTCCTGGTACAACGATGAGAGGCATGGAGGGATCTTTGAATGGGAAAAAACCGTCAGAGTCCGCGATCTGTACCAGTGGGAAGAGGACGGTGAGGTGCACCAAGAAGGGTGCAAGTGGGAAGACCATGTGGCAAGCCAAGAGGTGTCCCAGTGGGAAACAGACGTGAGGGAGCAGCAGGAGTTTGAATGGGAAGAGGATGAGGGATCCCCAGAGCCGTCCCTCCGGAGAAATGTCTCAGAGGATCCCAATGGGACGATGGCCATGAGTTTTCCCAGAGGGAAGACGAGAGCTCCCCAGACTTCTCAGTGTGGGATGAAGATGTGCACTCGCACAGCTCCGGATGGGAAGAAAGCGGAGAGGCGGAATCCTCCCAGGTCAGAGACAGCAGTGACAAGGAGCTGTCCCAATGGGGCTGTGACATCAGCTCCAAGCTCTGGGACAGAGTCTTGTGCCCAGTGAGCAACAAGGAACCCCCAGCCTTGTCCCCCTGAGGGTCCCAGCTCTGTCAGCCCTGTGGGCACAGAGGTGGCAGCAGAGGCAGCGCCTGCCCTAACCAGTGCCTCTCCTTCCCTACAGAGTCCCATGGAAGCTGAGCCAGCAGCTGCTGCCCCATCCGGAACTGCTGAGGAGGCAGCAGAGGGGTCAGTGCTGGCAGTGGAAGAGAGGGAGGATGACTGCCATGAGGACATCAAATGGCAGCAGTTCCTGGATGACCTGGGGCCTTTCCTGGTGAGACACTCAGATGTGTCCCAGGAAGTTTCTGGGGAAGAAGTGTCCCATGGCGGAGTCAGCAGGTCCCAGGACCCCTCAGGCTGGGAAGAAGGCATCGAGGAAGGGCTGTCTCAAGGAGATGATACCACCTGTGCGGAGACTTCCGACTGGGAAGAATCCATTGGCCGAGGTGTGGTCGGAGGGAAGTGCAGCAGGTCCTCAGGACCCTCCAACTGGGAAAACGACAGCGACAAGGAGCTGGTGCAGGGGAACTGGGAAGGTGACATGGAGCACGGCCCTGGGAGCAATCCCTTGCTCCCAGAGGATGATGAGTGGGACGAGGTGAGTGTCCTGGAGCTGCCCCCAGAAGAGGACAGAGACCGGAGATGGAAAGTTTTTGTGGAGGACGGGCTCCCTGTCCCTGTTCCTCGCGAGGCCTGGGTTGAGCTGGGAGCCCAGGCCCTGCAGGGGCAGCCGGCTGCCCCCAGGAAACGTCCCTCCCGCTTCAGGCGGGCGCTGCGGGCGCTGCGGGGGCTGTTCCGGTGTCCCTGCATGCGGCCACAGCCGGAGGAGTAAGAGAGACAAGGAAGAAGATGAAGAAGGCCAAGGCAAAGAAGATGAAGAACTCTCGTGCTGAGGGAAGTGGAGCTTCCAGGGAGGAGTTCCATCCAGCAGGAGGCACAGCCAGCCCTGGTGTCTGTCTGGCACTGAGCTCCTCTGTAGGGCAGATGAAGCAGCCTGGCTGGAGTCTCTGGCTCTGCCTTCTATGGCCGGCTCGGCTCCCCCCTTCCCCAGCCCCGCACACACCCGGCCTGGGCCTGGAAGGTACAGCCACCATTTCTTGGGCATAAAGCAGAGGCTCCTGGAACAGACTCTCGGCATCAACCTCTCCGAGACAACGGCAAAGAAGACAAAGACGAAGACAAAGACGAAGACAACGAAGATGAAGATGAAGACAGACAAAGACAAAGACAAAGAAGACGACAAAGACAAAGAAGACGACGATGACGAAGAACAGGAAGAAGACAAAAATGACAGAGAAGACTTATTTAAGAAGACGTAGGAGAATAGGAAGAGGAATTTAAAAATACTTAGAAGAAAAATAGGTATAAGATTGGGACTAGGACTAGGACTAGGAATAGGAATAGGAATTTTAAAATATATATTATAATAAGAAGAGTGGTAAGTATTAGAAAATATTTAGAAGAAGCATAGGAATAGGAATAGGAATAGAAATAGGAAAAGGAATAGGAATAGGAAATTTAAAATACAGAGAAAAAGAAGAGGAAGAAGAAAAGTAGTAAGAATTAGAAAATATGTAGAAGAAGAAGGGGAATAGAGAGAAGAAATTAAAAATCTATAGAGGAACATGAGTGGGAAGAATAAGAATTAGGAAATATATAGAAGAAGAAGAATAGGAATAGGAAGTTTTAAATACATAGAAGAAGCAAAGAAGGAGGAAGAAGAAGAGGAGGAAGAGGAGTAGGAAGAAGTAGAAGAGAAGAATTTAAGAATACAAAAATAAAGAGAAAATGTAATGAATAAAATTAAAAATTGGGTTTTTTTATTACATATCGTATATTTATATTACAGTCCACGGTATAAGAACATTAGTGTACACACCATTGTCATCACAATACATTGTCACGTCCCAACACTGTTCCAGTCACTGAAGAATTGGTGCATTTTCTAGTAAGGTCTGTAAGGCACAAGGAAAGAGCCTCCAGTGCTGTTGGGGTGCTGCAGGTGGCCCTTTGTGACAGGGGCGCTTGGTGTCGGGGCCCTTTGTGATGCGGGACATGATGGTGGCCAGAAATGCTTGTGACATCAGGGAGCCCCGCCCTTGCTGAGGGTATCCAAGGGGCGCAGAGCCCTGAGGTGCCCAGTCGCAGGAGAGCCGCTCTCTGAGGAGGAAGCAGCTCCCTGTGTCTGTCTGCGCTAGACGCTGATAGCGATAGACGCCGATAGCGACAGACAGCGATCACAACGAGGACAAAGCGAACTCCAAGTCCCGGTGCCCAGCCCCTTGCCCAGCTGGCTGGAAGCCTCCAGCGGGCAGTGGTCAGGGGCAGTGGGCTGGTGAGTGCTGCCACTGGCAGAGAGTGAGGAGGAGGAGAGGACTTTGCTGAGATGGACGGAGAGTTTTTCCCAAGGGAAGGTGCCAGGGGTGAGGAGATTTCTCGGAGGACAGTGACCGTGAGAGAGACTGTCCAAGAAGTTTCCCGTCAGGGACCCAGGAGCCGAGAGCTGCACCAGGTCCAGGTTCGTGGGAGCATTGGAAATCTTTCCTGGTACAACGATGAGAGGCATGGAGGGATCTTTGAATGGGAAAAAACCGTCAGAGTCGCGATCTGTACCAGTGGGAAGAGGACGGTGAGGTGCACCAAGAAGGGTGCAAGTGGGAAGACCATGTGGCAAGCCAAGAGGTGTCCCAGTGGGAAACAGACGTGAGGGAGCAGCAGGAGTTTGAATGGGAAGAGGAAGAGGATCCCAGAGCCGTCCCTCCGGAGAGATGTTCAGAGGAATCCCAATGGGGCAATAGCCAAGAGTTTTCCCAGAGGGAAGACGAGTGCTCCCCAGACTTCTCAGTGTGGGATGAAGATGTGCACTCGCACAGCTCCGGATGGGAAGAAAGCGGAGAGGCGGAATCCTCCCAGGTCAGAGACAGCAGTGACAAGGAGCTGTCCCAATGGGGCTGTGACATCAGCTCCAAGCTCTGGGACAGACTCTTGTGCGCAGTGAGCAACAAGGAACCCCCAGCCTTGTCCCCCTGAGGGTCCCAGCTCTGTCAGCCCTGTGGGCACAGAGGTGGCAGCAGAGGCAGCGCCTGCCCTAACCAGTGCCTCTCCTTCCCTACAGAGTCCCATGGAAGCTGAGCCAGCAGCTGCTGCCCCGTCCGGAGCTGCTGAGGAGGCAGCAGAGGGGTCAGTGCTGGCAGTGGAAGAGAGGGAGGATGACTGCCATGAGGAATTCAAATGGCGGCAGTTCTTGGATGACCTGGGGCCTTTCCTGGTGAGACACTCAGATGTGTCCCAGGAAGTTTCTGGGGAAGAAGTGTCCCATGGCGGAGTCAGCAGGTCCCAGGAGCCCTCAGGCTGGGAAGAATGCATCGAGGAAGGGCTGTCTCAAGGAGATGATACCACCTGTGCGGATATTTCCGACTGGGAAGAATCCATTGGCCGAGGTGTGGTTGGAGGGAAGTGCAGCAGATCGTCAGGACCCTCCAACTGGGAAAACGACAGCGACAAGGAGCTGGTGCAGGGGAACTGGGAAGGTGACATGGAGCACGGCACTGGGAGCAATCCCTTGCTCCCAGAGGATGATGAGTGGGACGAGGTGAGTGTCCTGGAGCTGCCCCCAGAAGAGGACAGAGACCGGAGATGGAAAGTTTTTGTGGAGGACGGGCTCCCGGTCCCTGTTCCTCGCGAGGCCTGGGTTGAGCTGGGAGCCCAGGCCCTGCAGGGGCAGCCGGCTGCCCCCAGGAAACGTCCCTCCCGCTTCAGGCGGGCGCTGCGGGCGCTGCGGGGGCTGTTGCGGTGTCCCTGCATGCGGCCACAGCCGGAGGAGTAAGAGAGACGAGGAAGAAGATGAAGAAGGCCAAGGCAAAGAAGATGAAGAACTCTCGTGCTGAGGGAAGTGGAGCTTCCAGGGAGGAGTTCCATCCAGCAGGAGGCACAGCCAGCCCTGGTGTCTGTCTGGCACTGAGCTCCTCTCTAGGGCAGATGAAGCAGCGTGGCTGGAGTCTCTGGCTCTGCCTTCTCTGCCCGGCTCGGCTCCCCCCTTCCCCAGCCCTGCACACACCCGGCCTGGGCCTGGAAGGTACAGCCACCATTTCTTGGGCATAAAGCAGAGGCTCCTGGAACAGACTCTCGGCATCAACCTCTCCGAGACAACGGCAAAGAAGACAAAGACGAAGACAAAGACGAAGACAAAGACGAAGACAGCGAAGACGAAGACAAAGACAATGAAGATGAAGATGAAGACAGACAAAGACAAAGAAGACGACAAAGACAAAGAAGACGACGATGACGAAGAACAGGAAGAAGACAAAAATGACAGAGAAGACTTATTTAAGAAGACGTAGGAGAATAGGAAGAGGAATTTAAAAATACTTAGAAGAAAAATAGGTATAAGATTGGGATTAAGACTAGGACAAGGACTAGGAATAGGAATTTTAAAATATATTAATAATAATAAGAGTGGTAAGTATTAGAAAATATATAGAGAAGAAGAGGAATAGGAATAGGAATAGGAATAGGAATAGGAATAGGAATAGGAATAGGAATAGGAATAGGAATAGGAATAGGAAATTTAAAATACAGAGAGGGAGAAGACGAAGAAGAAAAGTAGTAAGAATTAGAAAATATGTAGAAGAAGAAGAGGAATAGGGATAAGAAATTAAAAATCTATAGAGGAACATGAGTGGGAAGAATAAGAATTAGGAAATATATAGAAGAAGAAGAGTAGGAATAGGAATAGGAATAGGAAGTTTTAAATACATAAAAGAAGCAAAGAAGAAGAGGAGGAAGAAGAAGAGGAGGAAGAGGAGTAGGAAGAAGTAGAAGAAGAAGAATAAGAATTTAAGAATACAAAGATAAAGAGAAAATAAAATGAATAAAATTAGAAAATTTTTTATTTTTATTACATATCATATATTTCTATTACAGTCCATGGGATAAAAATATTAATATACACTCCGTTGTAATTACGATACATTGTCACATTCCAACACTGTTCCAGTTACTGAAGAATTGGTGCATTTTCTAGTAAGGTTTGTAAGGCACAAGGAAGGAGCGGCCAATTCCTGGTGCCCTGGACAGCGCAGCCTGCAAACCCAGGGCTCTGCACGGTGGGGCTGCGGCTGCCGTGTGGGAGCGCGGCCAAAGCCCCTCAGGGCTCTGGGCACAGCAGGGGTCAAAAGGCCACAAGGCCACAAATCCGGGGGCTGCTCCGTGCCAGTTCCTGCCGGCCCCACTGCTGTTGGGTTGAAAAACGAGATTCACTTTCTTAGGAAAATTTATAAGTTTAATAAAACCTTTAAAAATAGACAACTAGGAGACGGAAAAGCAAGGTACAGCCAGGGTGACTTGGCACTCGGCCAAATGCACAGCCTGCTATTTCAGAGGCCTTCTTTAAATACCCTTTCTATTGCATCAGTCTGTTGCACATTCATATTTTTCCACAAACTAGTATTCCAGGAACTGTTTATCATGGTCCCTTTTGGGGTGTTTTTTGGCTGTGTCTTCATTATCACCTCCAGCTCTGGGCCTTAGTCCATACTTTCCACAGATGGTCAGTGTTGATAATTGTCATATCAGCAGCAGGGTCCCCATCATATGTTTCACTTGGATGTTATCTAACCAAACAGACCATTCAATGACAAGCATAAATACATATCAGCTACCCCATTACTATGTCCAAGCCCTGCTAACAGCAGAAATATAAATCATATCCTTACAACAAAGTTATTATACATATAGCATTCAGTTGAACATTTGTGAAAAGCCAACTTTATATTATGCATTTTTAACATTGGGGTACCAGGGGTGGCCCTTTGTGACATAGATGCTCAGTGTCAGGACTCTTTGTGATGTGGGACATGATGGTGGCCAGAAATCCTTGTGACATCAGGGAGCCCCGCCCTGGCTGAGGGTATCTAAGGGGTTGTCCTGATTTAGGGCAAATTTTGGTAGGAAACCTCCAAATGGAGTCCCTCTATAAAGAAAATGCAAGCAGCTCCTCCCCCAACTGGTTCAGGAAAAATTTCCTTAGGGAAAAAGTGGGCAAAACTGTTTATTCAACAAGCAAAATGTTCACAAGCATAGAAAATGAGTAAAATAAACAATAAACCCTCTCGATGTTGTGAAGAGAGACGGCAAAATTGAGAAAATCCTTGCCGTGGGCTGTAGCTCAGCTCACCCAGTCTCTTATCAGTTCCTCTGGTGCTGGAAATGCTGACCTGGGCCCCAGTGGGCTGCAGGTGTGAGCTCTGGGTGTTTTCTGGGTTTTTCAGTTCAGAACAAGGGCAGTCCCAAGGAGATATCATCAGCTGTTTAAACAGTTCCAAGAAAAAGAAAAAAAACCCCAAGTTCTCTGCCTCAGCTAGCTAAAAACTCACTAAAAAGCAAAGGAGAGCTCTCTCTTAGTTTTCTTTGCCGAGCATCTTAACTCATAATAACCCATCAGCATCATGCACAATGCCTTTACCATTATCTACAGTCTATCATAACTACTGTCATTAATATATTATGGTCATCACTATCCAACTATGTTGAGTTAGTATGTTACAGTTTAAGTTTAAAGTTGTTTTTCTGTTTTCTCGCAGTGGAAAATTCTTAAACCTTTTTGCTACTTGCTACATCGCTATGTTTGTTTGCCTGTGGTAAGACCTATTTCTGCTTGCTAAAAACATTTTGTTTGTGGTCAACATATTCGTTGCTCCAGCCATAAAACCTCCTTCCAGCTCGACTTTACCTTCTTAGTTGTCCAGTAACAACTGGCTCAGCAATTCTTAATTTAGACATCTTTTATTCTTCTCTATCAAAACTTGCTTCCATTTCTGTTCTGCTCTCAGGTTCCACATTTAGAGAGCCTTCTGCTAAGCCGACATATCTGTGAAACTTTCCTGTCAAACTTTCGTTTTTCCCAACACTCTGCTTTTTGCCCCTTGTTCCTGCCTTGTTCCAAATACAGTGTACACCTTCTTTTTTGTTATTTTTGCATTATTAAAATTCCTTTTTGGACAACTGGATCAAGGCTTCCTCTCTCTATCAAGTCACCACAGGACAGAGTCCCGAGGACGCTCAAAGGGGTCTGGTCATCCAGGCTAGGATCCCCAGAAGTTTCACCATGCTCTTCCTCCAGCTTCTGCCTCAGTTTGTACACCTCCATCAATCCCAGGATCAGGAACTCCTCGGTGATGTTCTGATCCTGCCATGGGGAAGCCTGGCTGCCCTGGAGGGCGCACAGGGTGAGCTCTGTGTCCCTGGGGATGGCAGCTCCTCACTGGAGAGAGAAGGAGCTGCTGCCTTTCCCTCCTCTGGAGTGAGAGGCTCAGGCAGCTCCTCCTCCTCAGCAGCTCCAAATCCTGGCACGCACAGCACTGGACCAGCACTGCAGCACTGGGGCTGTACTGGTCCTGCTGGGTGAAGAAGAAGATGAATAATTTAAAAATATGTAGAAGTAAGATAGTAATAGGAACTTAAAAATACATAGAAGAATACAAGAAGAAAAACAATAGTAAGAATAAGTAGAATAAGAATTTAAGAATACACAAATGATAAAATGTAATGAATAATGGAGGGACAGCTCTGATCTCTGCCCCCTGGCACAGGAACAGCACCCAGGGAGCAGCTGGAGCTGTGCCAGGAGGGATTGAGGTTGGATTTTAGGGAAAGGTTCTTCTTTCCCCAGAGGGTGCTGGGCACTGCCCAGGCTGCCCAGGGAATGGGCACGGCCCCGAGGCTGCCACAGCTCCAGGAGCCTTTGGGAAATTCTCCCAGGGATGCCCAGGCTGGGATTGCTGGGGGCTCTGGGCAGGGACAGGGTGGGTCTGGATGGGTCCCTTCCAGCTCAGGATACTCTGTGATTTCATGGAATTTCAGGAGAGTGGGCAGCAGGCGCAGAACAGAAGGGTCTGGCTCAGCGTAGATCAAATTCCCAGACACTGATGCTTTTCTAAGCCTGTTGGTCCCATCATATCAGGAGACTTTAAGAACAGGCTGGAGAAACACCTCTCAAGAATAACCTTTTTTTTTAAAGGCAGTTGACTTTTCTAATCCCCTCCAGCCCCATTTTTCTACCATTTGGGGACTTTCCTTAAATAAGATTTTGAAAGCTTGACCCTGGCGGTAAATTTACTGGGTTACATCTCCACTACGTGCAGCAGGAATGCGCCATCCAATGGGCTCTGCTGTTGTAGGTCTGAACAGCAGCAGGAATTCGGGTGTCCCTTCTGCATCCACCTTTCCACCACTGAAAATACTCCCTGAAAGGCTTGAGGTGAAGGGAGAAGCCAGTTTGTAATTCTGAGTCTGTTGCTTCCAGAGAGATGAGACATTAATAGCTAAGTGAGAAAACAGCAAAAATCCAGACTGCATCACCCCATCTATAAAACTGAATAAAACTTTTCTTTATTTCTACGATTTTTCTTTATTCTCCCTCATCCTGATTTGTTTTATCTTCACTGAACTTTGCTAAAATCAGGTATTCCCTTGGTTCCACTAAAAAAAAATAAAACACCTCCAAACTCCTCTGGCAGCGCAGGCAGGAAAACGCCTGAACAAATGACTCACAGAGACCACATCGAAGAGAGAAAAATTATTTTAAAAATTAAAAAAAAAAAAACCCAAACCAACCCCAAACTGCAGCCTGCTGTTAATTGGCGCCATCCAAATGCCGATGTACGCGGAGGGCGGGCAGCGGTGCAGTGTGTTAAGAGATGTCTGTATCTCTCTTGGTAAATAAATTGTTTAGAGCTCTCAGATTTCCAGCTAAATGGTGATGAAGTTTATCAGAGAGTGTCGGTTCAAAAGAGGAACCGGCAATTATCACTCAATTACAGCCCTTGGAAATCAGACAATGAGGCACCGCTGGCACAGCCCCAGGAAAACACTGAGCACAGAGATACTCTCGGGCTGCTGCTCCTCGAGGCGAACAAGAAATTCATTTTAATGCCGTGTACACTTGGATGTTGTCAGATCAATTTGCCCCTTTGATTTTTGCAGAGGCCTTGTGAAGAAAGAGCGAGGCTCGGATTCATCCCGGCTATTCCATTATTTACCAGGCGTTGCTACTGAGCTTTTATTGGGAATTTTTAAAGCCTGGAGGAAGGAGGGAGGGCATGGAGCAAACTGCTGAAAGGTAGAGACTCAACCCCCCCAGCCACCCATGGCAGCTCCACTGAGATTTTTCCCAGCTCTGAAAATCCTGGTGGGATTTTTGAATGGAAAAATCATTTTTTTTTTTTTAAAGCAGCAAGGATTTCTCCCACCAGCATTTCCTGGGGAGGGGAGTGAAAGCAAACAGCAATAAAAAAAAATGAAGTGGGAGAAATGGGATGAGTTGAATAACCTGGGAGAGTGAAAAGTTCCCTGCCCGTGGAACTGGATGAGCTTTAAGTTCCTCTCCAACCCAAACCATTCCAGGATTCCATGAGATGAAAGCACAGCTGTACAAGTCAGAGAAATTCCCTGTGGAGGAGATGTAGATTCTTCACCTCAGATCAGCAGGGCACTTTAACCCCCTTTAAACAAATTATCATGTCCAGCTTGATGATATTTGCCTGATTGGTCGCAGTCAGAGAGGTGAGACATGAAAAATGACATCAGTAACAGATAAAAATAAAATATTTCCTAGAGGGAAGATGAAACAGCTGCCACTTGTTTTCTCAGAATCTGCGGAGGAAGAAATCTTCCACGTAAAGATCAGCTCAGTGGAAACGGTGAAGCAGAAGTGGAAAACTTTCTGCAGAACCTGAATTTGCTCATCTAGAAACAACGGGTGTCGTTTCTTGGAAGGCCCCAAGAAACGTCACAGAAACACGAACAGGACCTAAATTTAAATGCACAGATTGCTGCTCAGATAGGGTTAATTTGTTCCTTTATCAGGAAGGACAGGCTTGAGGGTTTGCTAATTCAATACAAGATAACACAAGTGGAGCAAGAAAATGTTTTAAAGTCTTCTTATCAACAGGCTCTGGTTTGGGAAAGGGCTTCCTAGATTCTTGTCTGATAGGTCAAAACCTCTTGTTTTGTATAAAATAATGATTTTTGTTCATTTTCTAGGGGAATGAAATAAGGAATTCTATTCAGAATAAGACTTGCTTACAAAAATTTCTTACATTAAGCCCCACGACCATTCCAGTACCTAAAGAAGGATGGAAAGGGACGTTTCCCAAGGGCATGGAGTGACAGGAAAAGGAGGAATGGCCTTAAACTGATGGAGGACATGAATTTTGGGTAGGAATTCTTCCCTGGGAGGGTGGAAGGGCCTGAGGGTGCCCCTGGATCCCTGGCAGTGTCCCAGGCCAGGTTGGACATTGGGACTTGGAGCAGCCTGGGACAGTGGGAGGTGTCCCTGCCATGGCAGGGCTGGCACTGGGTGGGATTTAAGGTCCCTCCCAACCCAAAATGATTCCCTGAACTGGGACAAGTTTGTGCACCACTGCAAGCAGGGAGCAAATTGCTGGAATTGGACAAAAAAACTGGAATGATCAGCTGAAACTGTTGTGGGATGCGAGGCTGGATGCTTTAGGTGATGAATTTGGTGTTCAGGATAAAAAGTTTCTAAATTCCGCAAAAGCCTTTCAGCATCCAGCTGGCTCTTCCACCTATTCCTCACCTGTGAGTACAAAAGTGATCCATCCCTTGAAATTGCACTCCGAGGGGAATAATCCAGGGTAGAACAGCAGGAACAACGCCTGGCAGACAGCAGCAGAGTTTCCTCCCTGTCTCACAGAAGACAGTTCCTCATGCCCCTGTTTTCTCAGAACCCGATATCTCTGAGCTATTTGCAGCTACTTCTGCTCCGAGGGCACAGATGTGTGGAATGCAAGATAAACAAAGGGTGGGAAATAAATCCCCAGCGCTCTGCTGGGGTGGGGGATTTCTTTCCCAGCAGGAAGAAATCCTCATCCCTCTGCAGCTCTCAGCTCCCTGCCTGCCCCAGGGCACGCTGTGTGGTTTGCCTGGCTGTGTTGTTGCTGCTCTGCACCTCTGTTTTGGCTCAGCTCTGGAGAACTGAGAAAAAAATTATTTCATGCAGTCCGAGTTGCTCAGATTTCATATCCTGGCTTGGTTTTGGGGTCAGTTTTATAAAGCTGAGGTGTGGAAAAAAGTCTGTTTTCCAGCAGACTGATTTCTCCTTTGCCGGCTGTGCTGGCTTCTGCCTCTCCTTTCTTGTAAGTGAAAAAAAAAACCAAAACCAACCCAAATATAATCTGGCTCCCTGAAGGGGAATTTTAGCCTCAGGTCAGCAGGGTTTTATGCATGTGAGGGTCCAGTTGCTCACATGCATTCCCAGTCTCGCTTATTAACAGCTGGAAGGGAAAGAATGAGAAGGGCTGAGCACAAAGAGTGGGATGAGGAAAACAGGGATGAGAGGGGCAGCTTTGGAAGGGACCAGCACAGGGTGGTAAACTGGGATCTGTTTTAATTCCCTGGAAGCTGAGTAGAAAAGTGTTGTGACAGGATCTGAGCTCTCATCCTTCTGGGGAGCTCCTCAAAGAAGGTTGAAACCACAAAACTGCTAAAAAAATGTTTATTCTTTTTAGATGTTTGTTGTTGTTACTTGTTTGCTATTGTTAGATGCTTATCTGTTATTATATACCTATTATTAGTAGATATTTAGAATAAAGACTTGACAAGAAAAAGGCCTTGTCAAGCCTCTAAAGGGGGGAATGATGCCTTCAGTTTTATCTTTGCTGTATTTCAGGCTCTGTGCTGCCCAGGGCTGCAGCTCTGAGCTCACAGTCAGGGTCACTCAGCTCTCTGCACACAGCACGGACACAAAACAAATCCTTGTCCTGCTGCACACCAAGGACAACTGGGACAAGTTTTCAGGCCCAAAAGCACAAACAACGGGGGCTGAGGGGAGAAAACAAGAAGGGTGGGACTGCATCACCTGGAGCTGGGACTGGACAATGAAACCCCAACGTGCAAATGGACCAAAACTGATAAAAGTGTGAGACCTCATGACCAGTCAACCATTTTGTGTCCATTTTGTGACCATTTTGTGACCATTTTGGGTCCATTTTGTGTTCATTTTGTGGCCATTTTGGGTCCATTTTGTGACCATTTGGGGTCCATTTTGGGTCCATTTTGTGACAATTTTGTGACCATTTTGGGTCCATTTTGGGTCCAACTTGTGTGTAGCCCTGGCCAGGCTCTTGTCCTGCCCAAGGTGTATCCTAAAGACCTTTCAATAAATCTCTAATTTATTCTCTAGCTCTGTCCAGTCTCTGTTCCAGCTCAGCCTTCCCAAGGCATCAGTCCAAGCAAGGAAATTAAGTGTTTATCCCCACATCTCCACCTGCCCACTGTGTCTTTGTGAGGTTTTGGTCCTAGGAAGTCTTTGTTCGGGGTCTCTTCCCAAATCTTCTTTTTGAGCTCTCAGGAGGTGTTTGCTCCTTGTTTATCTCAACAGCCCTTCCCAGTGATTATTCCTCTTCCCTGCCATTCCTTTGGAGAGAGCTGTATCTTTTTCCACCTGACCTGAGGAAAAGAAAACTCAGTAGCAAAGAAAAGAGAAAAAAACCCCAAAAAAACAACAACAAAAAAAAAAAACAAAAAAAAACCCCAAAAAACCCACAAAAACCCCACAAAAAACCAAAACCACCACCAACAAAAAACCCACAACCAAACAAACAAAAACACAAAAACAAACAAAAACCCCCCAAAAAACAGAAGAAGGAAAATCATCTGTTTAAATCCAATTGGAGCTACACAAGAAGTTGCAGGACAAGGACAATCATGCCTTGATTTATCACTTTACAGTCAGGACAGTGTTAAGTGTTGTTCTCTGACATCAATTAAACCTCCTAAAAAGATGCTGTCATTTATTTGATGATATTTGGGCAAGAGGAAAAACAAAAAGAGAAGAGCAGTGTCAGTCCTTGCTGTTTTTATACCCCCACCATCCCCTTGTTGCATTAAACAGGATTCAGAAGATTTTCTGGTTTTCAGCAGACGATTTCACTGCAGTGAATTTATTTTAGAAGCCAGCTGCCCTCCTGGAAAACATCTGTATTTATCAGAGAGCCAGCCTTCCAAAAAGCATAGGTTTGAAATCCAGCCTTTGTGTGAAGCCAAAAAACCTTATGTTGAGAAATTTCCACAGGAAAAGAGAAAGAGAAAAAAAATCATCTTGTCTTCAGATGGACACAAATTTATAGCGAGATGAATCATAAATGTCACGCTCTGAAGGAACTCTGCCCAGAGAGTTCCTTTTCCTGCCCCTGTCGTGCTTCTGACTTTGTGGTTCAGTGCCTGCGTGTGGCCCTCACTGACATCCCCCTGGAAAGTTCAGGGACATTTCCAGGGAGATTTCAGGGAGATTTCCCCCACTCTCTGCATGCTGTTTGTGTTTTATTGCACTTCCAGCCGGGCTTTTCACCTTGGGGATGGGGAAAAAAAAATCATCGCCTCAGTTATTGTTTCGGCCTGAAAAATAAATGTGTGTGTGCACAGATGTGTATTCATGAATACAGAGGAAGATGTTGGGGTGTGTCTCACTAAATATGTAATTTTATGGTAGGGAATGCCTGAGGGAACATCTTTTTTCTGGGACAGCTCAGCAGAACCCCCAGGATCAGGAGCAGGAATTTCAGTTCCAGTGTTATCACCAAAATCCTTCTCCCCTGCTAGGAGAGCGCTGATCTTTAGGGGTTTTACCAACTTTGGGCCTCAATCCCCAAACATTTCTGCGCTTTAAACAGAACACTCTGCAGGAATTTCACCTCCTGCTTTGATTTGTTTTTTCAGTGGAGCAAACCCAGCAGGAATTCCTGAAGGAAAAGCCCCAAATCCCGCTCAGAGGAGCCTCCCCAGGGCTCCCTCAGGGCCGCGGCTCCGTCAGTTCGGGTTCAGTGCCCCCCGTCAGGGCCGCTCCCCCGGGGGGACACTTGGGGCTCAGCCCTGTCATCCTGTCTCCCACTCGGCCTCATTTACTGGGATTGCTGGCAGGAGGCAGCCATGGGGAAAGGGGGATTGTGCTCTGACAACCCCCGGGATGTCAAAGCTTTGTCAGCGCCGTCCCTCCCCGGCACATCCCAAATTCTGGCCTTTCCTCACCGCAAGCATCCCTGTTTTTCCCAGGATTTCTTGAGGGTGGTGGCGTTTTGGAGGCTGGGCGTGGGTTTGGGTTATTTAGGTTCAACGAGTCTCTGGTGGTCAAGTACCCACAGCAAAGGGCAGACCACAAGAATCAGCGTGAGGGTTATTTACCATAACCATATACAAAACCACAAGCAGCAAAGGTTCCCCTCAAATACATCAGAGACGCTGTGCAGCTCTTTATTAAAGCCTGGCTGCTGTGCTTCAATTTGCCTTTCAATCCAGGCAGGAATCAAAGTCAAAAAGCTCCAAATCAAAGCACAGACGAATCAGAGAACAAAAATAATAACAACCAAAGAAAAAGAGAAAAGAATCGTTTCCTCTCCCTCGATTTTTTCTTGTTTTGTTTTAACTTTGAATTGATTTTACTCCATTCCAGCGTTGGAGACCGGTGATAGGCAGCTATGAAGTTCTTTTATTTGCTCATAAATAAAATATCTGCACTGCTTGAGAGTTATCCACTCATTTTGACAGTAATGAGTGTGCCACACATTTTAGCAATCCATTATAAGCCATCTAAAATCCTTCAGCCAGAGGAAGCAGATAACCTGGTTAGAAATCATCTCTCTCTGCCTCTGTGTGAGTGATGATCCTCTGATTGTTTGTATAATTCCTGTCTCAGTCCAGGCACCAAACAACTCATTTTGAGGTGTTTCTTCTTCCTAAAGGATTTTATTTTTTCAGTCTTATGAATAATTTCCATCTTTTTGCATCAAGAAATTGAGTCTGGCTCCTAAACTGATTAAAAGCCCTGAGCTCTCCTTTGGGCTTTGCTTCCTTTTTTTCAGTCTTTCTCAACCACAGCCTTTTTCCTTCATTTTTCCTAATCCTTCTCCCAGATTTCTGGCCCAAAACTTGTTGTTTCCGATAATATTTCCTCGGAGCTCCTCTTGCGAGCTCTGTCCAGCTGCTGACTCCGCAGGCAGCACTGAGAGGCTTTTCCCACTCCAAAAGAAAAGCAGGATGAGGCAGATCAGCATTTCCAAATGATGGGAAACTCAGCAATTACCAATTCTCGTAAATGTGACTGGTTTTGCAAAAGGAGCACCAAGATTGAAAGCTGCCAGAAGGTGGGAAAAGCTCGGGATTTTGGGAAGAGGCAGAGCAAGGGATGTCAGTCAGGTGAGAGCCCACCTGCAGAGCTGCATCCAAACCTGGAATTCCCAACACAGGGAGGATGTGGAGCTGCTGCAGAGAGCCCAGAGGAGGCCCCAGGATGAGCAGAGGGCTGGAGCAGCTCTGCTGGGAGGAAAGGCTGGCACAGCTGGGATTGTTCAGCCTGGCCAGGAGAAGCTTTGGGCTGAGCTCAGGGTGGCCTTGCAGGGCCTGAAGGAGCTGCAGGAACCTTGGAGAGAGACAATTCCCAAGGGCTGCATGGACAGCACACAGGGAATGGCTTCCCACTGGAAAATTACAAGTTTGGGTGGGATGTTGGGAAAAAATCCTTCCCTGGGAGGGTGGGGAGAGGCTGGGCTGGAATTCCCAGAGCAGCTGTGGCTGCCCCTGGATCCCTGGCAGTGTCCCAGGCCAGGTTGGACACTGGGGCTTGGAGCAGCCTGGGACAGTGGGAGGTGTCCCTGCCATGGCAGGGGTGGCACTGGATGAGATTTAAGGTCCTTCCATCCCAAACCATTCCATGATTCCATGATTCCCTGATTTCATTATTCCATGATTCCATGTTCTCAGCACTCACTATCGGTGACATTTTACAAGGGACAGGACAAGGAATCACGGCTTTAAACTGAAAGAGGGAAGGTTTGGACTTGATATTCGAAAGGATTTCTTCCCTGGCACAGGTTTCCCAGGAAAGTGGATCTGCTGTGGATCCCTGGCAGTGCCCACGGCCAGGTTGGACATTGGGGCTTGGCGCAGCCTGGGACAGTGGGAGGTGTCCCTGCCCATTGTTTGTGTTGGAATGAGATGATCTTTAAGATCCCTTCAAACCCAAACCATTCTGTGATTCCAAGATTCCAAATCCATCCCTCCATCCTTCCCAGGGCTCCCTTCCCCACCTGAGATGTTTTTTCCATCCCCTTCGCTCAGACAGAGACGAAGTGTTCTGACCTTCTGGGCAATTCTGTTCAAGTGGGATTGATGGTTCTATTTACTGCTCTTTCTCCCAAAGTTTGGTCATTATTGATTAATATCAATAAAAGGATTAATAAAAATCCCAGAGTGGGCCAGCATTTGAAAAACTCTGCCTGTGGGACACGTGGGACATGGATAATTTCGGGCTTCAATATTCCAGATAGACCAGATGGTATTTTCAGGAAAAAAAAAAAACCCTGAACGTTCTTCCTGGATCTGAATTTGGTTGGAAGTTGGGGTCAAACTCAGCAGATCACATCAAACAAATGAAAATAAAGGGAGCATCGTTGCAAAGGTGAACTTTGTTATTTTGGAGACTTTGGAGATAACATTCCCAAGCATTTCAGACATCAATCATCCCCTTCTGGCTGCAGGGGAGAGGGAATTAAATTCCATGCCCTGCTATGGATCAGGAGCAGGGATTTCAGCTCCACTTTACTGCAGTGTCATAACCAAAACCCTTCTCCCCTGTCAGGAGAGCACTGATTTTTAGGGTTTTATCAACTTTTGGCCTCAAATCCTAATTTTCCCAGTTTTCTCCAGCTCAGGATCCATACAGAACTCTGATTAGCCTGGGACAGAGGAAGGTGTCCCTGCCCATGGCAGGGCTGGAATGAGATCATCTTTAAGGTCCCTTCCAAACCCAAACCAAGCTGGGACTAAGATTCATTTCTGCAAATAGAAAAATCCCTGAAATCACCTCAAAATTTCCATTCTCTCCAGGAGGGATGGATTTCCAGGAGCACCATCCCCTCCTTCCCCTGGAACAAACATCTAAGCCCAGCCAGGAGGAGCCAGCCCAGCCCCAGCCCCAGTCCCAGCTGACATCCAGACTCTCTAGTCCAGTGGTGAGGCTGCATCAGCCTGGGCTCAGCCTAGGTCAGGTTTCTTCTCCAATCTAATTTTAGGCCTCCTCTGTGATTATTTATTCAACAATGTGAATGAGATATAGATCGCCTCCATTGATCGCCCTCTTTGGAATTTGCCTATTTTTTTTTCTTGGATATCTCACATCCACCTTATTCCTGTGCCTGGAACAGGGCAAAAAAAAAACCCCAAAATTAAATTGAATCAGACTCCTTTTAAATAACTTGTTTAACAACCATATTTACCCTAAATTCCATCATTTAGTCAGGGGCTGGAGTTTGGGGTTTCCTCTGTGTAGACCCGGTTGCAATCCATCCTGCATTAATTTTTACAGGAATTAAAAATTTGGCCTGGAATTCATCTTGGATTGTCCTCAGCAATTTCTGACCTTCCAGAGTGAAGCTTTTGCTTTCATTTTTGTGCAAAACTTCTGTCCCCTTTGTATTTTGGGGGTTTATCATTAACTTGGCAGGAAAAGAAATGGAAATTTATTTCTTATAAATTCCAGGCAATTCATCCAGGTAGGCAATATTAATACTTTATTAATATTTATTAATTAATTAATATTAATATTATTTATTTTCCCATTTTAATGAATCAGGGAGAGAACTGAGAGCTCTTTTCCTTGACTGGGAGGGTTCTGGATTCAGGATCTCGCATCCTCAGGGCCTCATTTTGCACCTTGCTGCAAAAAGGATCCTTCCAACCCCAATTCCAGGATCCTGGAAATCTGTGAAGGGATAAAGCAGTTCATAATTACTTGTTGTAATTAATTTATTGAGACAGAAAAGTTTGATCAACACTATTGGGTTGTGAGTCTCACGTTTTAGATGGAAAATTTTCCATCATTGTCCTCACAAAACTGCCACCAAATCCAATAGGAACATTTCGAGGAATGAAAAAATCAAAGAACGGGAAGCACTCTCCAAAAAACAAAAATAAAAAAGTTCATGAGGGTGTTTCACCCTGCAGAGCTGCTGGGGTCAGCCAGGAGTGCACCCCGTTATCTCTGCGGGTTATCAGCCACAATCCCTGAGCATGGGGAGCACAGGACACCAGCCCCATTCCCTTGGGACTCCTGGGGTGACAGTTTGTCCTCGCTCAGCCTGTGGCTTCCCCTGCCCTCTGAAGTGGTGACATGTGCAGGGTGGCTGCCAGGAGCAGGGGGTGCCTGAGGTTTAACCACGGAGATCTGATCAATCCCTGGGGTTGTGTTTCCCAACTCTCCCCGCTCGGTTCCTCCAGGTGCTGCTCCTGCCTTCAGCTGAGAACAGAGGCTCTGGAGGCTCCAGAATTCCTGGAAAAGCCCTGATGGGAGGAACATTCTGACAAAACCAACAGCAACTCCAGCCAAGCAGCACGGGTGACCCAGAGAGGGTCCTAAACAAGCGGAAATGCCGACGTCGTCCTTGGAAAAATTAAAATATTGTTGTTCTTCCCACTTTAAATACGAGAAAGAGCACCTAAATGCATGGTTTGGGTTGGGAGGGACATCAAAAATCACCCAGTGCCACCCCTGCCATGGCAGGGACACCTCCCACTGTCCCAGGCTGCTCCAAGCCCCAATGTCCAACCTGGCCTGGGACACTGCCAGGAATCCAGGGGCAGCCACAGCTGCTCTGGGAATTCCAGCCCAGCCCCTCCTCACCCTCCCAGAGAAAAAATCCTTTCAATATCTGACCCAAATTTCCCCTATTTCAGTTTGAAGCCATTCCCCCTTGTCCCTGCAGTTCCTCATGAATTGTCCCTTTCCATCTTCCCTGCAGCCCCTTCAGATATTTAAAGTTCCTTAAGATCCTCACACAAACTTTTGTTCTCCATCGTAAAATCCATAAAAAAGATCTGGAATTCCATGACCCATCTGACTTTCTCCATTCCCTGTGTATCCTTATATCCCTATAAGGATATAAGTCCACACAGCTAATTAGCAAGATAAAACTATTTGCAACATAATTAATCTTAATTTTGGCTTGATGTAGAGTGAGATAATCAAACAAAAGAAGATTTATATTATAATATATTATATTATATTATATTGCATTATATTACATTACATTACATTATATTATATTATATTATATTTTTATATAATTATATATATAGTTATAATTATAATATATGATTATAATATTTGTCAACAAGATACAGGAAGATTTTGAAAGGAAAACACCTTCATTGTCTCAGGTTTTTTTGGAGCTAAAACATTGCACAAGCTTGGTTTTTACTCCACTCACAGCTTCAGGCTAAGTTCATTGCAGCATTAAAATAATACTGAATTTCAGCCTGAATTTTAGAGCAACTCTTTAAATTTCCCAACTTGATGCTGACTGAATCAACAGCTGTTTATGGAAAAAAAAATAGGAAAGAACACAAGGCTGGTTTATTAAACCTCTTCCAGTTCTCCAAGTCCTTCGTGTGCTTAGACAAGGTCTCCCAAAAAAATGAATGGCACTTTCTGGAATGGATTAGTAATTGGAATGACTCACTCAGGATCTTTGTCACTCCTGGTCGTGCTCACCCCTGTGTTCATCAGGTCAAATAAATTAAAAAAGAGGCAAATTGTTGGAACTCTGGAGGCTGAAAATTTCAGACTTTCTGTGCTAAAAGGCTCTGACCCTCGAGCAGGTATTAATTTTCAGCCTCCAAAGTTCCAACCACAAATCTTCCCCATGTTCAGATGCAGGACTCTCTGGAATTGAACTGGATATCAGGAATGCGAATTGGAAAAAAACTTCAATAAATATTATTTCACACCACGGTGCAGATCCAGCTCCTGGCTCAAGGCTTTGAGGAGTCACCCATTGCTGGAAGCTGGGAGGACACTCCTGGTGATGGGAACTCTTGTTTTCCTTGGAATCCGCGCTCAGTCCCTGCCGACAGCCAGGCAACACCAATTTTGCTCTTACTCAGATTTAATGACCAGAACTTTTGCATTTTCTTCAAATGAACTGCAATTTTCTGGAATTCACAAACCACGAGTTGCCTTCCCCTGCTTTTGAATTTTATTTTTTCCTACAGGGCTGGGTTTCTGTTCTCTGTGAGAACATTGATTGTGGGTGTGCCCAAATCTCCAGTCTGGCAAATCACCTCTTCCAGGACCACCTGCAGATTTCTTTCTGCTTGCCAGAGTTAGAATTTTGCTTTTTTTGGATAATTTATGCCATTTCTGAGAATTTTGCAGTGGATTTTGGTGGATCAGCACATCCCAGAGGAGCATCTCTGGATGGGCCGGGCCAGCAGAGTTATGTCACATCCAAGAACTCCAGCAGTTTCTCTGCCTCCTGTGGTGCTCTAAATTTGATTTTTCTTAGAATTCAGGGCTTCTCTGTGCTCTGGCTCAGTCTCCAAGCTGCTGCAGCTCCATCCAGTTTAGTGGTGACCCATCTGCTCCACGGAACAGACAAATTTTGGGGTCACCTCCTGTCATTTACTGAACATTTTGCACCGTTTCCTCAAAAAAAAACCTCAGTAGGGCCAAAATTTGTCATCCTCAGGAAGATTTTGGCAGTCGTAGCTGCTGCAAAGATCCCTCAGAATGCTCCAGAGCTGCCTCTTACCTGCCAGGAAAGAAGGGTGGAGAGCATTCCCAAAAACTGCAGCTGTTCATCCCTCCCAGGGAGAAACAGAGAGCTGGAGGTGTCCGGGACAGAATTCCCAATAAAAGGCTGGAGAAGGAGCCAGATATTTTAACCAGCTGAAAGAGGAGCTTGTTTGTCTTTTTTTTTTTTTTTTTTTTTTTTAATGTGGTTTCCTGGTATGGGCTGCTCCTGGGGTTTGCCTTTCCTTCCATTTCCACACTGCTCCGCCGTTCCTGGGATGGGGCTTTGCTAAACCCCAGAACCAAAGCCAAGGTTTCCTGCGTTCTCCTGGCTCCTGGTGGGAATTCCAGCTGGCGCTGTGGGTGGGAAGAAACTGGAGCTGGGGAACAATCGGGGCCAAGCACTGACAGGAACAGCCCCCACCACCCACAGCTTCACCTCCAGGGTTGGCAAATTCCACCCAGGACACACGGACAGAAGTGGCCAGGGAGGAGGAAAATCGGGAATTGGAAACGAGGCGTGGAGCAGACTGGCGGGAAGGAACATCTACGTGGCTCCGAACAAGGAATTTTTGCACTGGGAGCAGGAGAGTTCGGCTTTATTGGAGTCACGTTGCCAAAAACACAAAATTAAATACGCGAAAAGGGATCAGCAAAACTGGCGGAGCCAAAGGTTTTGGGTTTGCGTTACTCAAGACGATTTCCGCCCCTTTTTTCAACCTCTGAGTTTTCATTCCTCTGAGTCACGGAATGAACCTTTAATTTGAGGGGTTCTGCTGGAAATCCTCATCTCCAGGTCACTCTCAGTGTCTTTAAAGCATTTTTTGCCACATGGGAGAACTTCCAGAGGGGAAATATCCCACCCTATGGCTGAGGTGGGCACGTCTCCCCACAGACAAAGCTTGATTCCAACCAGGAGGACCGAGATCAAAATCTCACAGGAATATTTAGGCTGGAAAAGCCCTCCAGGATCATTGAGTCCAAGCTGTGCCCAATTCCCACCTTGTCACCCAGCCCAGAGCTCTGGGTGCCACTGAGTCCCCACACGAGGGATGTGCCCACGGCTGTGCTGGCTCCGTGTTAAATTCTGCTGGAGTCACCACAGCTGGAGGGGCTGCAGGGACATTCCTGAGCCACGTGCATCACCTTCAGCACCTCAGGAAAACTCACGGAGTTCCAAATTCTGGTGGTAGATGAGAAAGAGGCGGATGATCCAAATTTGGGGCTTCTGTGGTAGGAATTTCAGCTGAGTCCCTCAGGAGCTCAAGAAATATGGAGAGAGACTTTTTAAAGGGATGGAGTGACAGGAATGGCTTCAAACTTCCAGAGGGCAGGGTTGGATGGGATCTGGGGCAGGAATTGTTCCCTGGCAGGGTGGGGTGGGGCTGGGATGGAACTCCCAGAGCAGCTGTGGCTGCCCCTGGATCCCTGGCAATGTCCCAGGCCAGGTTGGACATTGGGGCTTGGAGCAGCCTGGGACAGTGGGAGGTGTCCCTGCTATGACAGAAGGATGGAATGAGATGAGTTTTGTTGTCCCTTCCAACCCAGGCCATTCTGGAATTCCATGATTTTATGTCCCCTGGTGCACAGGTGTGGCTGTCACGCACACTCAATATTTTTCTGGACTATTTTTCCATTCGTTCCCATTTCCTCTGCCCTCCTAGCAGCCGCAGGAAAGCAGATTTCTCCCGACATTCCCAAGTTACAGTGACCAGGCTGAAACTGCTGCTCCTTCTGCTTTCCTCCTGCTCATAATTACAAGCAGAGGAGACAAAGAACCCCCCTGTGCTGAGCGATTCGGGATTTTCCAGCAGTGCAGCCACGAGCTTTGCACCATCCAGGCATTTCAGGAATCTGAGATCCATCTGGCTTTGCTCGGTATTTTCCAGAAATGTAGCTCCTGAGTGCTCCCAAAACTCAAGTGATGGTGATGAAAACTCAGGATAAATCCCAGGAATGTGTCCCTTCTCCCACCTCAAGCAAAGTCACACTCCTGGTGTCTGTAGAGTTGTGTCACTCTCTTCTCTCCCAGAATTATCATGGAAATGAATGAAACTGATGGAATGGAGAGGAGGTGGTGCCATTTTTCATTTTCCTCGGAGTGGGATGGATGTTTAGCAGAACCACCCTAGAGAAGGCTCCTCTAAACCCTCCATCGTCGTTTTCCTTGGGAAAATCTGGGATTTCAGGAAGGATCCCACACCATCAGGGCAGCGTTCAACCCACGCACGGGATCGGATCCGTGACTCCGCATCCTCTGCTGGGTCTGAAGCCAAATATTTGAGGTTTACCACAAACCCGAGCTGAAGTTTATTCACACCAACAAAGGGCGCCCGAGGAGCAGCGGTGGCCCTAAAAATGCTCCAAGTGTTTATCAACAGCAAATATTTACCTTAAATTTTCTGTTTGGAGAGTCGTGACCTCCATGGTTTGCTCTGTCTTCCCTGTGCACAGCCTGGGTTTGATAGGGAAAGAAAAGGAAAAAAAAAAATACAAAACAACACCCTTGAGTATTCATGGAAATCCTCCTGCTCTGTTTTATCCCAGACCAGGAGACTCCAGAGCTTTCTGCCCTCGCTGTGTTCTCACAAAACCTTTGGGTCGTTAACTCCAAACGAGGCTCTTTCTCATGGACGTTTTTAGCCGGGGAAAAGAAGTTTCTTTGCCAAAAAAGCGAATGAGATCCCCTCGTTCTGCGGCAGCTCCCACAGGCCCTGCTGGTGGCCACGGAGGAGGATTTCCTCATCTTCATGCTGGGCAGCACTGGGGACACACGGGACAATTTCTGTCTGGGTGGGAGGAAGGAAGGGGCAGCACCCACAGAGGTCAGGGTTGGGAAAAGGAAGCGTTTCTGGACATGGTTAACCAGGATGTGATCCCTTGGGAACGCTTTTAATTTGTTGTTTGTCCACCAGGTCTTTCCCTCTTGCCTCAATAAATCCCCACTGGTGCAGGTCATCTTTTCCCTCACCCCTGACTCAACGAGGGGAATGTGAGTGAGTGATGATGCACCAAGATCCAAACCAGACACTGCAAGTCTGGATGTCAGTGAGGAGGGGAAAAAAATCACCTGTTTGCCCAGAACGGGACAGACCAGAGGACAGAGCAGCTGAGAAGCTTTGGAGCTGTCTGCAGCTCAGGAAGGGACTCAGTGCCTGAGTCACCACAAGGCATCAGTGCAGGCCAACAATTCCATGAAATCTCCATCAGAGCTGATTTTTGCACCAGTTGTCCATCAGCAAAGGTCATTTTTCAGTTATGTTGTTCTCCATGGTCACAGGATTACAAAATCAGGGAATATCCTGAGTGGGAATAAACCCACAGGGATGATCCAGTCCCACCCTGTCCCTGCCCAGAGCCCCCAGCAATCCCAGCCTGGGCATCCCTGGCAGCGCTGCCCAAAGGCTCCTGGAGCTGTGGCAGCCTCGGGGCCGTGCCCATTCCCTGGGCAGCCTGGGCAGTGCCCAGCACCCTCTGGGGAAAGAAGAACCTTGCCCTAAAATCCAACCTCAATCCCTCCTGGCACAGCTCCAGCTGCTCCCTGGGTGCTGTCAGGCCATGAAGCAGAATGAGCAGATGGGTCACCCTTACAAAGGTTATTTGAAGATGATGGAGAGGTTATCATTTGTTTTCATCAATATTTATACAGTGTTAAGTTCATCTTAACAAAGCAAGGTTAAGTGTGATGAGGAATCTGTGGCAGAAGATTGTCCAAGCCCCAATGTCCAACCTGGCCTGGGACACTGCCAGGGATCCAGAGGCAGCCACAGCTGCTCTGGGAATTCCAGCCCAGCCCCTCCCCACCCTCCCAGGGAGGAAATTTTTCCTAAAATCTGATCAAAACCTGTAATTTTTCAGTTTGAAGCCATTCCCTGGGTGCTGTCCCTGCAGCCCTTGGGAATTGTCTCTCTCCAGGGTTCCTGCAGTTCCTTCAGGCCCTGCAAGGCCACCCTGAGCTCAGCCCAAAGCTTCTCCTGGCCAGGCTGAACAATCCCAGCTGTGCCAGCCTTTCCTCCCAGCAGAGCTGCTCCAGCCCTCTGCTCATCCTGGGGCCTCCTCTGGGCTCTCTGCAGCAGCTCCACGTCCTCCCTGTGCTGGGCCCCAGGGCTGGGGCAGCTCTGCAGGTGGGGTCCCACCTGAGGGGGCACAGGGGCACAATCCCAATCCCTTTCCTCATCCCAATCCCTTCCCTGCTGCCCACCTGCTTTGGATGCAGCTCAGGAATTATAGAAATAAATTGATTTATATAAGTATCTTTATATAAGTGGGATTGCCTCCACAGCTTGGGAAAATCAGGGATTGGTTTATTCCAATTACACCAAGGAGGCCAGAGCAGCAGAGCTTTAAGTCAGGATATCAATGTCCTATAAGTGACCTCAGAGAGCTGCTGGGAGGGGAATTTTGGCTTCTGATAATGAAGATTTCCACTGGGCAAAGCAGTCAGGGAACTGCTGGAAAAAAATGGCAGCGGGGATGTAACTGAGCTCAGGAGCAGAATGGGAAAATCTGATTTTTCCACCGTGCTCAGGTTGTTCTTGGGGACTGAGGAATGGGATTGTGGATTGGCACAATCAGGCAACATATCCCATAACCTTTCCCGTAAATGAGCTGTGTCCTGAGATTTCTTACCTCAGGAAGAGGGAATGGGGCTCTCCATCCCACCTCCAGGAGCTGGGAGCTGCTTCCCATCCACATTCCAGCCTGGCAGCACAAAAGCTGAGTAATGCAGCCGAGTTGCAGTGCCAGGAGTGCAACAGGCTCAGCTGGAAAGCGGGAACAAAAAGGAATTTTCAAAAGGAAAAAAAAAAAAAAAGGAAACCTCATAAAGTTTGGCACCTAGAAAAACTGCATTCTTATTATCTCAGGAAAATCTTTTTGTAAAATGTGTGTGTCCTCGGTCAGCCAGGAAATATTCCCAGTTTTTCACAGACACAGGGAGAGGTCAAGTGTGGCTGGCACAAAGTTCCGGCTGATGAGTGTGGGAAAGGCAGAGGTTGTTCCCCAGCCTGGGAAGCTGTAATTAATTCCCTTTCCCAAAATGTTCATTACCGGGCACGGATTCCTGCTGGGAGGTGAGGAATTCCTCCCGCGGGGCTCTGCGGGCGCGGGGATGGAGCAATGAGGTGATGCCACACAGGGAGCCCCGCTCATCCCCAGCCCAATTCCTGCTCCTCTCCCCTTCCCGGGAGAATTCCTCCCCAGGGATAAGGGGCGTCCCCTCTGCCGTGCCTCCCTCTCCTGGAGTGGAGGGGAAATTCAGAGGGACCTGAAATTCCGGATGTGTTTTCCCACCTGAGCAACGAAGACTCAGGATTTGGGGTGTTTTAAATATCAGCTGAGCCGAAGAAAATGAAATAAAATGAAATAAAATTAAAATTTAAAAAAATAAATAAATAAAATATAAATGATAAAATAAATAAATTAATAATTAAATAAAAAAATAATAAAGTAAAATAAAATAAAATAATGACATAAACAAAATAAAATAGTGAAATAAATAAAATAGAAATGATAAAATAAATAAAAAATAAAAAATTAAATTAAAATAAAATAAAATAATAAATAAAATATATATGATAAAATAAATAAAAAATTAAAAAATAAAATAAAATAAAATAATGAAATAAATAAAATATAAATAACAAAATAAATAAAATTATAAACTAAAATAAAAAGTAAAATAGAAAGTAAAATAAATAAAATAAAATAATACAAGATAATAAAATAAAATAAATGAAATAAATAAAATAATAAAATACAAAATAAATTAAAATAAAATACAAAATAAAATGCAAAATAAACTAAAATATAAAATGAAATAAAAAATAATAAAATAAAAATTAAAATATAAATAATGAAATAAATAAAATATAAATAATAAAAAATAAAATAATAAAATAAAATAAAAAGTAAAATAGAAAAGAAATAAAATAAAATATTACAAGATGATAAAATAAATGAAATAAATAAAATAATAAAATGGAAAATAAATTAGAAAATAAAATATAAAATAAAATAAATAAAATAAAACAAGATGATTAAATAAATAAAATAAAAATAAAATATAAAATAAAATGCAAAATAAACTTAAATAAAATATTTTAAAAATAAAATACAAAATGAATTAAAATAAAATGAATTAAAATAAAATAAAATAAAATCATGAGAGGGAATTTTATACAGGCATGGAGTGATGGAATGGGGGGAAATGGTTTTAAACTGCCAGAGGGAAGGGCTGGCTGGGACCTTGGGAATCAGGAATTGTTCCCTGGCAGGGGCTGGGATGAATTCCAGAGCTGTGGCTGCCCCTGGATCCCTGGCAGTGTCCCAGGCCAGGTTGGACATTGGGGCTTGGAGCAGCCTGGGACAGTGGGAGGTGTCCCTGCCATGGCAGGACGTTGGATCTGAAGGATCTTTGAGGTCCCTTCCCACCCAAACCACTTCATGATTCCCAATATTCCATTTGCTCCTCAGTGAAAGGATCTCCTGTGGCAAGGGGTTAATTTCCCAGGCTCTGTGAGAAGTTTTACACAATCCACAGGAATTTCGATCTTTTCCAATCCATGTGGATTAGAGCAGAGTGTAGATGAGCTGGGCTTAAAGCCAGGCCTAAATCCTGCCCCTGTCTCAGATTCAGAGTGCCCAGAGGGTCCCTCAATGGCACCAAGCGAAAAAAGCTCCCAGGAAACCCCAGGAACCTCCAGCTCCTTTTTTCTGCACCCTGGCAACATCTCCTGCCTAATTGAAGAGCTCAAATAAATTAAAAAACAAACCCAAAAACCTCTGGGTGCCTCCACTGCCAACATTTCCCATGGGATGATTTTCCAGGTTGTCCCAATGCTGAGCTCAAACCTCTGCTGAGATTTAAACATTTTCTGTTCCTGAGCATTCCAATCATCATCTTCCCCAGGGAAAACCAGAGGGAATCACAATCTCCACAAAACTTGGAAAATTTACCCAAATTTGGCCTTTTCCAGAGATATCCAAAGTTCCTTGGTATGGAGGCGAAGATTCCCAACGATTTCAAGGCTT
Organism: Acrocephalus arundinaceus; assembly: GCA_021534815.1. Taxonomy (NCBI): domain Eukaryota; kingdom Metazoa; phylum Chordata; class Aves; order Passeriformes; family Sylviidae; genus Acrocephalus; species Acrocephalus arundinaceus. Next base: position 2,491,606 of record JAJEOU010000056.1, read on the forward strand.
TTCTCTCATCCCTATCCTTTCCTTTTTAGCTGAACTTACCTGGCTGAAAATTCCAGCAGGAGATGAAATGGAAAATGAAGATTTTCCATTCCCTTGGAACAGGCCCTAAAAGAAGCTGCTCTGTGTGGGGGTTCTTTTATTTTCAAATTATTTTTTATTATTTAAGTTTATGTTTTATTTTCAATTTTTAAACTGTTTTTATTGTCATTATATTTTATTTTATATAATTTTATATATAATTTTATATAATTTTAAATATTTTATGTATATTTATATATTATTTTACATATTCTAAATATTATTTTATATATATTTTAATATATAATTTTGCTTAACTATTATTTTATATAAATTTTATTTTATATAATTTATATATAATTTTATATATTTTATATATTTTATATTTTACATATTCATTTTATATAGAATTTTAAATTAAAATTGTACAGCTCAAAGAAAATTTAGTTCTCTGAATCTGTTATTTTTAAAATCATCTTAAATCAGATTTTTTTTTCATAATCTCTATTTAGAAGGGACTCATAAACGTGCATTTAATTGCTAAACCACTGATGTCTGTCTAGCACTGAACATTCTACCAGTTTAATAATGTACATTTTAAAAGCTTCCTACCTTCATTATTTATACTCCAGGGTCAATAATTATGTGTAATTCATTGCAGGATATTTTTTTCTTTCCAAACAAGCAGCAGGGATAATTTCAGGTGCACTGGGTTGGTTTGCCTAAAAACTTGGTTATTGGGAAGGCTGGGCTGGGTTTAATGGCTTAAAATTGAAGTTTAGAGAGTTAGATCAGCTTTAAAAAAATCCTTTTTTGTGCGTTTTTGGTAAGGACTCAAGACCAGGAGAAGTTTTTGGGGTCAAACATGAAGGAGAAGGACATGAAGAACGAGAAAATGTGGAGTTACAGCAACAACAACGACAGGCAGCATTGTCAGAGGAGAGGTTTTGGAATAAAGGCCTGTAGGGAACATCCAGCTTCCCAAGGAAAGTCAGCTTTGAGGCAGAGAAAACTCTGCCTGATGTCATTTTTTTTCTGGAATTCCACCTCCTCAAACTCCGAGACCCTCCATGAACAAACCTGAGGAGCTGATCCATTTTCCAGTGCAGAGCATTCGAACTGCAGCTCTTTTTATAAAATTTACTCAACATCCACCCAACCTTTCTCTGTTCCACGTGGGATTTCTCCCCCTGTGTCTTCCTGCCACTTTTCCAGGACTTTTTTTTCCCCCAATGGAGCACCAGGCCAGCGGTTTTGCAATCCCAAAATTATTTGATCCAGATACGAGTTCGGTCAGGACAGGTCTTTGTTGATCCAGGAAAGCACAGAGCAGTTGTGATTCACTCGGGCTGGGCAAGTAAAAACATTCAACAAAAAATTCAATGATAAGGATCAATCTCTCCAAAGGAGGAAGTTCCTGCTTGGAGCCTGAGCCTGCACAGAGGGGTCAGTAAGGGAAACCTTCAAAATCATCAAATCCTGGGATGGTTTGGGTTGGGAGGGATCTTAAAAATCCCATTCCACCCCTTGCCATGGGCAGGGACAGCTTCCACCACCCCAGTGCTCCAGCCTGGCCTTGGACACTTCCAGGGATCCACAGCTTTCCTGGGATACCCTGCCATGGAACAATTTCTCCCTATTTAAATATATTTTGCATTATCCTCATCTCCCTGCACCACCTGAGAGTTGTACAGATGCGAGGAGGCTTTGGGACACCCCAGCCCCGTGGAAGCAGGTCTGTCACCTGGGCTGTGCCCTTGGTGCTGGTGGAGCATTTTGTGGTCAGGAGCAGCCACAGTTTGGATAAATTGATCTGGAAATTCCAATTGACTTTGGAAACCCAAAGTGCAGCTGCTTGGGGCGCCCTCTGCCAGTTCTAGGCTCAGTCCAGTCCTGCTCTTAAGCTGTGGCTCAGGTTTAGCTGAGTATCCATAATCCCAGTAAAGTCAGCGTGTCCAGCCGTGACTCCTCAAGAAATCTGTGCCTTCAGAACATGATTAAGATTTTTTAAAACTTCCCACCACGACTAATAAAAAAAAAAAAATTACTTTGAAACATTTATTCGCAAAAAGGTGAAATCCAGAGACAGAAAAATATTTATTTTGTCTCTTTAAGCTTGACTTCATTCCCCAGCCTCTTTGCTGGACGCATTCCCTGCTCCCAGCTTGGGAGAAGCCCTTGCTTGGCAAATTCCCGTTACTCCTTTAGCAACCCCAGCCTCCCCCCATGGATTTGTGTGTTGCAATGGAGGGTGTTAATCGACTCGAAACATTTAATTAGGGCTGGTCCGAGCCCAGCGTTTTACAAGCCCCGCGCTTCACCCCGTGCTGCTGGAACGAGCACAGCGCAGCATCCCCCGGGCTGTGCACAAATGCCAGGATGGTTTCAGCGCTGCTCTTGCACAGCAGCATCAATAAAAACCCCTCAAGCGTGCCCGGAGCTCACGGCCAGGAGGATTCTCCGGAGCTCTTTTATCCGGGATGAGCGTCTTTGTGTCCGAAATTCCTCGCTGCCTCTTTGCTGCCTCCCTAATGACCGCTCCAGCGAGCTCCCGGGAGAATGCCTGAGTCAGAGCCAGCTCGAAAACTGCTGAGGAAACATCCTCCCTTACTGGAAATGATTCCCAGCAAGCTGCCCTGCTCCATATTTAGACTGACGGGGCTGAGGGCTGCAGCACTTGGGATTCTGATCCTGCTGGAGTGGGATTGCCTTGGTCCCACCAAGAGCTCAGGAGCAAATTCCAGTGGCCACCAGGAAGAGCTGGAGTGGGACAGATGACCTCTGGCCTGGGCCACAAATGGGTGTGAGCTCCATCCTCCAATTCCTGATTTAATCCTGCTTGGTCCTGCTGGAATGGATTGCCTGGTCCCAGAGCTCGCGCTCAGGAGCACCAGGAAGGGAGTGGAGTGTCTCTGGGGTGGGTCCTCTATCCGAATTGGGACTGCTCTGCGGAATGGATCTGGCTGAGCCTACGGAAGCAAATTCCAGTGGCCACCAGGAAGAGCTGGAGTGGGCCAGCTGACCCTGTGGAGTCTGGCCTGGGCCACAAACGGGATGTGAGCTCTATCCTCCAATTCCTGATTTTATTCTTGTTTGGGATTCTGCTCCTGTTGAAAAGAGATTGCCTTGGTCTCACCAAGAGCTCAGGAGCCAATTCCAATGACCACCAGGAAGAGCTGGAGTAGGACAGATGGCCTTGGGGCACAAATGGGGTGTGAGGTCCATCCTCTAATTCCAATTTTAATCCTGCTTGGGATTTCTGGTCCTGCTGGAAAGGGATTGTCTTGGTCCCACCAAAAGGTCTGCAAGGCTCACGAGAAAATTCCAGTGGCCACCAGGAAGAGCTGGAGTGGGCCAGCTGACCCTGTGGAGTCTGGCCTGGGCTACAAACGGGATGTGAGCTCCATCCTCCAATTCCTGATTTTATTCTTGTTTGGGATTCTGCTCCTGTTGAAAAGGGATTGCCTTGGTCTCACCAAGAGCTCAGGAGCAAATTCCAGTGGCCACCAGGAAGAGCTGGAGTAGGACAGATGGCCTTGGGGCACAAATGGGATGTGAGGTCCATTCTCTAATTCCAATTTTAATCCTGCTTGGGATTTCTGAATTGCCTTGGTCCCATCAAGACCTCTGCAAAGTTCAGGAGAAAATTCCAGTAGCCACCAGGAAGAGCTGGATTGGACCAGCTGACTTGGGGCACAAATGAGATGTGAGGTCCATCTTTTAATTCCCAATTTCAATCCTGTTTGGGATTCTTCTCCTCCCGAAAAAGGATTGCCTTGGTCCCACCATGAGCTCTGCAAGGCTCAGGAGCAAATTCCAGTGGCCACCAGGATGACCTGGAGTGGGCCAGCTGAGCTTGTGGGGTCTGGCCTGGGCTACAAATGGGATGTGAGGTCCATTCCCTAATTCCTGATTGTGGGAGAGCAAATTTAGTCACTTGGTACTGAATCCATGGTTTCAATCTCAAGCACTATTTTCCTTTCTTCTATTAAACACCAAAATCTTATTTTCCACTTATCCCTCTTCAGAGAAAATAGCAAACCAGCAATTAATAAAACACAGAGACTTCTAAGGTCACTGGAGAAGAGAAAACGCCTGTCCTGTGTTATGCAAAAAGAACAAAAATCTGCTTTTTTTTCTTTTATTCTGCTTTTCTTGCTTAGCTCAGTGTCTATTAAAGAGATAACGGTGGCTGCAAGCAAACCACAGGCAGGAAATTTTCTTTGTTTTCATGTAACGGGGAGATTTGTTGAGTCTGGCTTGCTTAGGTAGCTGTCTAAAGCAGTTTTATTTTTAGAACTGAGGGAAAATATTCACCAAAGGGGAAAAGTGACTCCCTGGACCTCCCCGTGCTTGTTCTTCATGTTTAGAAGATGATGCTTCCCAAAAGTCACAGTTTTGCCCAGTTTTGTTGGAACTAGAGGATATTTAAGGTCTCTTCCAACCCAAAGCATCCAATGATTATTTGGGATTGCTTTGGAAATCCCAATGTGCAGGGGACAGGGCAGGAGAGGTGGTTGGGGGCAGCCAGTTCAGGATCCCACTTCCATGGAAGGTCTCAAAGAGCCTCAGCTGGAAGCTCCCGTGGTTCCTAAACATCCAGGAGTGCTCCAGGGAAAGGTTTTTCCTGCTCCTTCCCAGCTCCTGGTCCTGTCAGGTGTTGTTCCCTGTTTTTCCTGCATTAACCCCACCAGAGGAACCCTTTTCATCAGCTCTTGGAATTTCATTTGTCTCAAACCACTCCACAAACAGCTCCTTCTCTGCCATTCAAACTCTGGGAATTATCCCCTTTTTTTTCCTCCCCTTCCAGGAATAACCATATTGCAAATGCAAGTGTTGAGAAAACAGGGGCTGCTGTTAATTAAGAGCATTTATCTGCTGTAATTAAGACGATTTATCTTGGGTTTTGTAAGAGGTGTCTCACACTGAGCAAGAGCGTCTGGGTTGGAAATTGGATTTGAAATCCAGGTTGCTCAATTCCAAGAGTTTGGAAGGACGGGGCCCTCTGCAGGTCTAAAGAGAAGTTTGAGCTTAATTTGGGGTCTAGACCTGGCAAATTCATTCCTGGATCTTTTCCATAACAACCAAGTGAACAAATCTGGGAGTGAACCAGCGCAGTGGGGTAAGGTAGGATAAAGGCTGAAGACATCTGGAAAATATGAAAGCCAGTGAGTCAGGGGAGCAGAGGAGCAAAAAAGCCTCCCTGCTGCCTTGGGCAAGTTCAATTCTGCTCCTGCCTGTGCCACAGGATCCCTGCCTGGTGTCTCTGAGGATTTATCCCAAGTCCTGAATTCCTCATTTTCCACAGGCCGAACCGAAGGCCTCGCGGTTGCCACAAGGTTGAAACCCAGAACTTCAGTCAGGCTTTGGTCTGTTCTTGGATGTTGGTATCAGTGATAGGAAGGCTGAAAAATAAAACTCTCAGGGCCCCAAAGGCTCCTGGCCTGGATCAGGAATGGTGTGGCCAGCAGGAGCAGGGAGGTCATTCTGCCCCTGGACTGGGCACTGGTGAGGCCACACCTTCAGTGCTTTGTCCAGTTGCGTCCCCTCAGTTCAGGGTGGTCATTGAGTGCTGTGTCCAGTTCCCTCAGTTTAGGATGGACACTGAGTGCTGTGTCCAGTTGTGTCCCTTCAGTTTGGGGTGGACATTGCGTGCTGTGTCCAGTTCTGGTTTAGGGTGGACACTGAGTGCTGTGTCCAGCTCTGTCCCCTCAGTTCAGGGTGGTCATTGAGTGCTGTGTCCAGTTCTGGTTTAGGAAGGACACTGAGTGCTGTGTCCACTTCCCTCAGTTTAGGATGGACACTGAGTGCTGTGTCCAGCTCTGGCCCCTCAGTTTAGGATGGACACTGAGTGCTGTGTCCAGCTCTGGCCCCTCAGTTTAGGGTGGTCATTGAGTGCTGTGTCCAGTTCTGGTTTAGGAAGGACACTGAGTGCTGTGTCCACTTCCCTCAGTTTAGGATGGACACTGAGTGCTGTGTCCAGCTCTGGCCCCTCAGTTTAGGGTGGACACTGAGTGCTGTGTCCAGTTCCCTCGGTTTAGGGTGGACACTGAGATGTTCCATCCAGAGGAGGCAGCGAGGCTGGTGAGGGGCTGGGAACACAAACCCTGTGAGGAACGGCTGAGGGAGCTGGGCTTGTTCAGCCTGGAGAAAAGGAGACTCAGGGGTGACCTCATCACTCTCCACAGCTCCCTGAAAGGTGCCTGTGCTCAGCTGGGCTTGGGCTCTTTCACCAAGCACAACTGACAGAACAAGGGGACACAGCCTCAAGTTGCACCAAGGGAAATATAGGTTGGATATCAGGGAAAAGTTCTTTATTGAAAGAGTGATAAAGTACTGGAATTATCTGCCTGGTGGAGTCACCATCCCTGGATGTGTTTAAGAAAAGCCTGGATGTGGCACTGGGTACCAGGGTTTAGTTGAAGTGTTTGGGCTGGGTTGGACTCGATGCTCTTGGAGGTCTCTTCCAACCTGAACATTCTGTGAAACAGAAAATGCAGATTTCTAAATGTTCTGCAACCGTGAAGATCAGCCAAAGGCTGGGCTTCATGTTCCTGTAGGTGTTTTAAAACCAGGGTGTTGCAACCTCTGCTTCCAGCAGGGCACAAGGAGTTAACAATCCCTCTTTTTGGAGCCCCTTGGAGGCCACCTTACCACAGGAAAGGCAATGAGGAAACTGATAGCCTGTAATCTGCAGAGCAGGCTCTGGGTTGTGCAACCAGCAATGCCTGGGCTCACACGTTAGGCTGAGCACAGAACCCAGCTCCTCATTATTTGTGGGCAGCCCATCCTGTGCTGGAGGAAACAGCAGCTCAGGGGGGGCCAAAAAAACCAGCTTTGAAAGCTGTCATGAGGCAGCACAGAAAGGCCACAAATAGAAGTTGCACAAGTCTCTGAAAATGTCCAATTTCTGAGCCTTGACTTGGCAAACCTTAATAAAGTTCTTTTAATTACCGAGGGGTTTGTTTGTTTGTTTGTTTGTTTGTTTGTTTGTTTGTTTGTTTGCGGAGGGTGATTGCTTTCAGTCATGCAAGCAGACCAGCAGCTAAATTCTTTCCTGGATGCATCCAAAGTGGGGGATGATCCTGCCTGGCTGGGTTGGGATCACATAAAACAGGAACAAGGTGGGATGGGACCACATGCTGGATCCATGTGGTTTAAACCTCTCCTTCCCCATCTCCCAATCCTTCCCCACAATCTCTTCTCCCCAAAAAAAGTCCAAACTTTGCTCTGGGAAAGTCCTACAAGGCACAGGCCCAAATCTGGCCAGGGAGTTTGGGAGGAGCAAATAAAGAGGAGCAAATCACAAGGTAGCACTTGATCCTGAGCCTGGTTTTCCACTGTAAGTACACCAAAAATCTGTTTGTGCTGCTCAAGAAGTTCAGGGCACATCCCCAGCCACTCCTGGGGACTCCTGACTCCCAGATAATTCTGTGATAATCCCAGATAATTCCTGGGATCTGTGCTGGAACTGCCCCCTCAGATCATAAAAATAATCCCTGAGGGGAATGATGGCAGAGAGATCCAAAGGGATGCAGAGATCCAAAGGGATGCAGAGAGATTCAAGGGGATGCAGAGCGATCCAAGGGGATGCAGAGAGATCCAAGGGAATGCAGAGAGATCCAAGGGGATGCAGAGCGATCCAAGGGGATGCAGAGAGATCCATGGGGATGCAGAGAGATCCAAACGGATGCAGAGAGATCCAAGGGAATGCAGAGAGATCCAAGGAGATGCAGAGAGATCCAAGAGGATGGAGAGAGATCCAAGGAGATGCAGAGCGATCCAAAGGGATGCAGAGAGATCCAAACGGATGCAGAGAGATCCAAGGGAATGCAGAGAGATCCAAGGGAATGCAGAGAGATCCAAGGGAATGCAGAGAGATCCAAGGGAATGCAGAGAGATCCAAGGGGATGCAGAGAGATCCAAGGGAATGCAGAGAGATCCAAGGGAATGGCAGAGAGATCCAAGGGGATGAAGAGAGATCCAAGGGGATACAGAGAGATCCAAGAAGATGACAGGGAGATCCAAGGGGATGCAAAGAGATCCATGGGGATGCAGAGATCCAAGGGGATGCAGAGAGATCCGCACCACGATTCAAAAGACAGAATAGGCTTGGAATTATGGAACCACAGAATGGTTTGGAGTGGAAGGGACCTTAAAGATCATCCCATTCCCACCCCTGCCATGTCAGGGACACCTCCCACTGTCCCAGGCTGCTCCAAGCTCCAATGTCCAACTTGGCCTTGGGCACTGCCAGGGATCCAGGGGCAGCCACAGCTTCTTTAGCAGGGCCTTAGCACCTTCTAAGTAAAGAATTTCTTCCTAATATCCCATCCAAAGTGCAGCCTAAAATTCCAGGAGTGGCAGCCAGAAAGACCCCCAGGACCTTATGCTTCCATGGGAATTCCATGGGACATTCAGAGAGTGGATGGGGAGAGGGTTTTCCATCTTCACCCAAACCTGTGTCCAGGGGCAGGACAGCAGCACAGAAGCACAAGGACACCCTCCACACATCTCCTGAGTGGTGCTGAGGAGACAGGAATGAAATCTGGGAGAGACCCAACCTGTGGTGCCCAGGAACTCCTCAAGCCACAGGAAACGGGCAGTGGGAGCCTCATGTGATAAACACAGCAGATAAAGCCACAGCCACAAGGGGCTGATTCCTTATCAGACATAGCAGCACCTCCTGTCCCATCCCTGCCTGCTGGCAGTGCAGTGTGGGAGCCCAGAATCCCCAAATCCCAAAATCCCAGAGTCCTAGAATCTCAAAATCCCAGAACCCCAGAATCCTAGAATCCCAGAATCCTAGAATCCCAGAATCCCTAAATTCCAGAATCCCAGAATCCCAGAATCTCCGAATCCCAGAATCTCCAAATCCCAGAATCTCCAAATCCCAGAACCCCAGAATCCCAAAATCCCAGGATCTCAGAATCCCAAAACCCCAGAAGCCTAGAATCTCAAAATATCAGAATCCCAAAATCCAAGAATCCTAGAATCTCAAAATCCCAGAATCCCACAACTGCAGAATCCCAGAAACCCAAAATCCCAGAATCCCAAAACCCCAGAATGCTAGAATCTCCGAATCCCAGAATCCCCAAATCCCAGAGTCCTAGAATCTCAAAATCCCAGAGTCCCAGAATCCTAGAATCCCCAAATCCCAGAATCCCCAAATCCCAGAATCCCCAAATCCCAGAATCCCAGAATCCCTGAGGTTGGAAAAGCCCTCCCAGCCCAGGCAGTCCCAGCTGTGCCCTGTGCCCACCTTGTCCCCAGCCCAGAGCACTGAGTGCCACCTCCAGGTGACACCTGCAGGGATCCCGGGCACTGCAAAGCTCCCTGGGCAGCCCCTGCCAAGGCCTGAGCACCCTTTCCATGGGGAAATTCCTGCTGATTTCCAACCCGGGCCTCCCCTGCCTACAGGAAGGAGAGAAGGAAGGAGGCACAGAGGAAAGGCTGAAGCTGCGTACATGTAGAAGGAACCAATCCTGAATTTTTATCCTTTAAAACCTCTGGGAAAGCTGCTGGCTGAGCAGGGCAGTTAATTTGCTGCCTTATTATGGAACACACAGAGTGTTCTGAGTGTTCTGTGTGTTTCCATCAGTAAAAATGAGAGTGAATGTTCTCCTGTTGGGCTCAGCCTTTTGATGGCTGCACAATTATTCCCTTTTCTCATTTGCTGAAATGACCTAATCACCTACTCAGGAGCAAATTGTTGTTTTTACATGACCCGGTCAAGTTTTCTTTTTACTGATGTGAATTTGCTTTATCTAATTCAAGAGTTTTCATAAATCCAGCGACAACTCTTAAGATGAGAACTCTGAGCTTGGTTCTCTCATCTCTCACCTGTCTGGGCAAATTGGTTCACTTGTTTATGCTCTGGTCTTGGATAAAACTAAATGTTTAACAAAAATAATCAAAATCTGATATAATGACAAATGTCTTCCATTCCTATTTATTTCATGTTTTGAAAGTTGGTTCTTTCAGATGATATAATTGACTCAGAGGCCTCACACTTATCAAAGCTCTTGGGAATATCTCATATAACACGTTCAGGTCAAATAAAATGAGGAGGAAATAATGGGTTCAGTAATCTGTAAAATAAAAACTGCATTTGTAGGATTTTTTTAGCTTAAAGATCCTTTAATGCCAAAGCTCCTTCCACCATGCCAGGTTGCTCCAAGCCCTGTCCAGCCTGGTCTTGGACACTTCCAGGGATATCCACAACTTCCCTGGACAAAGTCCAGATTTATGAAGAGCTTTCTCAGCTCTTTAGGGATGTGTCCCTAAGTTCCCACATTCCCAAGTGGAGTAGGAGAAAAGCCTGTAAAAGACACCAGTGCTGATTCCAAAACATCTCCACCAGCCAATCCATCCTCATGGATCCTCAGGGCAGCAAAAATCATGGACACACCAAAATCCTGCTGTTTTCCCCCTCCTCAGGTGTCCTTGGTACAAACACGGGATTTTTCCTGTGCCATGTAAAAATATCCAGGCTTTAATTGTCTCTATTCTGAGAGCCCCAGCAAAGTCCCATTTCCCTTTCACTTCAAAGCATCCCCCACTTTCCCTGGAGCTGATTTTCTTCCTGCTCCACTGCCTTGCCCAAAATCAAGACGTCGAGCTCAATCATTCTCCAGCTGCAGCAAGGAAAGCAGATTCCATTACCTGCTGGAACTGGGTTAACCCCAGGTATGGGCTGGATTTTTTGGGGTTGTTTTTTTCTTTCTTTTCCTGTGCTGGAAATTACCCATTACCGCATCATAAAACGGAAATTGAAAGCAGTTCCCTTTCCCTTTTGCTCCTAAAAAAAATTGGTGTTTCAGCTCCGGGGAGGAATCCACGGGCCCAATCACAAAGCCTGAGCGTGGCTGCTCTCTAATTAAATTGGAGCAGCTCTATTTTCCAGCAGCAAGCATTATTCCTTGGAATGAACCTCCACGCTGGGGATCGGAGCAGTTCCAATTAGGGGAGCTCTCCTTTGAGCCCAAACACACAGCGTGGCATTGTGCCCTCGGCCATTAGGCTGGAAATACAACCCCAACCCTTTTTTATTTTTTAGGTTTTTTTGGATGGTTCAAATGAGCTCCGGGAGAGATGCCTTTCCTGGAAGTTTGAAGTTCTCGTTTCTTCTCTTCTGAACTGATGGTTTCCATGAGTTTTTGATGGAATTAGCGGAGAGTGTCGTGTGTCCGTTTTGTTCTGTCGGGTTTAATTGCTGCACTAATTAGGGGCTCTCTGGGAGCTTTTCTCCCAGGATGCTCGGATTCCTTTGAAAGCAGCACCCAACTTTTCCCTGCCTTGCATTCCCTGGCATTTCCACTCAGCTGAGGTAATAAATTGCTCCATAAATTTAGGAAGAACTGATCGTAATCGTGGAGAGAAGTGCATGAGGAGGCCATTAAGAAAATCAAGCCAGACCCTCCTGTACTTGGCCTTCCTTGCCATGTAATAGCCCAAATGAATGGCACACGTTAATGACCAGCTAATTAAAATCTAATGGACTTGCCACTGCTACTGTCTGTGCTTTATTTGAGCTCAAGGTGCAGCCTCGATTTCCACTTAATTTGGCTGCCTTGGGAGATTTTTCCATTCAGTCAAGTGACCTAGAACATGTATTTGCTGCTGTTGCTGGTAAAAATAAGTTGATAAACCCAAAATAACCCAAACCCATGGATTTTTCAACTCTTTTCTCCTATTTGTTATTGTTGCTGTTCCCAGTTACCTTTTCCTTCCCTCCTTAATTCCTCAGAAGTCCTGTTCTCCTGTAGAAGGAGGAGAAATGTCCTTTAAAACCCCCCAAAACAGCACAGTGCAAGTGATTAGACAGGCTTGCAAAATATTAATAGGAATTGCATTGCTAATTTGATTAACCCCTCGTTATCATTATGTGTTAATTATCACAGCTCTGCCATTCAGGGCTGGTGTCAAACACTGACAGCAGCAATTCCCTGAGCACAGCTTGTGGTTGCTGAGTGTCATCAGGGCTCAGCACATCCCTGATTTCTGAGAGATGTGGGGTGGCAGAAGCTGCTGGAATCCCTCCTATGGAGGGATTTCCATCCTATGGAAATTCGATAGGAAAAGAAGAATTCAGAGTGGAGTCACAGCAAGGAATCGCTGGAACTGAATCCAAGCAGGAATCAAGGTCTGGATGTTCTTCCTTTGTTGGTGGGATGGGCAATCCCTCAGGAAAGCAAATCCCAGAGGACTGAACTCTCCTTCTTTTACCACCCCCAGGTTGTGGGGTTAATATCTCCTTTTCTTCTGTTAGGGCCAGGATTAAAGCACAGGAGGTGGAGTTTTCATGTTCAGACTCAGATGTTTATTAATTTTTATCTGTAGTACAGTCTCACAAGCTGTGAGTTCTGGCTAACAAAGTGAAAAATGGCTCTGTCTCTAACTCTTTCCAAGGTTTTTAAGCATTAATTACCCAATAATGAGATTACATCCAAATTATTTTTGATTTTAACCAACCACCCGTGGCCCACAATGCAGATTTTTCTATCCAATTACAAAATCCCACCCAGAGCCATGGAGAAGAAAGTGAAAGAAGAAATTAGTGAATGCCCTAAATCCTCCACCTTGCCCCATATACATTACTATGTACTAAACCCTTAAACTCTCAGTTTTGCACCTTGTGATCTCACACACTTCTATTCAAACTGTACCCCCACAATCCCAGTGCTGTCACTCAATTTTGGAAGCTTCTCCACGGCCTCAGGTCAAATGCAGAGTTCTCTTGGGGGTCAGTGCCTGGCAGCACAGAAATCCTGAAATTCTCAGTTTCCAAGGGTCCAACACCAGGTGATTGGATGGCCAAGCCAGGGAGCAGCAAAGCTCATCCCCTCTGGCCAGAGAGGGGATATGGGGGTGACACCAGATTCATCACCAGGGAGCAGCTTTGTCCTCCTGCTCCTTGAGCTCCTCCATCCCGACACCCAGACAGCTCCAAAAACCAAGATCCATTTATCCTGACTGATCCAAGGGGCAGGTGGGCTCCAGAGATGTTCAAGGATGGCCCTCAGCTTCTGGAAGTGTTGGGAGCTGCTGGAGTTTCTTCCTTTGCCTCTCATCCCTCACAGAAACGTCATTTTTCACTTTTTTGACCCTTTTTGTTGCATCTCGCATCGGGAATGAAACCTCTTCCTGTGGGGCTGAGCCAGGGTTTTCTGGTTATTTAGAAAACTCAAGGTCATTTGTGAATTAAGTGAAATTAATTCTGTGAAACCACGTTTTTAGATAAGATTTAGATAAGCTCCAGGCTTCTTGCATTGTGTCCAACGTGGCTGCATAATTCCCTGGTCCTGCTGGAAGCCCGTGATTTATCCACAGCAGGCAAAGCAACCATGTGGAATAATAATTAATCATTTACATTAAACTGTATGGTTTTCCAGGCTGCTTTAACAGTGCACCACTACAACATTCTGCCCCCCTTTTATTTTTTGCCTTCTGGCCTGGGTACAATAAATACAAGTTGTCCAAAAACATGGCAAAAGTGAGGTTGTGTCACTCAGCCTGAGCTGCAGCATCCACAGAAAGATGTTTTCCAGTCGTAAACCCAACAGTCATTCATTCATTCATTCATTCATTCCTTGCAAATTCCAGCCAACACTTTAGAGGCCTCTTTGTAATCCAGTCAGTGTTTTATTGACCCAGAATCCTCAGGGAATGCCATAAATCCATACAATGTGTGCTACCATTTGTGTCTGGACCTTGGATTGAGCTGGGAACATGTTCCAAAATCACACAGGAGCTGCCCAGTTCTCTGTGGGTCACGGACATAAAAAGCAGCTCAGATCCATTAATTAACTCTACAAGGCCTCTCTCAGGATTGCCACAATTCCATCAACTGCTCGGCTCTAAGCGCAGGCTGAGATTTCGTTGGCACCAGCAGGGCTTAACCACACATTGAAACTTGAGCCGCGCCCAAAGCCTCGTCCTGCTGGCCAGGAAACCAACCTGGATCCCCCTGGGATGGATCCAGCTGGGGATGAGCTGATGGAGCAGCCCCGGGGGGGTTCTGGTGGTGAGAGCTGGACCTGCCCCAGCCCAGAGCCCCCGTGGCCATCAGGAAAGGGATTGGGATCAGGAAAGGGATTGGGATCAGGAAAGGGATTGGGATTGTGCCCCTGTGCCCCCTCAGGAGGGACCCCACCTGCAGAGCTGCCCCAGCCCTGGGGCCCAGCACAGGGAGGACGTGGAGCTGCTGCAGAGAGCCCAGAGGAGGCCCCAGGATGAGCAGAGGGCTGGAGCAGCTCTGCTGGGAGGAAAGGCTGGCACAGCTGGGATTGTTCAGCCTGGCCAGGAGAAGCTTTGGGCTGAGCTCAGGGTGGCCTTGCAAGGCCTGAAGGAGCTGCAGGAACCCTGGAGAGAGACAATTCCCAAGGGCTGCAGGGACAGCACCCAGGGAATGGCTTCAAACTGGCATAAATAGATTTATTTTGGGTATTGGGAAGAAATTCATCCCTGTGAGGGTGAGGAGGGGATGGACTGGAATTCCCAGAGCAGCTGTGGCTGCCCCTGGATCCCTGGCAGTGTCCCAGGCCAGGTTGGACATTGGGGCTTGGAGCAGCCTGGGACAGTGGGAGGTACCCTGCCCATGGCGGGAGGTGGGAATTAAATGATCTTTGATGTCCCTTCCAATTGAAACCATTCTGTGACTCTCTCTAATTCTGATTATAAATATGGATTTCCATCCATGGATTTCTGCCCATGGATTTCTGTCTATCCCTGGATAAATCCCCACTCCTGAGCTCCAGCTGCCTCCCAAACACTCTTCTGAACTGGAATCTCACACACAGAGGTCCCACAGGACGGTAAAACCTCTCAGTCACCTTTTCTCAGACCAAACTGTTCTGCCTGGATCCCTGCCCTGACAAGCACAGGGATTTCAGAGGTTTGGGAAACCCACAATTTTTTTTTTCCAGGATGGCAGAATGTCACTGCTTTTCCAGGCAAAAGCAAAAACATTTATGAGTCTGGCATGTTGGCCTGGAGAATGTGGTTTTGACACAGGAGATGATCAAAAGGAAAATCAAACAGCAAAACCCCTCTGTAGGGCACTTTTCTCCTGTAAGTAATCACCAGTGACTCTCAGGACACTCCCTAAAAGGTCTCCATGCTTTTCCTCAGGAAAACTTTGGAAAACTCCCATTTGTGGCTCTGCACAAAGCAGTTTCTCCCTCACAAGAGCTGCAGCTAAAGTGACATTTTACTGCTCTTTCTGAATTCTTCCCATTTATCCCTTAAATGCCTCAGGCTCTCCAGGGAGGGAAGCACCCTCTCCTTCAACACCTCTTTTCCTGCAAGAAAAACAAGACGAGGACCTTCCCAACAACTCTAAGAAGGAATCTGTCCACCCCAAGGGGTTTTAGTTGGAACAGCAGTGGGATACTCAAGTCCAAAGTCTCCTTCAGCCTTTCTATCCCCAATTCCTTAGGCTTTTCCATGAATTTTTGTATTTTTTCACTACAATGGCTCCCAGAAGAGTTCAAATTTCCAGGGCAGGGTTTGGATGCAAAACTCCTTCAGCTGTGGGCCTGGAATTCACCCTCCTGGGGATTAACTGCAGTGACAAAAGAGAATTTTTCCACAGCTACTGAGGGGGGTTTATTCCATGGCCTCTGGATTGAATGGGACGTGGACATTGCCACAGGAACTGGCGGGAGCCAAGGAAATGTCCATTAATTTCCCATCTGAACGATCGCTGCCTAACACAACATAAACGTCATAAATCTGATCTCGGGCAGAAGTGACTGCTCTGAAAGGAGCCTTTTGTTCAAGGCCTGCTGGGTTTGAGACGTGAAGAAAAGGACTCATTAAAAAAAATAAATAAATAAAAAAGGAGAAGGAGGCTGGGAGAGAAAATTCCCTTGAAACGGGAATTTGGCTTTGACCCTCTTAGAGAGCAGCGGTCTGGTGGAATATCTGAAGGGTTTTGTTTGGTTTTTTGATGTTTTTTGGGTTTTTTTGTGGAGCAATAAATTGTGGCGAGCTTCGCGCCCGCGGTGTCTCAGAGAAATCACGCGGCCGAGCAGGCGGCGCAGGGGAAACGTTTGGCACCGCACCCAAGGAGCTCCAGAGAGAGACAAATGAGGGGGGGAAGGAGAATTCCTCGCACGAGGGGAACCCAATTAACGTCAAAAAAAAAAGCTTGTTGGATTTATGGTTCAATTTGTCTCAGGGGAAAAAAAAAGTGGGGCTGACCCTTTCTTGTGCTTCCCTGGGTAAGTTCATTAAGGAATTGCTGTTTTATGGTAAAGGGCACGTGCACAGTTCTAAATCCAAGTCAAGGGTGGAGCTGGAGTGGCAGAACTGCTAAAAACACAGGAATTGTTGGATCAGTCACTCCAGGCATTCAGGTGATCGACTAAATTGATTGATTGATTCCTTGATTATCTACATTGATCCAGAACTAAAATCAGCAGCAGATCTGGAGATTTAAGAGGGACAAAAGAGGGTCCAAAGCCTTCTGAACGCCACAAAGTGTGATTTGTTTCAGAGTCTGGCCATTTCTTGGGCTGCTTGATCAGAGAATTAATTAGGTTGGAAAAGACCTCTGGGATCATCAATCCCAACCTTCCTGTGCTTATTTAAACCACCTGATAGCCCAATATCTCTTTTGGGGGTTTATGCTGTCAGCCACTTCAATCCCTGAGTAATTTTGATCCAGTGTTTGGACAATTTGATCTAAGATGCAAAATTAATGAATAAAAAACATTTCCAGAGACCACCAGAGGTGTATTTATGTATTTTCTTAAAAATGCTTTTCTGCAAAAGCTGTGGATTTTTTCTTGAATAAAAAGAAAACCGAAGTATTTGTGAAAAGGAATTTAAAAACAATTTAATTCTTCACTTCATGCAAAGGGTGCTAAGGGTCAAAGGGAGCAAATCCCTCAAATAAAATAAATTTGGGTAAATAACTCAGCATTTCCACATCACTTCCCCTGTTTAACTTTTCCTGCAGGCCTGCTGGAATTGCTGGGCACTCTTATTATTGTAACACCCCAGTGGTGCCTGGACTGGTTCACTTGGAGAGGGATAATTGTTTTCTTTCAGTGTAATTGCTGGCACGGGTTGTATTTGATCACTCTTCAAGACTTTCTTCTCTTTTGGAGGAGTTCCTTGTAAAGTTTTATGGACTCTGCTTTAATTGTCCCTGCTTGGTTCTAGGTTGATTGGTTTGATTCATTCCTTTCCAGTTTGGGAGGGTTTTTTTTTTTTTGGCTTTTCTTTTTTCTTTCTTTTAATGGAGGATTGTTTTCAGGCTCTGACGCTCCAATTTCACACAGTTGCACCTTTACAATTGTTCTGCAGTTGTTTGAAATTGCTACAGTTAGAATGATCTGGGTAGGAAAAAAACTTAAAAATCATTTAATTCCAAACCCCTTCCACTGTCCCAGGTTGCTCCAAGCCTTTTCCACCCTGACCTGGGAATTTCCAGGGATCCAGGGGCACCAATAGCTTCTCTAGGAAATCTTTCCAGGGTCTCATCACCCTCACAACAAAAGAAGAAAACAAAGAAATAAATTAAATATCAGGCAGGGTAACCACAGGAGATTTCCAGTTAAGATGCAGGGGTGGATCCTTCCCCACTTAGCTCTGCATGATTTCCCATGAGATCAGCTTTCCTGGGATGGATCACCTGAAGAAACAAGGACCCAATCCCAAATCTGCTAAAGAGATGAAGAAATCTTATCAAAATATCTGTCACAACCTTTGACAACTTTTTCTGAAGCCCTCAAGAGCAGGTGCTTTGGGAAAAACTCATTTCCCCCCAACTCCAGGAGGAGGAACCAAAGGAGCCAAGAGTGGAGGAATTTTGAGGCCATGTGTCTTTTCCCTGAAAAATGCCTCATGAAACACCAACTTGCCTCCCCAGGAGATGAGAGCCAAAGGAATACTGAGTTCCTGCCAAGGTTTAGCAATCCCTTCCTGTGAGTTATGCTGCTCGGAGGTCAGGGATGGGGAGCAGCCACAAGGACATGACAGCTTTAAGATCTTAGTTAATTATTCCTGCCACTTTATTAGGAATAAAATCAGGGAGCTGGATGTCATTAGGAAGGAGAATATTTCTCCCTTATAGATCTGGCAAGTTGCAGGATGTCACACTTTGGAAACCTCTTCCTGCAAGCTCAAAAGTTATTTTTAGAACTTCCTTGTGATTTATGACAGATTTGTGCTTCCTGTTTTTCCTTCAGGGCTGGCTCAGAGCAGTGCCCTGAATCCAAAAGCAGATGGACGTTGTCAGTCCCGTGAGCAGCCCCTGGAATTTGCTGGAGCCTTTGGGAGAGCTGAAATCAGCTGCACTTGTGGAAAGAATTCCAACCTGGAAGTGCTCAAGGACAGGTTGGATGGGGCTTGGAGCACCTGGTGTGGCTCTGCTGGGAGGAAAGGCTGGCACAGCTGGGATTGTTCAGCCTGGCCAGGAGAAGCTTTGGGCTGAGCTCAGGGTGGCCTTGCAGGGCCTGAAGGAGCTGCAGGAACCCTGGAGAGAGACAATTCCCAAGGGCTGCAGGGACAGCACCAGGGAATGGCTTCAAACTGAAAAATGACAAGTTTGGGTGGGATGTTGGGAAAAAATCCTTCCCTGGCAGGGTGGGCAGGCCCTGGCACAGGGTGCCTGTGGGAAATGGATTTTTGAGGATTCTCAAAGCCTGGCAGAAGGCTCACACAGCCTTGTGCACCTATGCAGACTTTGAGATAAGAAATGCTGACTTAGAAATGCCATGAAATAGGACAGACCTTGTTGAGAGAGAAATGAAACTGGAAACACATTTCAAAGGATGGCATTGCAAATAAGACTGGATACTTTAGAGAAATAGAACTATAAAAGATGTATTGTAGTAGGACCCATGAAGGGTAATTTTAGATGTTTGGCTTTAAGGCATTAACAGCACTGTGTGGCAAAAGCTGATAGGCCAAGAAATTCATATAATGTAATTAGGAAATAGTTTGGCTTCTGATGGTGACAGCGTGAATTGTAACATTTGTGTTGTCTCACTGTTCATATGAAACTGAAAATAGAATAAAAGTTTTTAAAGAACCTCTCAAGAGCCCCATCTCTGGGTAAAAAAAAAAAAAAAAGATATCTGACAGGTGTCCAGAGCAGCTGTGGCTGCCCCTGGATCCCTGGCAGTGTCCCAGGCCAGGTTGGACATTGGGGCTCGGAGCAGCCTGGGACAGTGGGAGGTGTCCCTGCCATGGCAGGGTGGCACTGGATGGGATTGAAGGTTCCTTCCAACCCAAGCCATCCCACAATCCCACGATTTTCCCTCTTGCAAGCCTCAAATTCTGCCTCTCAGCTCTGGCTCAAAGACCTGGGTGACTTTTTGGAGCATCCCCCATCCTGGTGGCTTTATCCCTGTGAGGAATGAGGCCACCACCTCAACTCCCCATTCCTGCCTGGATGCACTGATTTCAGGTGTCTGATTTCACCACTGGAAGACTTCAGCAGCTCCACAACACGACCAAGTTGAGCGTGAGTTATAAAATGTTTAAAACACCAGCTCCTAAAAAAAAAAAAAGATCATTTAACTTCTTTTTTCACCCTGAGTTGAGCCCTTGGAGGAGGAGAACAGTAACACTCTGTGGGCTGAGGGGAGTTGTTAAACCCAAACTGCAGCTCGCCCAAACACACTTCAGACAGAGGTCATAAAATCCTGCCCGGTGTCGTTTGTTCATTGTAAAATTCCAGGAAAAACAGGCTCACTTTGGGCACTTGGAAAGGTAAGGAAGCTTTAAGGTGTGAAAGCTGCTGTCAGAAATCTCATTAAGACATTATTTACTCCTTCAAAATGAATTTACATTGATCTTTTGAAACTCTTGCTAACCACAAATGCATTAAAACTAAACAGTCTTCATTTACTGAGAAATAAATGTGTCAGCAAAACCTTGACTTTTGGCCAATGCTGCTCTGCCTTTTAATTCACAGGAGCCCAGTGCTAAACAGTTTATGGCTTGTTGTGTTAATTTAATTGTTGATATATTTCCTTCCTGCGATCGTTTGCAAAATAATTATCTTGGAAAATATACATTTTTAAAGAACCTCTTTCAAAGTTGTGGCAGTGCTGGGAGGTATTCACCGAAATTGGGGTTTTTTCTGCATATTAAATATTGTTTTAAAAAATTTAACAGAAGAGTCAGGTAAAGTATATTGAAATAAATCTGACATTTTCATCCATTTTGTGTGGAGTTTTGGAGGGGCTTTTTGCAGTGCCTGCACTCTTTAGAATTTAAATCCATAACTTAATTTTACATTAGCTGTTCCAGACCACATTCTAAAAAATAATTGATTTTTATTTGTTTGATAACTCTGTGAGACATTTAAAATATCACTGCACACACCTGATCCAAAGCAGAGTTTCCCAGTTCAAGTCACTTAATCTTTGGATTAAGTTTTGGTTGCACCAAGGAATCCAAGCCAGAAGGGCAAAGAGGAATTCCACAGCGGCCAGCAGGGATTTATCACTGTCCCTCTTCCCAAGGATGCTCCATGGGGCCAGCCTGGAGCTGGAGCTGCCCCTGGAAGGGAGGAAAATCCTGGCTGGGCTGAGAGGAGCTGTCCCAAGGGGCACCTGGATAATCCCAAAATAGCGAAAAAAAATTCCCTTGCTGTGCCTGGGACAGTCACTCCTTCAATTCCTGGCTCTGCTTGGGATATGAGGAAGGGTGGGGACAGCAGATAAGGTTGGACAGCTGAAGATCCAAGATTTTCCCAGTGATGGATTTGAGCCCAAGCACCTGAGACCCTTGAAACTTCATTTTCATGGCATTCCAGACTGGTTTGGGTTGGGATGGACCTTAAATCCCATCCAGTGCCACCCCTGCCATGACAGGGAATCTCCCACTGTCCCAGGCTGCTCCAAGCCCCAATGTCCAACCTGGCCTGGGACACTGCCAGGGATCCAGGGGCAGCCACAGTTGCTCTGGGAATTCCAGCCCAGCCCTTCCTCACCCTGCCAGGGAACAATTCCTGATTCCCAAGATCCCATCCAGCCCTGCCCTCTGGCAGTGCTGATGCCTTCAGTTTTATCTTTGCTGTATTTCAGGCTCTGTGCTGCCCAGGGTGCAGCTCTGAGCTCACGGTCAGGGTCACTCAGCTCTCTGCACACAGCAGGGACACAAAACAAATCCTTGTCCTGCTGGACACCAAGGACAACTGGGACAAGTTTTCAGCCCAAAAGCACAAACAACGGGGGCTGAGGGGAGAAAACAAGAAGGATGGGACTGCATCACCTGGAGCTGGGATTGGACAATAAACCCCAATGTGCAAATGGACCAAAACTGATAAAAGTGTGAGACCTCGTGACCGGTCAGCCATTTTGTGTCCATTTTGTGACCATTTTGTGTCCATTTTGTGACCATTTTGGGTCCATTTTGTGTCCATTTTGGGTCCATTTTGTGACAATTTTGTGTCCATTTTGTGTCCATTTTGGGTCTACCTTGGGTGTAGCCCTGGTCAGGCCTGTCCTGCCCAAGGTGTATCCTAAAGGCCTTTCAATAAATCTCTACTTTATTCTCTCAGCACTGTCCAGTCTCTGTTCCAGGTCAGCCTTCCCAAGGCATCAGTGGGAAGCCATTCCGTGTCCTATCCCTCCATCCCTTGGAAATTTCTCTCTCCATATTTCCTGCAGCTCCTTCAGGCCACAATGAGGCCACCCCAGAGCCTTCCCAGATGAACAACCCATTCCCTCAGCTCAGCCTTTCCTCACTTGAGGTACAGAAACTCAGCGCTTGAGGCATCCCACAAAACCCTTCTGTTTTCTGGTCAGGTTGGGGCCCAGCAGAAATCTGGAGCAGATTTCCAAGAAATCTTGGGAAAAGATCTCATATTGGGAATTAACGCCTCAAAATCTTACAGGATAAATAAAAGATGGAGCTGGTTTTGCTCTGGTGGAGAGAACTCTCAAAGACACAATAATTATGTCCCTAGCAGAGATTTTATACTTTTTGCCTCAGCACACAGAAGAAATATTCCTGTCGACACCTTTTCCCAAAAGCGGGAATTTGGGCTGCCAGGAGAAGCTGCTCAGGTTGAGATGGCCTGTACCAAATGGCGTTGTGGATTTTTAAATATCTTAAATCCTTTGGATTCCTCAGTTCCTGCTGCAATAATTCAACTTGGAAGCTCCTTCCTGGATCTGACTGATGTTAAACCATTCCCAAGCATCAAAACAATGCTTTATCGAGATATTTTTGTAATTAATATGTGTAAGGAAAATATCTATGGAATATTTTCCTGGTGCCTCTCTACTAGGGAATACTGTGTGTGAATAAATGTTCTTTCCTCTAGACACAAATCCCAAGACTCCCTTTCCAAACCCAGCAATTCTTTAGAATTCATTAGAAATATTTGCATATTTCCAATGCTGATTCCTAATCCAGCATTCCCAAAGTCCCTCAGAAACTTTGGAAATCCTTCTGTACTGTGGAACAGTGACTGTATCCAGACAAATATATTTGTTCTTTCCTCAAGACATCAATGCTGTGATTCTTTTCCAAACCCAGAAATTGGATATTTTTTATTGCTCATACTGGTTTCCAATCATCCAGCATTCCCAAAGTCCCTCAGAAACTTGCCAACTCCGTACCAGGGAATACTGACTGTATTTAAAGGTACATATTTGTTCTTTCCTCTAGACATGAATCCCAAGATTCCCTTTCTAAACCCAGAAATTACATTTTGTTTGTTGTTCCTGCTGATTTCTGATCCAGCATTCCCAAAGTCACTCAGAAACTTGGAACTCCCTCTGTACTTTGGAATACTGACCGTACCCAGATGAATATATTTGTTCTTTCCTCTAAAATCCATGCCATGATTCCCTTTCCAAACCCAGAAATTCTATATTTGCATGTTCCTAAGGCTGATTTCTGCCCCAGTATTCCCAAAGTCCCTCAGAAATTTGGGGACTCGGGTACAAATCCAAACTTTGCATTGCTGAAGGTCGTGAGGCACAGGTGATTAGAAATCACATTTTGCCCAATTAAGAGGCAGTTGTGGATTATGGACCTGCTTGGAAGCAGAGATGAAAACACTTGGGAAAATCAAGGGAATCATTATGTAAATTCTTGGAATTGCTTAAATTATTGGATTATTCCAATCCTGCCCCTTCATACCTGCTGGATAAAAGCATAAGGAATAAATTCAGCTTCCCAAGTTTTTGAGGAAGAAGGTTTCCAGGGAGCAAAAATAATTTTATTAATATTTTTATCATTTCCAGCTTGGTCAAGATGATCTTGGCCATTCCAGGATGTGTCCAGAGTGTCCCATGTCCTGTAAAGAGACTTTCCAGAAAGTCCAGCAAGGAAAGTTCTGTGATATCTCCAATCACCTGGAATTACAACATTGATAAGGGTTTGGCTTGTGGGGTCTGGACCTCTCCCAAATTATTCCTGGTTACTCTTTTAAAGGCCCAGAGCACAAGGAGAAGACCAGCAGGAAGAGAAGCTCAGCTTATCCTATAAATCTGGTTATAGGAATAAAAAAATAATTAAATATTAAATTCATATTCTGCATTAGATATCTACAAAGAGGAATTTCTTCCTGGAAAAGGTGATCAGGTCTTGGCAGGGGCTGCCCAGGGATGTTTGGAGTGCCCATCCCTGGAGGATGAGGACTCCCTTGAGCTGGAAAGGATCCATCAGAATCATGGAGTCCAACTCTTGGCATAAAATATTAATAATATGAATGGAAATAATACTAATAATGCTAATGCTGATGAAGATAATGATGATGATGATGATAATAATAATAATAATAGTAATAGTAATATAATGGATGTGGCACTCCATGCTCTGGGCTGGTAAAAAGGTGGGGATCAATCAAAGGCTGGACTCAAAGATCTTGGAGCTCTTTTCCAACCTCAATGATTCTGTGATAAACATAATAAAATATAATATTTAAATATAATAAATATGAAATAACATAATAAAATTATATAGCTTGATAGACAGATAATGGATCATATAAAATAATAGATAATATATAAATAACCCATAATTTATAAATAATATATAATAATATTAAAATACAGTAATATTGATCCTTTCCTAGCTCTGTGTCAAATAATCATTCCTTCCTTCCCTTTCCCATTCCCGTTCCCATTCCCATTCCCATCCCTATTCCCATTCCCATTCCTATTCCTATTTCCATTCCCGTTCCTGTTCCCATTCTCATTCCCGTTCCCGTTCCCATTCCCATTCCCATTCCCATTCCCCATTCCCATTCCCCATTCCCATTCCCCATTCCCATTCCCATTCCCATCCCTATTCCCATTCCCATCCCTATTCCCATTCCCATTCCTATTCCTATTCCCGTTCCCATTCCCATTCCTATTCCCGTTCCCATTCCTGTTCCTTTTCCCATTCCCATCCCTGTTCCCATTCCCATTCCTATTCCCATTCCTATTCTTATTCCTATTCCCATTCCCATTCCTGTTCCCATTCCCATTCCCACTCCTGTTCCCATTTCCATTTCCATTTCCATTCTCATTCCCGTTCCCATTCCCATTCCCATTCCCATTCCCCATTCCCATTCCCCATTCCCATTCCCATTCCCATTCCCATTCCCATTCCCATTCAGAAAATCACGGAAGGCCGAGGGGAAAGCTGACCTGAGCTTTGATAACCCCAAGTCACAGAAGGCGCCCCTCAGCTGTCAGAAAAGTGCTAAAAACCCTCCCTCGTTAGCAGCCATCATTCAATTAAGAGGATAAAGAGTGACCCCGGGGTTGATTGGAACTGGCTTTGCTTCCCACATTCCCACAATTTCAGCGGGAAGGAGCGGAGGAGATGCGGGGTGGGTGGGGATGGGCTCCCATATTCCCTGCTAATGGCAGAGAGGTTTAATCTCCTCTGATCTAACCCGGAGTGGTTTAGTGGGGATTTATGGCTCACATTAGGGCCGGGCTTCATTAAAAATTAACGTGTGGTGCAGGGAGAATGCACAACAAGTGATCAGCTCGATGATTTATCCCCTCAGAACCCATCCCAAGCTGTTCCTATCCTGCCTCTGGATGCTCCGAGGTGGAATTCTCACCTGGAGTTCCCCCAGGTGAGGCGGTGCCGTGGTTGTATCCAGCTGCTCTCCAGGAGGATTTGGGGTTTTTTTTGGAGATCTGGGGCGGTTTCTCCCCAAATCTGAATAATTTATTATCCATGTGCTCAGCATTGATTAGCCTCCTTTAGTCCCACGGTGTCTTTGGGATAATGCTTCATTCCTTTAATAAGAAAATTCCAGGAACCCGCTGTTCCTCAGCCTTATGGAAAAATCCGCTTCCCGTTTTACCCGTTTTCCCATTTTCCCGCTTCCTGTGGATAAAATTATGGATATCCTGGAGAAATAATCAGATTTTTCCCCTCCCTCAGGCATGCACATCATCAACCAGAAAGGCCCAGTCAGGAGACAGAGTTAACATTCCAAAGGGAATTCCTGCATTCCCTACTGAGATCTGGGAAAATGCTCACCCTGAGCGTCACCTTGCCAGGATCGTTCCTTGGGACAAAATTCCCCCAGCCCAGGAGCGGGCCAAACCATCCCCAGTGCCCCATTCCAACCTCTCCACAGGGAAATTCCCACTTGGAGCCTTCCATGGCACTCTTCCCATCATCGGGATCGTTAAATGGCTCCTCAGCACTCCATAAATTAATAGGCCCACGTGGGAAAAGGGAGGGAAAGTGAAGCTGGAGAGGGCAATAAAGGGAGGTGGGAGGATTGGGAATTGAGCCCTGGATTCCACAGGGGTTGTCCCTTCCCAGGGGCTCCAGCTTGGATGAGTTCTACGCTTCCAAAAATTCAATCTAGGAAAAAACAGTGTAAATCCACATGGAATTTTAAAA
Source organism: Acrocephalus arundinaceus (assembly GCA_021534815.1). Classification (NCBI taxonomy): domain Eukaryota; kingdom Metazoa; phylum Chordata; class Aves; order Passeriformes; family Sylviidae; genus Acrocephalus; species Acrocephalus arundinaceus. The sequence goes on from JAJEOU010000056.1 coordinate 2,517,463, forward strand.
AGTGTTTTAATATTTTTGCAAATGAGAGGAACAGTTCCTCCTCTTTCCTGATTTTTTTTGTGTAGACTGACACAAATTCCTGCTCTTTCCTCATTTTTTGAATATAGATTGACACAAATTTCTGCTCTTTCCTCATTTTTGTTATGTAGATTGACACAAATTCCTCCTCTTTCCTCATTTTTTGAATATAGATTGACACAAATTCCTGCTCTTTCCTCATTTTTTATGTAGATTGACACAAATTCCTCCTCTTTCCTGACATTTTGGCACAAAAATACACTTGTGAAAGGAAAATATTTTTCTTTTGGTGATGTAAGTGACTTCCAACTCAAATATCTTAATAAAAACCTTTATTTTGGTGCTAATTACGCCTTCTTTGGCGCAAGGAAGGATTCTGTGTTAGAAGTAGAGGAAATCATTAAAAACTTTGGATTTGAATGTAAATATCTGCAGGGGATGAGGTGCTAAATTTCTTTGTTGTAGTCTCTGTTTGGGTTTGAGATCATTATTAAATATTGCCCGGGTCACATGGAATATCCAAGGCTTCAGCCTTTTATATCAGGAGCATTTTTACCTCATGGAAACATATCCAGAACTTTTCTGTCTTGGTTTGGGATATAAAACAGGAATAATTTAATTAGGTGAAAGGCATGGGGCTCCCAATAAGAATATTCCTTTTGGGATTGAATGTATATTCCTTAAGGAACCTGCCTTGAACTCTACAAAATATTCATCTTTAATGCCCTTCCTTATTCTGTGGGATTCTCCAATAAATGGCGTTTAAAAAAATAGCCTTTTTTTTCTTTTCTTCTGTTACTGAAGGGATTCATTTCCAGAGGCTCTTCCTGGAATTATTACACAAAAATAGTAATATCTCCTTCAAAAATCCACAGCTTTCAAAGATGCTTTCTGCTTTATTGATACCCAAATAATCAGAGTTTGGTTGTAAAATACAGGGATTTGAAAGATCATCCAGTTCTTCTCTCATGGGCAGGGACACCTCCCACTGTCCCAGGCTGCTCCAACCCCAATGTCCAACCTGGCCTGGGACACTGCCAGGGATCCAGGGGCAGCCACAGCTGCTCTGGACAAGGACTATTATTATTATTATTATTATTATTATTATTATTATTATTATTATTATCTCGATGGGGTTTGCTTATTAATAAAATCTCCGTGCAAAGCTGTCCAGGAAAGTTTTGCCTTCCCAGGATCTTGGATTTTATCCTGTTATGTGCTTCCACCAGGATGATCCATGAGCGGCTTCCAGCTCTGCTGAGCATCATCACCACGATCCCACAGTTCTGGAAGAGCTGGGAATGTTCACCTGGAGAGGAGAAGCTCCAGGGAGAGCTCAGAGCCCCTGCCAGGGCCTGAAGGGGCTCCAGGAGAGCTGGAGAGGGACTGGGGAGGGACAGGACTCCTGTCCTGGAGGGACAGGAGCCAGGGAATGGCTTCAGAGTAGGATTTGATGGGATCTTGGGAATCAGGAATTGTTCCCTGGCAGGGTGAGGAGGGGCTGGGATGGAATTCCCAGAGAATTTGTGGCTGCTGGGATTGTTCAGCCTGGCCAGGAGAAGCTTTGGGGTGAGCTCAGGGTGGCCTTGCAGGGCCTGAAGGAGCTGCAGGAACCCTGGAGAGAGACAATTCCCAAGGGCTGCAGGGACAGCACACAAGGAATGGCTTCAAACTGAAAAATGCCAAGTTTGGGTGGGATGTTGGGAAAAAATCCTTCCGTGGCAGGGTGGGAAGGGGCTGGGCTGGAATTCCCAGAGCAGCTGTGGCTGCCCCTGGATCCCTGGCAGTGTCCCAGGCCAGGTTGGACATTGGGGCTTGGAGCAGCCTGGGACAGTGGGAGGTGTCCCTGCCATGGCAGGGGTGGCACTGGGTGGGATTACGGGTCCTTCCAACCAAAACCATTCCATGATTCTGTAATTCCATGATTCTATGATTCCATTATTCTGTGATTCCACATTCTCAGCACCCATTATCAGAGACATTTTACAAGGAATTGGAATGATAGGACAAGGAATCACGGCTTTAAACTGAAAGAGGGAAGGTTTAGACTTGATATTCAGAAGGAATTCTTCCCTGGCACAGGTTTCCCAGGAAAACTGCCCCTGGATCCCTGGCAGTGTCCCAGGCCAGGTTGGACACTGGGGCTTGGAGCAGCCTGGGACAGTGGGAGGTGTCCCTGCCCAGGAGTGACACTGGGTCATCCTTTAGTTCCTTCCAACCCAAACCATTCCACGATCTGAGCACTTCCAAGGCACTGACCTCACTTCCTGACCCCTCCTGGGTTCCTCCAAGCCGAGGAATCCAACTCTGGCCAACAATTCCCACCCCAAGGGCAGAAAATTCTTGGACATCCCAAAGATCTCCACTTAGGACCAAGACTGAGCTCCTTCATCCCCGGCAGCTCCTTCCTGCTCCACATTCCCGGCGCTCATCCCAGAGTCCTGGAGCGCTCCGAAGAAATTCTTGGGATGGTTCCCTGTGCTCCAATATCCCCGGGAAGCTTTCAGAGGAGCTGAGATGGCTCCTTTTACCAAGTGCTCCATCCCACCCAGTTCCCAAGCAGCTGCTCCAAAGTAATTGAAGCCATAATGCCCAGGAAAAAAAAATGACTTTTCTAATGGTTGCCTCCAAGATTTATCCTTTTTTAAAATGTAATTAAAAAGTGGATTTCGAAAGATGCTCGGCAACCCAAAGGATTAAATATTAATACGGGGCATAATTAATAAATGATACAGCTCTTGATTACTAATGGGTTATTGACTCTAAAAGCCTGGCATTATGGAATATTAGGGCAAACAAAAGGCTTTGGGGGAAGATTTCAAAGTTTCCAGGATGAAGCTGCATCTTTGTGCTCCTTCAAAACCCTCCAAGTGCCAAAAAATCACATTAAACTGAAATTTGTAATTATTAAAAACCCTTTTTTTTCTCTTTTTACCATTTATTTTTCCAGTGGAGTCCCACCCTGTGGGTTTTTTCATCAGAATTCAGCCTAAAAAGCTGTTTTGTCATAAAATAAATTAAATTTTTGACGTTTCTCTCATTGCAATGTTTTTCAGCTAAATTCTTTCCAAAATAATAAAATTTTTGGCTAAAGATGGGTTCTGGGTGTCTCTGCTGAGTGTACCCAAAGTGAAAATGAGAAATATGTGAACTATTCAACAGAATTCTTAATTTAAATAATTAATAACAAAAGAATCTTTATTCGAAATTCTGAATCTAAATAATTAATAATTTAAAAAATATCGATTCAAAATATTGAACAAAATCCTCTCGAACCTTCAGGACAAGCAGCAATTTCGAATGGTGATGTTTTATTTTTGCAAGAAATTACAGGCAAACAATGGTGACCCTGACAATTCTGAGTGGGAAAATTGCAGGGAATGGAGAAAATATGGAATTGGAATTTAAATTTATTGGGAGATCCATTGGTTGAGACATCAGAATTCCAACAGGAAGGTCCTCACTAAAAAGGGTCACCTTGTACCCCTAAATCTAAGAGGTAAAACTGGACAGGAAAATTCAATTTATCAGGGAAGAGGCTGAGAAGGAAAATAGAAACAAATGTTTTAGCCCAGGAATTTTATCCCTAGGAAAAAAAGTCTGATTTTTTTCTTCAGTTTATTGATATTCTTTATCAAGATAATATTTAATTTTAATCTTGATTTCTAATATAAACGACAAATTTAATCCCTGTTAGGGATTATTTTATACCCAAGCCTATTCAGGATCTTTAATTAAGTTAAAAACTCTTTTTTTTTGGGATTTTGTTGTTTTATTGATTTTTTTTTCACTGTATCCTCTTACCTTGCTTAGATTTAAAGGCTGAAACCAGATAAAATATGATTTTTTTAAAATTTTTGATATTTGGTGAGCAATTATTACTCCATTTAAGCCACAACTAAAACATTCCTTGGCCTTTAAATGTTTGATCCAAGAAAAATTCCCTTTAAATCCATCCTCACCTCCATTCAAAATTTGAATTTTGGGGTATTTAAGGATAATTTCTGATGGAATTCTGCCTATCTGCCTGCTAAATGTATGACTTAATTAATTAATGATTAATTAATAACTCAAAAACTAGACTCAGTTTAAACCAGAGCACAGCCATGGTTTGAGCTGGATTTTTAAATTATTGGACAAAATTCCTGTGGCCTGGACATGATTTGCTTTTAAAATTGTATCGATTGAAAGAAAATTTCTTCTAGAAATATTTGATTTATTGCATCAATATCCTCCTATTGATAGCAGTGTCAGTGTGCAGCAAGAATGTTCATTAATATTTTGATTTGTTTATTTTTTTCTTTTTAGAATATTTATTTTTGAGTCCATGAACTTACAGAGAGGCTTTATATAAATCGAATTTTCCTTTGGGTGATTTTGTTCAGTTTTCACAATATTCCTGCCCAGAACAGAAAATAATTTTTCATTCTAGGTTTCAGTGATTTTCTGGTTTCATTTTTAAACCTCAAATCTTTGTTTTCATATTTTTTGCTGGACATTAAAGCTAAATCCTGTTTATAAATCTCAGTGAGAGCACCAATATTCCATTTTTCTGAGTGAAACAGGTTTTGCTTGACAGGAGACACAGAACAAAAAATTTGGATATTTCTGGGGTGGAAAAAAAAATAGTTTTGACTCTTGAGTTATTGATCTTATTTCTGCTTTTTAGTCTCGTGGCAAAACCAATTTCTCATGGCAAAATATAAAGATTTGTCAGGCAATTGCTTCTCTAAATTTAGAGAACAAAACTACCAACAGCTCATTATTATATCCTAAAATATTTTATTTGGGGGTGGTTTTTTTGTTTTAATTCTGATTATTTCTGTTGTTTTAAACTGAGGGTTTTTTCTTCCCGGGGTGAGGAATTCCAGCATCCACCCCATGAGTGTTTGGTCTATAAAGGTACAGAAAATGCAATTTATTATTAAACCACTGCCTGGAGCAGCTGGATTTTATCCTGAAGAGCAGATTGGAACATCTTGGAATGCTTTGGAGCTGCTCCTGCTTTTCTTCTCCAGGTGGAAAGCTCAGAGGAGGGGATTGGCCCTGGGAATATTTCCCATCCCAAGGGAAATTCTTTTTTATCCTTCCCTTGGTGTTGAACCCCAGGACATCCCAGTTGTCCCAGTAAAACCAGTGACTCCAAGGAGGTAGATGAGGGCAGAGAAGGGAGGGTTACACCCCCAAAAAATGGTGCAAATGGAATAATAAGGGAATAATCCGTCGGAACTCTTGGGGTATGGAACAATCAAACCAAACATGCGTGTGCTGGAAATTAAATCTCCCAGCTGGATTGACTGCTAATGGGCTTTTTTAAATTCCAGCCTTATTTACTGGGGAGAGATAAGAGCTGCCTGCGAGCACTTTGGCCGATTCCAAACCTCCTCCTCCTCGTGGATAGAAATCTAAAGATCACTCAAATTAAGAGGGGCTGGGAACTGCTCCCCAGGGGGATCCAGGGAATATTTGCTTTGCCCCCATTAGAGCAGAGGAAGAGCCCAGAGCAGAGGTTCAGGCCAATCACAGAGGCCATTCCATAAAAAAAGGAGCAGCTGCTTTTGTTCTTCTTAAGGTAAGCGTGGAGAAAAAATCCGTCCCTTCCCATTAGCACCACGCTCTCCTCCTTTGGTTTTCCTGCTGCTTCGTTTTCATCCAGAGCTTTTTGAAGAACAACCCTTGAAATGGGTTTGGAACCCTTAGAACCATTTTCCATGTAATGTTTTCAAAGATAGCAATGGGTTCATTCATGTCTGAACAATTCCGGACACAATCCCAGGTGGAAAGGAGGACAAAGGCACCTGGCCTGGGTGAGGAATTGTGTGTCCAGCAGCAGCAGGGCAGGGATTGTCCCTCTGTGCTCCAGGGCTGTGTCCAGTTGTGGCTCCTGCAGGAGAGCCTGGAGGGGCTGGAGCGTGTCCAGGGCAGGGCAGGGAGCTGGGGAAGGGGCTGGAGGCCCAGGAGGGGCTGAGGGAGCTGGGCAAGGGGCTGAGCCTGGAGCAAAGGAGGCTCAGGGGGGACCTTGTGGCTCTGCACAAGTCCCTGCCAGGAGGGGACAGCCGGGGGGGTCGGGCTCTGCTCCCAGGGCCACAGGGCCAGGAGGAGAGGGAACGGCCTCAGGCTGGCCCAGGGGAGCCTCAGGGTGGACATTGGGAACATTTTTTCCCTCCACAGTGCTCAGGCCTTGGCATGAGGGATCCTGGTCTGCAATGAAAAGGGCAACACTCAAGTGTGTCTGGAAAGCTCTGGAGCTGGAATTTCTTTTCATCCTTGTGCGGCCTCCTCAGGCTGTAACCCATGAAATGTTGCAATTGTGTGGGGATTGACAAGGGAGAGCAGGAAAAGGGCTGAGATCAAATGCTGGAGTCCCCTGGAGTGTTGGATTGTGTGCATGGAGCTGGGAGGTGGGAGCTGGGATCTGTGCCAGGGCCACAGGGCCAGGAGGAGAGGGAACGGCCTCAGGCTGGGCCAGGGGAGGCTCAGCTTGGCCAGCAGCAGGAATTTCCCCATGGAAAGGGTGCTCAGGCCTTGGCAGGGGCTGCCCAGGGAGCTTTGCAGTGCCCGGGATCCCTGCAGGTGTCACCTGGAGGTGGCACTCAGTGCTCTGGGCTGGGGACAAGGTGCCCATGGGCACAGCTGGGACTCGAGGACCTTGGAGCTCTTTTCCAACCATAATGAATCTGTGATTCTATAAAATATTTTGGATGTGTTAATTTTGTGATTTTGAGGTCTTTCCTCCAGGCCTTCAGCCCCTTCAATGCCAATCATGTGCTGACAACTGGTTTGTTCTGCCACAGTGGGGTTTTTAATTCTTCTCAATCTCATTTTTGGGTCTGGGGGAGCTTTTCCAACACAACCGATTCTGTGAAAGAGACTTCCAGGCAGAATAAGAATCCCCTGAGTTACAAGATACAAAAAAATGAGCAAAAATTACAAAATACCTGCTCTCTTTTCTAAAGAGGCACCGCATTTTTCTCTGGCTCAACAGCCCTGAAATCCCAGCAGAAGTCCCTGCCACAACCTCCGAGTACCCGACACTGATTGAAAGCTCTCATTAACTTTATTTTAGTTTTATATTCCCCGGGTGGCTTGGCCTCACAAATAGAAGCTGTCGCAGGCAGCAAGAAGTGGCTGTTCTTTCATTATTTTGAACTTTCCCAGCAGGATTCACCGCTCGGGCTTTTTTTTGAGCCACTTGTGGTTTGGAGCGTGCAGGCCCCATGCATTATGTACTAGCTGGGATGTTTCTACCTTAAATAGGTGGTGGAACTCTGCAGAGACTGAGTAACCTGTTGGCAAAATGTGACTGGCTCCAAACCTCAGAGCGAAACCTCAAACCCAACTTTAAGGATTGAGAATCTGTTGAGAAAAAAAAGGTTTCTGCCTCGTGTCTCTGTGGAGAATTGGGTTGATGGAAAGGGGCCAGCACCTTGGTACAGGATTAAAAAGCCCCAGGTTTTATTTTTCCCTGCAGCTGAGAGAACTCCAAAATCAGGCTGAAAAATCACTCAAAATCAGGCTGGGAAAGAAAAAAAAATTATATTCTAGCAGAACAAATGAGTTGTCAGCACCTGGTTGGTGCTGACATTGAAGGGGATGAAGGGCTGGAGGAAAGACCTCAAATCAAAAGATAAATAAATCCAAAGTATTCTATAGAATCACAGATTCATTGAGGTTGGAGAAGAGTTTCAAGCCCATGGAGTCCCAGCTGTGCCCCATGGCCACCTTGACCCCAGCCCAGAGCACTGAGTGCCACCTCCAGGTGACACCTGCAGGGATCCTGGGTACTGCAAAGCTCCCTGGGCAGCTCTTTCCACTGCTTAACAACCCTTTCCATGAGGAAATTCCTCAGCAAAGGCAAGAAATTTCAGCAGGACTGGGATGAACATGGAGAAAAGTCTCCAAGCTGTGTCCCTTGCTCCGTGGTGGAGGTGAAGGCCCCAGCTGAGGTTGTTGAAGGTGCTTCCCTGTGGAAGTCAACAACAGCCTCGTTGTTATCCTAAAATTAATGAGGGAATTGGGCATGGAAAAGTGGATGAATCCCATAGCTGTGTGTTGTTCCAGAGAGGTTTTGGCTGCCCCTGGATCCCTGGCAGTGTCCCAGGCCAGGTTGGACATTGGGGCTTGGAGCAGCCTGGGACAGTGGGAGGTGTCCCTGCCATGGCAGGGGTGAGATGGGATGATCCCAAAACTCCCTTCCAGTCCAACCATTCCATGATTGTCTGTTCTGGAGCAGATTGAGAACTCCAAATATCTGAGTCAAGAAATGCATCAGGATCAGCATTTTTGTCCCTCTGCGTCTTGGAGAGAAACTTCCAGTACAAACCTCTCCCATCCTTGGATGATTCAGCAGAGGCTAAATCCTCTTTTTATATAAAATTCTCATAATTAAGGATTTTCCACTATGCTGAGTTTCAAGAAAAGGAGAATATCGTCCAACAGAGTTAGGAGCTAAAGGCAGCAAAAATACAAATACGTCCAAATTCTTTAAAGATGTTTTTCCCCCATTTTATTTCCTTAGCAATCTTATTCTGATCTGCTGCAGAATGTGGTGTCTGCTATCCAACTGTATCCATTTCCTTCCTATTCCTAGAGACAGATTTATTCCCACAGGGAAGGGGAGGAAGAAAGGAATAATTTTTCTAATACCTCCAAATTTTCTAGAAGCATTTAATGAAAGTCTGAAGGAAAATGAAGCCCTTCCTGGGGTGATTTAATGCAAGCATTCAAGCAGAGCCCTTCTAGTGGTCATAAATAACTGTTTGTGTTCACAGGAAGCAAAATTATGTTTTGATGAAAGCTCATTAAAGGAAAAAAAAACCAACTTTTTTATGCTTTACCACAAATGCAAAGCTTTGCTGGCTGAGCAGGTTTCAGGAAGAGGGAAAACTGCAGGAGAGATCCATGGAGAAGGAAGGATTCCTCTCAAAGTGGCTGCCAGGGTTGCATTAGCATTTCTCAATTTTGTAGACCCTGAAAGAGCCCTTGGATATCTCAAATTCCGGGTGTTTTGTGATTCCTCAGCAGATCCTGGCTGGATCTGTCCATGGAAGCACGACCCACCTGCTCCAGCACATTCCCTGTGTGAATTTTGTTCATTTAAACCACTGAAAGTTAAAAAAAAAAAATCCTTTTTTTAAAAAAATAAAAATCTGCACTATTCCCCCACGCACACATAATTCTGAGTGCTGGAATATTTTCTCTTGCATAAAAGCAAATGGTAAAATTGCTCTTTTTTTTTTTTAAAATTTAATTGCTATGAAAATTGCTATGAAAACTTCCTGTCAGCTCATTTTTCCCCTCCCAGATGAATCAAAAACCGACAAAAATATCTGTTGGTGGTACAGCCCTTCCAAACAAAACATTTTTTGTTACTGTGTCCTCATCCTCGTCCTGGGAATCTTCTCTCCGTGGGACACAGGAGTGTCCTGAGCTTTCCAGGGACTTGGGAACAGAGAAAATTCCATGTCCTGTCACCTCTTAGCCCTCAGTTCCAGGTTTTATTTCCCAGCAGGATGTTGAATTCCGGGATTTTTTTTATCCCCTCTGAACATTCCAAGTGCCCTCAGCATTTGCTGTGTTGTCCTCCAGATTCTCTCCAGGACCTGGACAGAGCCAGGTCTGGATTTCCTGAACTTTTTACCAAATCTCATTTCCAGCTGAGCATCACTAAACACAAATTCACTGCCCGGGAGTGATGGACACACCTTTTTTAGGGATTTTAGTAGGATTTGGGGCAGGTGTGGAGGTTTAACTGCATCCCTAAGTCACCTGGGTGCTTTTCCAGCAGGAATTCCCTGCTCCAGGAAAAGGAGAGAGAAACATTTCCGAGGCTCTTCGCTCTCCATGTTAAGAACAGAATGACACCAAAAGGCCGCTGGAAGAAATGCAGGCGGGAAATGGGAGCTGAAATCCTTTGGGAAGGCAGAATCCAGCCAGGGATTCTGGCTCCGCTGCCTCGGTGAGCATCTCCCTCAGGGCAGGGATGCACAGCTCCTGAAAATCCGAGTCCAAGCTCACTCTGAGTTCCGGAGAATTCCTGATTTTCACATTGAAATTCCAGCGGGATAAGGCTGGAACTACAGAATCGGAACAGAATTCAGCAGAGTGCAAACGGGGGGTGAGAGCAGTGAAGAGGAGCAGGGATGGGAAATATCGGGAAAGGAATCAAGTTCTTTAGAAAACTAGAATCAACAAGGCTGGGGGAGACCTCCAAGATCCTCCAGTGCCAACATCATCACCCCAAAAAACTCCTAAAACGCCCTTTTATATCATTCTATTTTAAAAACTCCAGATGTTTTTTAGGGAAAAGATATAAAAATCCAAATGGTTGTGGAAGCTGAGCATCGAAAAAGTTTGCAGGCTCCACAAACTGAAGGCAAGAGGGTGAAAAAAATTTAAGTAATCCGGGAAGGGAAGGGAAGGGAAGGGAAGGGAAGGGAAGGGAAGGGAAGGGAAGGGAAGGGAAGGGAAGGGAAGGGAAGGGAAGGGAAGGGAAGGGAAGGGAAGGGAAGGGAAGGGAAGGGAAGGGAAGGGAAAAGGAAAGGAGAAAGGGAAGGAAAGGAAAGGAAAGGAAAGGAAAGGAAAGGAAAGGAAAGGAAAGGAAAGGAAAGGAAAGGAAAGGAAAGGAAAGGAAAGGAAAGGAAAGGAAAGGAAAGGAAAGGAAACTCTGTTGTGCATCCTCCACCTCACACAAGGCACTCACTGCTCCAGGCAGGGCAGAGTTTTTGCCCAAGACATTCCCAGAGCATTTGAGCAAATCAAATCCTGTTTGGCTGTAGTTAAAAACTTGTTTTCCTTGCAGTGCTGTTGGTGTGCAGAATATTCCCAGTCCATCAGCACAGCTCAGGCGGTGCAGGTTGATATCCTACAAAAAAGAGCAAACATGGACTGAGAAAGGGGGAAAAAAGGGAGGGGGATTAAGGCCAGTTTAAAACTGTCAAACCCAGGCAGCTCTAAATGCAAAAGGGAGCCAAGGTTAAGGTCTTTGCTTGATTCACTGTCACTTGATAGCTACAGGAAATTAAACCACAGAAGCTCCGGTCAAAAAGCATTAATAAAAGCAAGGGAATTCAGGTTGGGAAAAATGTTATGATGATGAAATGTCATTTTTTTGTGCATGTGTTTTGGGTGTGCTCAGGTGAGGGCATCCCGTTGTGCACCACACTGGAAGCGTGGCAGGAGCTGGGGATTTTGGTGTTGCCACTGAGGTTTTTGCAGCTTGGCTGATCCCAACCCCTGATGGAATATTACTCACATGCAGCCTTAATCCCAACAACAACATTCCAGCATCTGTTTGGAATTGTGGCAGCTCCGGAGGGCACAGCTGATGGTGTTTGAAGTTGAGACCCTCTGGTTTGGGCAAGGAGCTGTGGTGGAAAAAGAAATGCCAAGATCCTGGAACAAAGGAGGGGATGTTTGTCCTCGTGGAGCCATTTTGTGTTGGCCAAAAGGATGGTGTAACTCACAACAGAACTTTGGGAGTTAAGTAACTGCTCTGAAATGGTCTGAAACTGGGTTGTTCCTGCTAAAAAGGTCTGGCTTGGAGATCTGCAAAGCCAGGAATCCTCCTAATGCATGAGAAGCTGGACAGAGCAACGCAGACACAACCAATGTGGTTTCATCAAACATTCTCTGTTTATTGTCTTGAAATGGGGGGTTAAATACAGTTCCAGATAGTTCACAGTTACAGGTGATTTCTGATTGGTATTCAGATAGAAAAGAATGCAAACAATCTTTACTTTAAGGCAGCTACTATGAATTTACTACAGGCTTATCTACTACTGCACAGGCCCAAATCTGAGGCCTAGCTCAGAACAGCTCATACCTAATCCCAAAATGCCTCATGCTCTTTTTCCCTAAGAAATTCCGCTACAGATCTGGAATGGTTTCATCCATGCTTTTTCACCCAGCACAACGAGCACCTTTTCCTCTGCAGCTCTATGGGAAACCCCGGGTTTTTTGGTCTCTGGGTCTGCTCCATCCCTGGGGTTTGGACGTGGAAAAGTGCCTGGGGATCATCCTTCACTTCAGCCCTCTTGCCCTTTCCCAGCACTTAAAAGAAAGCTGAAAGTCTCTCTCATCATAAAGGCACCCCCTTAATGGAAATCTTTGACATGGATGGAGCAGTGGAAACACTCAAACTGCTGGAAATGGCCTGGAGAAAGGGGGAAAAAAGGGAAAAACTCAGCAAGAGCAAGCCCAAAATGAACAATTTGACAGAGAATCATAAGCTTGATTCAATTATTAGAAGCTCCTTGAGCCCCAGTGTGCATTCCCATGCACAACAATAAATCAAGCTCACTTACTTGAGGTGCTTTGTTATAAAGCAGCCCTGCTCCTTTCTGGGATTAATGACTCAAAATCCTGCTAAAGATTAACTGGCTGGCTTTAATTTCATTAAGGGGGAGAAAAAAAATCAGCATCTCCCACATTTTTCAGCTTTGGACAATCCCCCTCTGCACCTGGTTGTTGGGGAAAAGGCTGAGGAGGCAAAGCCTGCTGAAGGAGTTTTGTTTTGGGGGATGTTATTCCCCAAAGTGTTGGAATTCTGTTCCTCTCTCTGCAGGAATTTATTAATTCCCACATTAATACAGAGCTCATCGGCTGCCTGAGGGGTTTGGGAATCATCTGTGCAGAGCAGCATCAATGGGAAGAGTCTGAATTCATGGGAATTGTTTCCTCATTGTTGGAATGAGGTGACATTCCAGGTGACAAAGGCCAAATGCCCAACAAATCCTTCATTGCTTTGGGTTTGGAATTTTGAGCTGATCCTCCTGGGCATCCACTTTGTCCAGGATTTTCTTCATCTCCATGGACTGCTCACACTTTTTCCAGGATTTGAAGGATTCAGCTGCACAAACTTCCTGAGAAAATCTTGGGACAGAGTGGGCATCCCTTCACATTCCCCCTGGAGCACAGCAAGAGCTGGATAACCCAGCTCAAAGTGAAAAACAAAAGGAATTTTCCATATTTAAATGTCCAAAGCGAAAAACAAAAGGAATTTTCTATATTTAAAGGAATAATTCCCTCACAAAGCATTCCCTGCTTTCTCCAGGCAGGTGAGAAAGGACTGTGCACTCAGCTCTCCTGAAATAATTAAAAGCTCATCAATCTGCTGTCGCTGGAGTGATATGCTTTAATTACATTCTACGAATCTATTGAACGAGCTATCAAAGGCAGATTATATTGCTGAGATGTGTTATTATTTTAACAACAAACCGATGTCTGTTTGGAGGAATGCATGGAAATATGAGCTGGGCACAGCTGAGAGGAATCCAAATCTTCTCTGCTGCAGCATTATCTGGGTTTGCAAATCAGACACTCTGCTCAAAAATTAAGAACAAGAGAAATTTAGGCAAGCAACAGTCTTGTACATCAATGTTCGATGTTATTTTGGGTTAAAATTTATGTTCAAGATGAAATAGGGGAAATTTAGGTTCAAATTTAGGAAAAAAATCTTCCCTGTGAGGAAGAATTTCTTGTACATCAACGTTCAACATTATTTTGGGTTCAAATTCATGTTCAAACTGAAATAGGGGAAATTCAGGCTCAAATTTAGGAAGAAATTCCTCCCTGTGAGGGTGGGGAGGCCCTGGCACAGGTTTTGCCAGAGCTTGTGGTTGCCCCATCCCTGGAAGTGTCCAAGGCAGGTTGGATGAGCTTGGAGCACCATAATCCAGAAGTGCAACTCATATCCCTAAATTTTAAATGTTTGCATCTATGCTCAGTCCAAATGTTCTCCAGCTGATTTGTTTTCCAGCGTACTCAGAGGATCTGCTGTTGGAATCTTCGCAGGCAGCTCAAATATGAAATTAATTCTATTTCATGCCATTAAAAGTTAAAAATTCTCCCTCCCATCAAACAAAATGGCATGGAGAGTGGAATTAGATAGGGAGAAGGACGAGTTAAGCAAAAAGAAGAATGGAACACCAGAGATTTAAAAGATGATGTCAAGGATTTGCTGGAAGTGCCCATTGGAAGGGCAGCTTTGCCTTTGCTCCTCACCAGGAGCAAAGGAGGATGGAGAAACAACAGCAAGAGAAGAAATCTTCCAGACCTGGAACTCTGTCCCTCAGCTTGGCTGCGGCTCTGAGCCTCAAGTCTGCCTCATAAATTTTACAGGATTAAAAGGCACAATAAAAAGGCAGTTTCAGAAGAAAGGAATGAGTTCAAGGTCCATAAAACCCTGGGGAAATTTGGTGCCCTTCTCAGGAGGAATTTCCAGCATCATGCAGAAAACATCTCACCAAAATCATGCATGGTAAGATGGAAGATGTCTAAAATCCCCCAGTGTGACAACAAAAAGTTGGTGTCATCGTGTCCCCAAGCTGCTGAAAGTGTCACTGACCTCTGTGTCATGTGTCTGGAGTCACTGAGGCGTGCTGGGCTCTTCTGCAGGTCCAGGGAGCAGGAGGGAAGAGCAGGAGTTCACCAAAACCCAGACAAAAGGATTGCAAAGGCATCACTGATGGCTCCCTGACCTTTGGAACAGAGGCTCCAGGATATTCCAAGAGTTCCTGTTCCCGCTGTCCTTGCAGAGCTGCAGGGAGGGAATCTCTCCTCCATTATTGTTACAAGGAGGGGACACCCCATGGACACGGCTCTGGAACTCCTGAGGGGTCTGAGGGTGGAAACTGCAGCCAAGGCACAGCAGGATCTTATCACGGGATTGTGGAATATCCTGAGCTGTGGGAACCCACAGGATCATCAATCCAAGCCCTGTCCCTGCCCAGAGCCCCCAGCAATCCCAGCCTGGGTACCCCTGGCAGCGCTGCCCAAAGGCTCCTGGAGCTGTGGCAGCCTCGGGGCCGTGCCCATTCCCTGGGCAGCCTGGGCAGTGCCCAGCACCCTCTGGGGAAAGAAGAACCTTTCCTTGAAATCCAGCCTTGATTTCACTGTGCTTCACTCCTCTTTTTCATCCTCCGACATTTTGAAAGGATCTCACCCCTTGGTTAAAAACCTTTACTAAAAACCCTTGATGGGAAGACTGACAGAGTTGGGATAGTCCAGCCTGGAGAGAGAAGTTCCAGGGAGAGCTCAGAGCCCCTGCCAGGGCCTGAAGGAACTGCAGAAGGGAGAGGGACTGGGATCAAGGCCTGGAGAGACAGGACCCAGAGAATGGCTTGCCACTGCCAGAGGACAGGGCTGGGTGGGATCTTGGGCAGGAATTCTTCCCTGGCAGGGTGGGCAGGCCCTGGAATAAAATTCCCAGAGCAGCTGTGGCTGCCCCTGGATCCCTGGCAGTGTCCCAGGTCAGGTTGGACACTGGGGCTTGGAGCAGCCTGGGACAGTGGAAGGTGTCCTTGCCCATGGCAGGGGTGGCACTGGATGATTTTTAAGATCCTCTTTAAGGTCTTTGAGTCCTCTCTGGGCAATCTGTGCCAGTGCCAAATGGTACCAGATTATTTAGCAACAATTTGGGCAATATATTCTCCATGCATGTCAGGAAGTTGTTCCTAAATCGTTCTCTCTTCCTGTTCTGCCCTCACTCTGCATTACCTGACTAAAAGGAAGGGAAAACCCCATGATGTTCCCTTTTCCTTCCCATTAAAAAAAACCCTTTAAACCCTGAGAATCAGAAACTTTCCCTTTCTCCTCTTGTTACTTTGTGCTCAGAGCTCAGTGTAGGTGAGTGGTGGTTTTTTCTTCTGAGTTGCTCCCAGTAATTATCACAAACTTTTCCCAACAACAAGTCTGAACTCCCAGCAGAATCTGCTTGGAAAAGCACTCCAGAAAAACCAGGACACTTTTGAGAAGTTTTTACCTCACACCAAGCACAGGCTGAGGAACCAGATTTGCAACACAGGAGAAGCATCAGTCCTGAGCACACAAATCCTGGGTCAAATTGATGCTTTAGGTTTTGACTTTGATGTTTATCTGGCTCTGTGCTGCCCAGGGCTGCAGCTCTGAGCTCACAGTCAGGGTCACTCAGCTCTCTGCACACAGCAGGGACACAAAACAAATCCTTGTCCTGCTGCACACCAAGGACAACTGGGACAAGTTTTCAGGCCCAAAAGCACAAACAACGGGGGCTGAGGGAGAAAACAAGAAGGGTGGGACTGCATCACCTGGAGCTGGGATTGGACAATTAAACCCCAAGATGCAAATGGACCAAAATTGATAAAAGTGTGAGACCTCCTGACCGGTCGGCCATTTTGTGTCCATTTTGTGACCATTTTGTGACCATTTTGTGTCCATTTTGTGATCATTTTGGGTCCATTTTGGGTCCATTTTATGGCCTTTTGGGTCCATTTTGTGACTCTTTTGGGTCCATTTTGTGACCATTTTGTGACCATTTTGGGTCCATTTTGGGTCCACCTTGGGTGTAGCCCTGGTCAGGCCCTGTCCTGCCCAAGCTGGATCTGAGACCTTTTAATAAATCTCTACTTTATTCTCCAGCTCTGTCCAGTCTCTGTTCCAGGCCAGCCTTCCCAAGGCATCACCACCACCTCCTCCTGGCTGGAAGAGCTGCATTGGGAACCCTTCCCATACAATTTGCAATTTCCCATACAATCCCCGTTCCATTTGCAATCAGCCCCCCCACACCAAACACCCCAGCCCTGTGGTCAGCAGCCGCACGCAGACTTTGTCATTTTGCTTACTGACCACACGCTGCCATTGATCAATCCCAAATTGGATTATTGTTAGCTTTAAAAGCGCCTCAACAGCAGAAAGTGGCGGGGGAGGCTGGCAAAGCAGAGATGGATCGCGGAATAAACAGGCCCAGTGACAGGATTTCAGCCGGAATTGATCACTGTCAGCGAGTTAGTGGTCAGCTGTCTGACCTTTGGGGCCCAAAGCAAACATCAGAATAATGTTTAGACAAACACATTTGATTTTGGAGGTAATGGGTATGTCAACTAAATGACAAACCTTAGAAAGGTCAAAGGGAGAGCCATTTTTCAGGCTTTTTTCAGGCATTAATCGTTCGTTCGGGAGCGGCGGCGTTTGGAGCTGGATGGAGGGAGAAGTTCACTTTGTGTTTTTGTGTCTTCACAGGCACCAAAAATTCAGCCACAGAGGGAGCATTCCCATCAAAGCCAGGCTGGCCCTAACTCCTGCCACTCCCAGAGCCATCCTAAAAGCAGTGGAGTCGGGATTTGGGGCTCTGGAGGGATTTTAGCAGAGTTTAACCCCAGCACAGCTCCCTGTAGGAGATGTGGGGTGCTCTGAGCACCTGGATGAAATCCAACTTCTCCCTCAGCTCTGGGAGATGCCTGTGGCACCTGGCATCACTCATCCAAAATCCCAGAGTTGTGGAATGAAGGCAGGAAGAGCCCTTCAGGATCATCCAGTTGCACCATCATCATCACCCCAAGAGCCACATCCAGACACCTCCTGAACGCTTCCAGTGACTCCCCCACCTCCCTGGGCTGCTCATTCCAAATCCTCACCACTCCTGAGGGATAAAATTTCTTTCTCATGAATCTGAACTTCCCTGGTACCATTTAAGGCCATAAATGGGGATTTTCCCTCACTTGTTGTGCCATGTCCTCCAGGCTGGGAGGTTCCTGCAGCACATGTGTCCAGGGAGGAAGGCAAAGGAGAAATGCTTGGATATATTTTGGAGAGATTAATAAATAAGGAATCATAAAGGGGCTGGAATATCCTTGTGATTTCACAAGATGCAGTAGGGACAAGGCAGGGAAAACCCCAGGAATGCTGGTGAAAATGAAGAAAAATGAACAGAAAATGATAACACAAACAAAAAAAAACAACTTTTGAGTTGACAGTTACTGGCTCTGGCTCTTGGACTGCTGTTTAAACAGCTTTTTCCTGGATTATTTTCCTGACAAAGTTGAAAGCAGCACTAGATATTCTTGCAGAAAAGACCAGCAGGGTCTTTTCATGGTGTGTACATCAAAATCACTTGGGAAACACAGAATTTCTTCTTATTATTAATTAATTTCTTCACACTCACCCCCTGTCCCCAAAAAACATTTGAACAATGAGGCCATGTTAAGGGAGGAAGACTCTGGAACTGGAAAAAGGAAGCAGCTTCTGCTGGTGTGTAAAAAAACAAAGGAATACTTGGGATATCATAACAATATCCAAATTAATTGTTCATGCCCAGGCAGGTAATTTATGTCTGGAATAAATTGAATATTTTCCATTTTATATTCTCCAGGCCTTGACTTTTAGGTCTCTGTCCTCACTGCTGGAGTGACAAAGCTTCATTGTAGAATTGATCAAAATCAGGAATTTTGTCTGGCAAGAAGTCTTCCATCCGAAACAGAAATATCCAAGACAGGAATATCCTTTCCTTGGGAAAATTTAAAAAGCAACATTTTCAAAGTTCTCCCAATCTCCTAATCACGACAATCTCACCTGCTTTAAAGCAGCTTTCTGTGAAGGAAACCTATTTTAGACAAATTTTTCTATGGACAGAATTAATTGGAAGGAAACATGGAGAAGAAAAAGTTTCCTCCTTATTGTCCTGCAGTGAAATCTCACAATATTCCTGGCATCTTTTAAGTTTCAGCACAGGAATACTTTAACATGGCCAAACTTTGCTGGGTTTAGCTCAGACTAAGAGGGAAAGGAGATAAAAAATACTTCAAACGAGGTTTGGTGATAACATGCAACTTTATTTAATCATGGATTTGGAGTCATGGAAAGGCTTGGGTTGGAATAAAGATAATTTTGATCCAGCCCATAAATAAATATTTATATTTACAATCAGGTGTAAGTTCTGCCCCCGTTGTAACCCACATCACAAAGTGGTTTTTTCCATCAAGGAGAGGAGGAAGGGGACACAACCCACTGGAGCTGAAGTTTTCCAGCTGTTTTCCCAAAGCTCAGTTTCCAGATGGACCCTGGAGGTGGAATTGCAGATGGACACCAGATTTTGGGTGATAATTTTGGTTGCCCAGAGAGGTTGTGGAAATCCCATCCCTGGAAATGTCAAGGCCAGGTTGGACAAGGCTTGGAGCAACCTGGGACAGCGATAGCAGGATCCCAGGCCCTGGAGTTTCTTCAGGAAAAGCCATAACATGTCCTGATTCCCTGGCACCCATGGGATGTAGGAATATCCTCATCCCAGGTTTCCCATCAGCCTGTGTTAGTAATTAATGTCCATGAGCTGCCTATGTGTGCTCATAAGTGAAATTAATAAATTAAATAAATTAAGTATTGACAGGTTTAAGTAGGCAGGGTGTGAAAATTGTCCAAAGGAAGACGCAAAAACATCAGGGAACAGTTTTCCTGTAAGGGACTGAGGGCTGGCATGGGATCCAGAGGGAAATTTTGGAGTGTCCAAGGGAAATTTTAGAGTGTCCATCCTTGGGGATACACAGATCTGGACCTGGGACCAGCTCTGTGTGCCCTGCTTGAAGATTTTGACCTTTCCATCCCAAACCCAAACATTTTTGTCCCCAAATCCCCCTGGATCTGGAGCTGCCAGCATCACTTTGCCATTGTTTGAGCTTAAACTTAAACTCTGACTTTGCAGGCCAGACTTAACTAATCCCTGTCCCTTACACCAGCCTTTGGGAAGGTCCTTGCAGATCCACAGGCTCTGCATCGATTCTCATGGCTTGTACAGCGGCTGGGGTGTAGCAAAGTACGGTGTAAAATGAGAGAAAATATTGATTTCCAGAAAGTTAATATTATTAAAAGGCAGTTGTATTCATCTCCTTCTGGAATTTTAGCTGGGGGTTTTCCCTCTTGGAAAAATCAATGGAAGTAATAGTCTTGTTATAGCGGGAGCACTTGTTAGGCGATTTTTTCACTCCGGCGCTTTTAAGTTGTGCTAAGAGCAGAAGAGTTGAAAGGCTATAAAATTATTGACTGGGATTTACGGGACTTGAGTGACTGAAGGTTTTGTATTCATCATTTTTTGTCACTTTAGCCAGCAGAGAAATATTTTAATTAAACGGGATTTTAATTGTCCTGGGTTCTGTTTGTACCACCAGGAAAACCCCAAAGTATTTGAGGCAAAATCTCCTCGTCCCAATTTGCTTCAATGATCAGATTTGTGAAAAGACTCCAAAATACCTCAAACTTACACAGAATAATTTCTGCAAATCTCTGGGACATCTGAATACCTGACCAGCAGATGTTTAATATTTCCCCTTGAAAATTCAGTTTTCTCTCTCAACAATTGCTTAGATTTTCTCCCATCATTCATGGGAACAGTTCATTTCACCTTCTCACAAATGCAGCCCTGACAAAGCCAAAGCCAGGTCCAGTTTCAGCTGGAAATCGAATCTCTAAGTTCAGCAAAAATCCGTAAATTCCCGCAGTTTTCTCAGGAGAAGCTCAGAATGACCAATTCCTTGACTCCAACACAGAACTTGCCTTTTTAGGCAAAACCTTGTGTTTGCATCCTGGTTTTCCTATTCCTATTCCTATTTTTCAAGCAAGACATTTGTATAGAAAATAGGGAAAATTTGTGTTGTAAAACACCCAAAATTTTGCCTGAACTTCTTTGTACAAAGAGAGGAAACTGTGGATGCTGCCAGTCTCAACTCTTGAGCCAAGGAAGAATTTGGGGCAGCGGGTTCAGACTGAAGGAGGGCAGGGTTGGCTGGGATTTGGAGATTTTTTTTTTTTCCCTGGGAGGGTGAGGAGGGGCTGAGATGGAATTCCCAGAGCAGCTGTGGCTGCCCCTGGATCCCTGGCAGTGTCCCAGGCCAGGTTGGACATTGGGGCTTGGAGCAGCCTGGGACAGTGGGAGGTGTCCCTGCCATGGCATCATCACTGGATGATTTTAAGGATCCTCTTTAAGGTTTTTAAATCCTCTCTGGGTGATCTGTGCCAGTGCCAAATGGTACCAGAATATTTGCAATGATTTGGGCAATCTATTCTCCATGCATGCGCAGAAAGTTGTTCCTAAATTGTTCCCTCTTCCTGTTCTGCCCTGACTCTGCATTACCTGACTAAAAGAAGGGAATAACCCCATGATATTCCATTTCCTTCCCATTAAATAAAACCCCTTTAAACCCTGGCAGTGCCCAAGGCCAGGTTGGGCATTGGGGCTTGGAGCAGCCTGGGACAGTGGGAGGTGTCAGGGTTGGAACTGGATGATCTTTAAGGTCTCTTCCATCCCAAACCACTCCAAGATTTGATGTCGCCCTTTCCCCGGCGCTCCTGCAGGCTCAGCTGTAGAAACCACCAGCAAAGAGGGCTTGGATTTTTCTCTTTGTCCATCCTTTGATCCCAGGATGTGCAGCCAGAATTCCAAGCCTGCTGGATTGCTAAAACCACTTGGTTTGGGTCCTCTGTGGTGGAAAGGGGAGCTCACACAAACCCTGGAGGATCATTCCCAAGGCATGAATGGCTGTTGGCTCCTGAATCCAAGGAAAGGCTGTCGCCCTGTGGTTTCTCCTCGTCAGTGAAACCACAGCCTCCTCCTTTTCTCCTCCATAACCCTCTGGCTCTCAACTCTGCTTGATCCCTCTAAATCTGTCAGGGCCATTATCTGCCATCAGCTCCGTGCTATCAACAGGAAACAAGTGCTCCGTGTGACAAGAGGAGCACCACAACAACACAATTTGGAGCCAGACCAGGCTTGACAACAGCTCAGCTCCTCTGCTTTTGAAAATCCAAGGTGTAAAAGGCAAAATGCCTTCCCTCACAACGATTTCTTGGCCAAATAAATGATTTATCCACATCTGTGTGGACCACACACCCCCTTACACTGAAATCTGTTTGTAAAATAAGGAGGTAATAAATGGCTCCTGATCCGAATCATCAATAATTAATGATAAAAAAAATTTAAAAAAAAATCTTAAATAACCTTCTTCTTCCTGCAGAGCAAATGCAAGTGTTTCAAGCTGCAGTAATTGCCTACCAATTAACCTGTAGCAAGAATGAAGAGGGAAATATTCTGCTGTTCCCGTGTTTTACAGCCACTTAACAAGAAGTGGGCTCAGTGTGTGAACTCCCGGTGATCAAAGCTGTGCTCACCAATCCTCTCCTACACCCAGACTGCTCCTCCTGAGGGAATCTTGGCACTGGAGTTGTTGTCACCAGGGCCAGTGTGTGGGAAATGGGGAGAGGAGAGAAGTGTGTGGCCTTTGCAGCATCTGCAGGGCCAGGAGAGCTGACAGTGATGCCAGAGAGGAAAGGAATGCCATGGAAAACTCTTGTTCAATCTCATGTTTCACAGTGTTATAAATGCATTGTATAGAGTTGGCTTTTCGCAAATATTAAAATGAATACTGTATGTATAATGTAGGAAGATTGTATTGTATTTTCTTTTATTAATAGAAGTTAGAAAGGTGATGAATGGATATTTTTTATGATTGTAACTTAGTGTTAGAAGACTGGGGTCTTTTGTTTTCCTGCATGAAGATTGCTGACCAAGAAAGCTACTAAACTTCTGTTATCAAGGATCTTGTTCAAATAAAAATGACCAGAACCCCAGGAGAGAATTTATGGACCTGTGCTATCAGATGGAATGGAGCCACCTGAGGAGGGTCTGCTGGATAGAATGGTTGGGGGGGAGCTGGGACTAAACAAAAGAATTCACACTCAAAAGAAATGTTTGAACCATGCATGTGAATTTTTAAATATGCAATAGGCTGATGTTTTTAAGGAACAAACTCTTTGTTAATGGTGTTCTGGCTTGTTCTGTGCCAGGCACCCTCGGCCGAGAAAATGTATTTTGCTTTTATCTCTTCTAACTGTCCGTTTTCTTTTTATTTTTTTAATTAAACTTCTACATTTTTCCAAGAAAGTGAACCTCGTTTTTCACAAGAGGATCGTGGAATTCTTGTTCTGGAGCCAGACTGAGAAACCTGGAGCTGTCTGGCCTGGAGAGCTGTCCAGCCCTCTTCCAGTGCCCAAAGTGACTCCAGGAGAGCTGCAGAGGGACTGGGGACAAGACCTGTAGGGACACGACACAGGGAATGGCTTCCCAGTGCCAGAGGGCAGGGCTGGATGGGATCTGGGGCAGGAATTTGTGGCTGTGTGGATGGTGAGACCCCAGAGCAGCTGTGGCTGCCCCTGGATCCCTGACAGTGTCCCAGGCCAGGTTGGACATTGGGGCTTGGAGCAGCCTGGGACAGTGGGAGGTGTCCCTGCCATGGCAGGGGTGGCACTGGATGGGATTTAAGTTCTTTTCCAACCCAAACCATTCTGGGGTTCCATGAGCAAGGAACAATTTTCATGCTGGGATTAAGCCCCACATTCCATGGATACTTTTGGAAGCCTGCTGGGACCCTGAGCCAAGGAAAAGGACAATTAGGGATACATCCACTGACTCACAGGTGAGGGGACACCCTCTCCCACCATCCTGTCCCATCCCAAGGGGCTCCACAAAGGAAGATCAGGCTCAGGCTGTCCCAACCCTGCTTCCATGAGCCCCAGTTGCCATCTGGGATGGGAACTCACAGCCAGCTGAGCTGGGATGCTTTTCTTTTTAAAATAATACATTAAAAAAAAATTAAAAATTATGATTTGTGACCTGCCTGTGGGCAGCTTTATTACAACCCTGTGCCTGGGTCTAATAAACCACACCACCACCCTCTCTCTACCCTCTCCCCAGTCCTAAATTATTAATTCCTTATGTCCAGCGATCATCAAGAGTCGTGGTGGCCTTTGAAAAGGAAGATTTAGCAATATTAATAACTCCAAATTGCCCAATCTCACCCAGGCCGCAGCTCAGGGCAGATGGAATCATCTCAGCAAAATGTCATTGCATTAAAATATGGTATTTATCGAGGATGAGTTATTCTGTGGAGATTTATTGGGTTTGACCAAGTTTTCTGAAGTCCAGGGTTTCTGTCTTGAGGCCTGCACCAAAATCTGGAGCGTTTCACTATGAAAATAGCAATTTTTGAGTCACTTCCAAGTCAGAAAAATGTTCTTGAAGTTTTGTTTTCATTCCAGCGTTGAACAAAAACATTGCTGGAACCTTTATATTTTCATGACACTGAATTTTTACTCTGTGGCCAGCAGCAGCAAAAATTCTCTTGGTGTCAGCTGACTGGGAATGAAATGTCTTTATTTTGTGGGTGTTGATGTTCTTCTGCCTCAGTGCATTTGTGTATGAATTCCATGTATCCTGTTTGTGCTTTTGATTTTTTGGGCAGCTGATTTCTTGTGTGGATCAGCTGTGAAAGGAAGAAGAGCATTCCCAAGAATCATGGAATCATCAAAGTGGGATGAGACCTTCAAGATAATCCAGTGCCACCAGCAGCACCCCAAACCCTGTCCCCAAGGGCCACCCCAGGCTGTCACCCTAAAGCTCACCTGAACTTCATCTCATCCCTTGGGCTTTGCAGGAACCTGACCTTGGGATGGACCATCCTGGAGACTCCTCACAGCCCCCAAGGTGCTGAGGCTGGGAGCAGATGGATTGGAAGTTGTGGCCCCCTGAAGGTTTGGTGGGTGTGCAGGGGCCTTTGGCTTGGATTTCATGGAATCACCGAGGTGGGAAGAGCCCCTGAGGATCCCCCAGGGCCACCCCAGCAGCACCAGCAGCACCCCAAACCCTGTCCCCAAGGGCCACCTCCAGCCTCCTCCTGAGCACTGCCACAGACAGGGACTGCAAACCTCCCTGGGCAGCTCAGCCCAAGGCCTGAGCGCTCTGCCAGGGAAATTTCCTTTCCCAATCTCCACCTGAGCCTCCCCTGGTGCCATTTGAGGCTGTTTCCTCTCCTCCTTTCCCTTCCCCTCCAGTCAGGGACTTGTGCAGAGCCACAAGGTCCCCCCTGAGCCTCCTTTTCTCCAGGCTCAGCCCCTTGCCCAGCTCCCTCAGCCGCTCCTCCCAAGATGTCTCTGTAGGACATGAAGGAAAGATGATAGACTCAAAAATTCAGAAGGCAAAGAAGACAAAAGCTTTATTGTTTAATTCTTACTACTCTTTTATAAGCTGTTACAATACAGAATTGACATGATTGGCAAATAGGAACAACACCTCTCTAATTCTGTTGGTTAAACTGGAGAAATAGCAAAACACCACTTGGACAAGATTGTTTTGAGAAAGAATAGTTGTTTTTACAAGATTGTTTTGAGAAGAAAACTTAGTTGAGAAGTTTTCCCTTGGGAAAGAAGTTAGCTGCTACTAGCAGGCTAAAAATTTTTCTCAGACTCAGAAATATCAGGCCCACACCAAGATTTGTTTTCCAGCCCCTTCCCAGCTCCGTTCCCTTCTCTGGATACACTTCCTTCATGTCCAGTAGATAAGCTGGGTGAGATATCCATAAATATATTAAGAAGTTTTTGGTATAGAATCACAGAAGCATAAAATTATGGAATGGTTTGGGTTGGGGGGCAACTTGAAGATGATCCAGTGCCACCCCTGCCATGGGCAGGGACACCTCCACTGTCCCAGGCTGCTCCAAGCCCCAATGTCCAACCTGGCCTTGGGCACTGCCAGGGATCCAGGGGCAGCCACAGCTGCTCTGGGCATTTAAATCTTTCCCCTCCTTTCTGTTCCCTATTTCTGTACTCTGATTAATGCTTGGATCTCTCAAAAGGCCATCTGAACGTTTTTACTGCCTATGGAATGATCCCTGTGTGAGTTAAGGATTTTTAATTGCTTTTCCCAAAACACTGTGAGGGTTGAAATGATACAGAAGAAGCTGGGCAGACTGGGCCATTATCTTTGTATATTTTATCATGAGATGATCTGAGTTATTTCAGTTCTTGTGGTTGTGGCTGGGCAGGGAGGAACCATGCCTGTGCTAATTCAATTTTTGTGCCTTCTGATCCGTCCACATTTTGGACTGGGAGACCTTATTCCAAACCACTCTGCTTTGGAGGCATTACTGAGTAAAAAAGAACTGTCTGGAGGGGGTTTTGAGCCTCAGGGGTGGGAAGTTTATCTCATATTAAGCCTGTCATTTACAGAGAACCCAACAGCTCCAGCGCCAGCGGGAATTCACTCATTGATTCCCAGGTTTCCTTTCCCACAGTGCTTCCCTTTGCTGGTAACCCCGTGTCATTTGTGGCTAGAAAATTAAGATACCCCAGTGTGTTATTGTCACTCCCAGTCCCTGGCCAAGGCTGTGACATCCTGGAAAAGCCAAAGCCTGCCAGGCTCCTTCTCCAGCCTCCCAAAGAAACCCAGGCAGTGGCAGCATCAGGACGACAGGAGGAATTTCCATGATGCAAAAAAAATAATTAGGGCTGATTGATAGGAAGCCACTCATAAAATGTCATCTCTCATCGAGGGGGAAGGACCCCAGCAGCAGTGATAAAGTGACGTTGGCCAGCTCTGACAAACGGGCCTGGGAGCTGCCTGATGGACGGTGAGGGCCAGTATTGATCCAGCTGCCAGCTTGATCATATTACACAATTATGAGATTGGATTTGCATTTTTAATTCTTTTAGGAGGGATTGGCCCCGAGGCAATTACGAGAGGGAAACGCTGGGATGGAGCCTGCTGGTCCAGCTTGGGAGAAGTCAGAAGCTTTTAGGGAGAAGCAGCCACTGTCAAAGGGAAGTTGTGCTCAGCAGAGCCCTGACAAGGAAACAATGGGGACACAAAAGCAATAAAGCTTTAAAGGATTTGTTCCCAACAGGCTGGTCTCAAGGGACAAAAAGGCAAAACCAGCTCACCATGAAACTGGGTTAATAAAGATGAGATCCAGGGGCTCTTGGCTTTGTATGGAAGTGAGGGAGTCAGGCGTGGAGAGTTGAACAATACAAAAAAATACAAAATATTTTTACTCCAGGCCTCACCTGTTTGTAGAAGTCATGGACGTGAGGCATGGAGAGTTTGGGCAATACAGCAGGCCAAAAAAAAAACAAAAAACAAAAACCAAAAAAAACCCCACCAAAATATTTTAACCCCAGGCCTCGCCTCTTTGTAGAAGCCCATGGATATGAGGCCTGGAGAGTTTGGACAGCACAGCAGGAAAAAAAATCCAAAATACCTTAACTCCAGGCCTCACCTGCTTGTCAAAGTCATGGACATGAGGCCCAGAGAGTTTGGGCAACACAGCAGGCAAAAAAAACCAACAAAAAACCCAAAATATTTTAACCCCAGGCCTCGCCTCTTTGTAGAAGCCCGTAGATACGAGGCCTGGAGAGTTTGGACAGCACAGCAGGCAAAAAAAAAAAAAAAATCCAAAATACTTTAATCCCAGGCCTCACCTGTTTGTAGAGGCCCAGGGACATGAGGCCTGGAGAGTTTGGACAGCACAGCAGGCAAAAAAATACAAAATATTTTAACCCCAGGCCTCACTTGTTTGTGGAAGCCACCCAAGCTGGGTCTAACCATGTCAGGCTTTTGCAAGCCAGGGGAAAGGATGAGTTGGACAAAATCTCTTCCCCTCACTGCCACGCCCTGTTTTAGCGTTAGTTCTCCTGGGGTTCTGTCCTCAAAGGAAATCCCTTGAGGAGATTCCATCCTCTCTTGGCTCATTCAGGTCGTGTGAAATGGGGATGGAGCTCTTGCCGCCTTTCCTGCAGTATCAGTGCAAAAGACACTGATTTATTCTTCATTTTTCATTAGAAAAAATAAAGGGTTTGTGGTGTTCTGAGGCCAGTGGGTGAAATGTCCTGAGCAGGTTTTTGACCATGGAGCTCCTTTTGGGAGTTCCTGATTTTTGAAGAAATTTATTTTTTTCAGATTCAGCAACGTTGTATTAAATGATTCCTCCCTTCCCCAGATCCAGCTTTTCTGCACCCTGCAATCTCTTCCTTGATTTCCTTGATTTCCTTGACTTCCTTGACTTCCTTGACTTCCTTGACTTCCTTGATTTCCATTACTTCCTTGATTTCCTTGATTTCCTTGACTTCCTTGACTTCCTTGACTTCCTTGACTTCCCTGATTTCCTTGATTCCCTTGATTTCCTTGATTTCCTTGACTTCCTTGACTTCTTTGACCTTGGAAGTAGCAACCTTCAGATCTGGAGCTGCTAGAGATGATTTGCCTTTTTTTCTCAAAACAAAAAAATATGAGAACCTTTGGATCTTCACAGAATCACAGAAGATCAGAGGATTTTAATGAAGACATAACTACAGTTACTTATTAATTCCTATCCATTTCCAACCCAAGCCATTCCATGATTCTGGGACATGAATTAACATCATCTAAGGGAGATGAGCAAGGAAGAGAAATCCAACCTCCTTCCTCTATGGGAGCATTGTGATTGCACAAAAAAACCAAAAAAAAAAAAAAATTGTAAACAAAGTGCCTGAGACAGGCAGGAAAGGAAGGAAAAAACAGCAGCCCAGACAGCTCCATCCCAGAGTTCAGGAAGCATCAGGAAGGGATGAAGACAGAGCTACTAAAACTCCAAGTTTAGCTAAATTTTGTCAAGGAAAAGAGAATTACAAAACTTTCTTCAGTTATCTAAATAAAAGAAGAGTGCAGGGTGGTGAGGAGAAAAGTAGGACCAATTCAAAATTTGAGGAGGGATTAAGGATTTCATGTAATGCAGATTAGCTAAAAAGAAATGAAGTATTAAAAAATTTAAAACTGATAATTTGCCCCATATTGACTAAGGGTCTTTTAATAGAGAAAAGTGGAAAATGAAGGATAGCCACTGAAAAGAAATGGTCACGGTTAGGGATGAAAACAAGACACAAAAGATCTTCAGATCCTCCAGCAGGAGACATTGCAAGGTCCAGCCCAGAATTCCAAAGGAAGAGGAGAGGAAATTGCAGACAGTTGGACATGGTTAGGAAGGATTTTTAATAAATTTGTCAAATCAAGGATTAGAGAAAATCCTCAGAAAATAACAAATGCATCGCTTAAGGAATTCCTCTGCTACTGACTCAGGTATCTCTGTGCTCATTAGCCTCTAATCATATGCAGAGCTTTTAGATAAATTTTGAAAGAAAGAATAATTAAAGTCTTGAAAGAAAATGTAAATGTTATTACATCAACATGGCACTGGAAAAGGGAATCATTCCAGGCTGATCCAATACTGCTCCCATGATGTGCTGACTGATTTATTCCATTTTAAGTCCCTGGATCTATTCATGTTTCTGTGAAACATTTGCTATGGGTGATGTAGGAGAAGTTATTAAGTAACAAAAGCAGATGAAGATGATAAAAGAGCCGTAAGAATTTAATTAAAGAGTGGTGATAATGAACTTGGATGGACAAAGAATGTTTGGGTTGCTGAGTGGTTACAAGGACATTGCTAAGGTGGATTTTAGTGAAGCAGATAAAAATGGAAATTAGTAAGGACAAACAGCAAAAATTCTGGAAATAATTAGAAATTTATCAATTAGAAAAGACACAAGGGGCGAGATCTTGATATGAATTGGTTTATCAGCAAATCCCTGTGGGAAGACAGGTGTGATCCAGGGATGTGGGAGGGGAACACCACCTGGAGAGAGTTGAAATATTGCTGGCAAAATCTTGGATTTCCCCCGAGTTCTAATCTCCAATGTCCTTCATGTTCTGGCTCTGCTCCTGCAGGCAGATTCCTCATCTGGGTGATCCAAGGGGATTAAGGGAAGAGTTTGAAGGAATTCTGCCTGGAAATGCTGATTATTGGTGCTTTCCTTATGGCACACCCACGTCAGGTGATGCTTTTATAGCCACACTCTGGACTGGCCTTGTTGCTCCAAACAAAGCCATTCCAAGCAGGATTCAGTCCTTGGGACCCTTCCCTGTCCCTCAGCAGGCAAAGCCCAGAAGTTGCCATCAGCAGGACTCTACCGACCCACTAAAATGCACTGACATCATAATTTTTGTGCTTTTTTAATTGCTTTTGTTGATCTGAGTCCCAAAAACCAGCCAGAGTGGTCCTTCTGAAGACACTTTTGACCTCTGGATGAAGGCAGTGGTGGGAGGGATGTTGGGAGGCTCTTTGGGATCACAAATGGAGAAGATGCCCATGCTCAGCTTTCCTGGGAAGCAGAAGGATTCTCCTTCCCATCCCAACCCTGAGCTGTGGCCGGGAATCACCTGGAATAAAACTGGAGATAACTCCAGCAAGCAGGCTCACCATTTTTTGGGTGTGGATAATCATATTCCAGAGGCCCATTCCTCATTTTATATTCCCATGAGGAAATGAGGCTCAAACACCAGAGCCAATAAAATTCACAGCTCAGGTGAGGTACAAGACACAATTTCCTCGGCATAACATTTAATTTATTTGCCTTAATCCCTTTATTTCCCTTAATCCTGCAGCTCTCCATCATTCCATGAACTCTGCTCTGTAGTTCCCCCTTTAAACTCAAGACTAAGTGAATCTAGATGCAAACAAATTTTATTTTGATTTTATTTTCCCACATTTTGCAAGAAGAAACGTCACTGCAACAAGGCCAAAAATCATCGAACCCATCCTATTTTTCTACAGGGATTCAAATAGATCATATTACGAATGGACACATAATAAAAATGGCTTTTACCAGTGGGAAAAAACCCCATGGATATTGATATTAATATTAATTTAAGCTCTCTGTTCTCTGGCAGACCAGAGTCACGGCCCAGGCTAAGCAGAAGAGTTGGAGCTGAGAAGGGAATTGACAGGATAAATTCAGGAAATGAAGAAAAGCAAGGAAAGAACCAACCTTGGACAATCCAGGATGAGACAGCCACAGCTGCTCTGGGCAATCTGTGCCAGGGTCTCACCACGCTCACAGGGAAGAAAACTGGGTCGGTACATCAAGTTTTGAACAATTTTAGCAAGGTTTGAACACCTATAACACTGAACACCTATAAAAAGCTTTTTCCCTCCAATAAATGTCAATATGGAGCTGAACTCCATTCCAGAAAAGTCTCCATACCTCGAATATTTAATTAACTGTGCTTGTTTGTGTTTTGCAATATTTCTCTTTGCTCCTCTGGTTGGAAAACCAACCCCCTAAATTTTAAAATCGCTGTGTAAAATAGTTTTCATTTTTTTGCACAAACAGACCAAACTTCTGGAGCAGCTTTCAGCCCATCCCTGACTGCTTGCCTTCAGTCTCCTCCAGCAGAGCATTACCAACCCTGACAGCATTGATTTTCGAGTGTATGATTGCTGGTGAAATATTAAACCCTATTGATCTGAAATTCAGGATCGGCTGCCTGCGAGATCCTTGGAATATTTTTGGGCACGGACAGTTTCATTTATCAGCTCCTCCGACGGCAGAATAATGAGAGCTCCATCATTGTCCCTGCTTGGAGACGGAGAGTTTCCCGTCAAGATTACGGCATCTGCAATCTGGAGAAGTGTCCTCTGCTTTATGTTTGCTAATTGGGCAATTTATCCTCCCAGGGAAGCTTTTCCATCCATTTCTCGGGAAATACTCCGGGACAAAAACATCCATCTTTTCACCCGCTGAAATTCTGCATTGTTCTCTTCTTCTTGTGGAAGAAGTGATGGGAGCGTAATGAAGATTTCCATGATTAAACCAAAATTTGAGGAAATTAGCACTGAAACAGAACTTTTCTGGTGGAAGATAGAGGGTGGAATTTGCCCCAAAATTGCTGCATGGAAAGGACACAAAACATCCCCAAAACTCTTCCTGTGGGACACTGAAGGGAATCCTGCCTAGGATGTACTTTAGAAGCTCAGAAATGCACAAAAATCTATTATATATATATATATATATATATATATATATATATATATATAAATTCAGCTTATGGTTTTCATGCTAAGAAAGGCACTGGAAGATTCTCTTCAGAACTTTTTGCCCACTGAAATTCCACGTCATTCTCTTCTTCTTGTGGAAGAAGTGATGGGAGAATAATGAAGATTTCCATGATTAAACCAAAATCGAGGAAATTAGCATTGAAACAATTTTTCTGGGGGGTTGAGATTTGTCTTTGGAGATGGAGAATGGAATTTGCTTCAAAATTTCTGCATGGAAAGGACACAAAACATCCCCAAAACTCTTCCTGTGGAACACTGAAGGGAATCCTGCCTCAGATGTACTTTAGAAGCTCAGAAATGCACAAAATATTTTAAAAACCCCAAAACATAACCCAGCTCATGGTTTTCATGCTAAGAAAGGCGCTGAAAGATTCTTTCCAGAATCTTTTCACCCACTGAAATTCCGCGTCGTTCTCTTCGTCTTGTAGAAGAAATGATGGGAGAATAATGAAGATTTCCATGATTAAACCAAAAATCGAGGAAATTAACATTGAAACAGAATTTTTCTGGTGGGTTGTGATCTATCTTTGGAGATGGAGAGTGGAATTTGCCCCAAAATTGCTGCATGGAAAGGACACAAAACATCCCCAAAACTCTTCCTGTGGGACACTGAAGGGAATTCTGCCTAGGATGTCCTTTAGAAGCCCAGAAATGCACAAAAATATACTTTAAAAACCCCAAAACATAAACCCAGCTCATGGTTTTCATGCTAAGAAAGGCACTGAAGGACTAAATTCATAAGCATCATACAAGATTGAATCAATAAATGAGCCAATAATCTTAAATTTGGACTTTCTGGGCTGACTGAGGTTAAATCAACCTGTTCATTGTTTCCCTCTCCACACTGAGTCTCTACCTGGTACCAAAATGTTTTTGCTTTGCTGATTTCTGCCACTTTTTTTAAAAAACAACTTATTTACTAAGAAAGCAACCTGACTTAATTCAGCTCATTTACAATCTTCTGATTTCCCCACAGCAAAACTTTTTCACCAAAAAAAAAAAAATCTTCCTTTCCTTCTTCTTTTTCTTTGCCTGTGGTTTTAATGTCAAGGGGAGATTTTAGTGCCACAAGGTGCTCGTTGCCTCTCCAAACTAAATTAACAATATCCACAATTTTCTTCCACAGTCTCAAATATTCTCACAATCAAGAACTTCAAATCCATCCGTGTCAAACACGAATTTTCAGTCTTAAATGGAATCTTGGAGTTGTTTCCATGACACTGCCTGAAATTTGAGTTATTATGACCATAAATATATATTTTATCACTAAAAAAAAAAATCCCTCTTTACATTTTCGAGTACAGAATCAGGATGTTCTTAATTCCTGTCTAGATTAACCCTTTAAGAGATTCCAGGTTAGGAAAAAAAAAGTTTTCACCACATTCTCAGTCATTTTTTGCTCCCAAAAAATTCCTTGGTTTTCCAGCCATCGACTTTTGTATGGAATTAATTCCATTCCAAATCTGTGAAGGATTTCTCTCAATGCCTGCCCATCTCTATCTGATTAATCAAGGAAATGGAGAAATGTCAGGTTCCTGATTCTGCCAGGAACACTCAGGAATTTAAAGCCATATTTTCACCCTGTTATCTCAAAAATATGTGAAAATCCATAAAATATTCAGAGTTTGGACTTACACAAAATAATCTTTTATATTAATATGACGAAAGAGTTGCTCAATTACTAAAACACTTAATTCTTATCATGAAAATCAGGGAATCCTTGCCTAAATTTGTGGCTTCAGACCCAAATATTTGATGTTAAACCATTATCACTGATATTTTCCTTCCTAGAAGTCCCATGGTGACCCATGTAGAAAAAAACCCAATTTGAGCCTCAAGTTCTTCCACCTTCCCAGCCAGTTGGGTTCTGCACGAACTGAGGACACGGATGGATGTGAAGCCCCATTTATGGAGGAATCCAGGTTTTTGGGATTAAGGAATCACTTATGGTGAAAATGTTCTGGTTTTCAACCTGGAATCTCTTAAAGGGTTAATCTAGATGGAATTAAGAACATCTTGATTCTGTACTCAAAAATGTAAAGAGGGATATTTTTTTTTGGTGATAAAATGTATATTTATGGTCATAATAACTCAAATTTCAGGCAGTATTATGGAAATAACTCCAAGATTCTATTTAAGACTGAAAATTCGTGTTTGACACGGATGGATTTGAAGTTCTTGATTGTGAGAATATTTGGGACTGTGGAAGAAAATTGTGGATATTGTTAATTTAGTTTGGAGAGGCAACGAGCACCTTGTGGCACTAAAATCTCCCCTTGACAGTGAAACCATAGGCAAAGAAAAAGAAGAAAAGAAAGATTTTTTTTTTTTTGGTGAAAAGTTTTGCTGTGGAGGGAAATCAGATTTTAAATTAGCTGAATTAAGTCAGGTTGCTCTCCTAGTGAAATAAGTTGGGGGTTTTTTTAAAAAAGTGGCAGAAATCAGCAAAGGAGAATCATCATCTGATGATGATGATGATGGATGGACACAGCAGTTAGGACCAGAAAGGCTGAGGATTGTTCAGCTGGGCCATGCCTTCAGGCACAGCTGCTGTCAGTTGTTGTTGGATGAGGATCTCCCATCCTTTATATGGGATTTAATTCCAAATATCCCACACTTTCTGCTGCCTAAAAGCAGAGCTGATACCTTGGAGAGTTCAAAGCTCAGGCAGGGAAACAACGGGAGAAAAAAAAAAATCCAGTGGAGGATCCAGGCACCAGCGTAGGGGAAAGAAGTGCGATCCCAGGAGCCCTGCTGGGATCTGAGGGATCTTTCCTCTGATCCCGAAATTCCTGAGTGTTTCTCTTTAATGTAGGGGCAGCACAGACAATCCATCATCCCTCGTGTCATCCCGGCGTTCGGCTTTTTCAAATATTAATGAACAGTCTGGGCCCTCCTTTTGCTGACCACAGAAAACAGCCCCCGAATTCCCCCGGGGGAACCCAGGCTGATTCTTTAAGCCCGGGATTGAAATTCAGTCAGAGCTCGGCGTGAACGGAAATCATTCGTCGTGTGACAGCGAGGCCAGGCAGCTCCTTTCTGTTTGCCAGGGAGCTCAGGGGGTCTGTGTCTGTTTATTGTCACCAGCTGAGGTATTGATGGTCACCCAAAACTCTGTGGCTTTGGAGAGGGGAGGCAGATTTGGCAGAGGCAGTGGCTGAGTTGGAACGAGAAGGACTTTGTTGGTTTTTATTTAACAAACTCTGCACAGAACAAGGAAAAGTCCAGCTGGTCTGTCTGGGAGTGGGAAGGAATGGCCAGGATGATCGTGGATGATGGAGGATGGATGTGGCAGGGAAGTGTAGCCCGATCAATCCCCTCCCTCTGACGTCACGGAATCCCAGGATGGTTCGGGCTGGAAGGATCCAAAAATCCTTGATCCAAAACTCATCCAGTTCCACCCCCTTCAGGGACACCTCCCACTGTCCCAGGCTGCTCCAAGCCCCAATGTCCAACCTGGCCTGGGACACTGCCAGGGATCCAGGGGCAGCCACAGCAAATCTGGGAATTCCAGCCCTGCCCCTCCCCACCCTCCCAGGGAAGGATTTTTCCCCAACATCCCACCCAAACTTGTCATTTTTCAGTTTGAAGCCATTCCCTGTGTGCTGTCCCTGCAGCCCTTGGGAATTGTCTCTCTCCAGGGTTCCTGCAGCTCCTTCAGGCCCTGCAAGGCCACCCTGAGCTCACCCCAAAGCTTCTCCTGGCCAGGCTGAACAATCCCAGCTGTGCCAGCCTTTCCTCCCAGCAGAGCTGCTCCAGCCCTCTGCTCATCCTGGGGCCTCCTCTGGGCTCTCTGCAGCAGCTCCACGTCCTCCCTGTGCTGGGCCCCAGGGCTGGGGCAGCTCTGAAAGTGGGCTCTCACCTGAGGGGACACAGGGACACAATCCCAATCCCTTTCCTCATCCCAATCCCTTTCCTCATCCCAATCCCTTTCCTGCTGCTCTCTCCTCCTTGGATGCAGCCCAGGATGGATTTCAGGGCTCCCAGCTCTCACTGGTTGTTCCTGTCCAGCTTTTCACCCATGAGAATTCCCAAATCCTTCTCCTCACAGCTGCTCCCAGTGAATTTTCCTCCCAGTCCATGCTCCTGGCTGGGATTTCCCCAACCCAGGAGCAGCCCCTGGCACTGGGAATTTTGGAACTCTGTGAGGTTCTTCTGGGGCACTTCTCATGTTTGTGCACTTTGCAGTCTCCTGCCTCAGATGGGATTTTGGGTTCCTGACTCCTCCAGCCAAATCCCTTCAGTGTTTGACACACACAGTGCCACAATCCAAAAAATCTCCATATCAGATCTATTTCTTCAGGTCCCCTGAGTGGACAATTCCTTTCTTTTCTTCTCCTTCATGGAATCATTGGCTCCTGCCTCAACATTCAGATTTTGGGGTTGCTCAGTCAGTTCCAGCAGCCTCAGCAGACCCTGCCTGTGGCTCTTCCACACGTGAAGATAAACAGCAATTCCCAATTCAAGGAATTCAAAGCATTGCCCTGATGTGGGAGAAAAATTTGGGAGAACTCAAGAAAAAAATTATTGTTGAAACTCTAAATAGAGAAACTTAACATAACACAGTCTCCCAAAAATAATTGTTCCGTTTCCTGCAAAGGTGATGTAAAATCTGAGAAGAATGCCAAGGATAAGAGATTTCTTGGGAAAAGCTTAATTATGGTGCAACTTCTCCTCTTTTAATAGTGATTGCTTTGCAGGAGAAAAAAAACAAAAAAAAAGATTTTCTGCTGGAGAGCCCAACAAGAGTTTCATCAGGACTGAGTCTGGTAACCAATCTCAAAAGACAAAAAGAAAGTGTTTTTTTCTTGCATAAATATATTTTTCCAGGAGAAAAATAAATAAATAAATAAATAAATAAGGCTTTTTGTCTTGCATAAATATATTTTTGCAATAGAAAAAAATATAAATAAATTAATATAACCAAATAAAAATGAAGACCTAAAAACAAATAAATAGGAATAAATAAATAGTGCAACCTCTCCATTTACAGCTGAGCCTCTCTGTGACCTTGGCTCCCAGGGAGGTTTAACCTACTCTGATTAACTTGCCCATGTTATTCCATGAAATAAAACCAGTTTTGACACCCAGAGACTGAGGCATCCTTGGGATAACACAATAACCCCATGGAATCATTCCAAATTGAGTTGCAATAATTCGCTTAGGTGACCGTACAGATTTGTTATGTGGAATATGAAACATTGCAAAATGAAATCAATAGGAATGTTTCTTGTTAATGAAGACAGACTGGGCTCTTCTGGGTGGGGTTTGGACTGCGTGGCGCAGAAATCCGATTTGGATTCGGAATTCCAGGGTATCTGACTGCTTAAAAAATGAGGGGAACGTTGTTTTGTAATGATATGGTTGGACAGCTGGGAAATGATATCCTGAATTTTGTTCCAAGCTTTGCTCATTAAGAATGCAAGCACAGAGCACCCGACAGCACCGGGAGCTTGGCTGTTCTCTTCCACGAGGGAAGAAATTTTTTGGGGATTATGATCCCAAATTTTGGGATTGCAATTGGAATCTCAGTGAAATTCATCCTCCTGGCATGGGTTTTGAAGGATGTGAATTTTCAAGGGTGGATTTTTAAAAATTATTTTAAAACCTCACAAAATTTGACTCTGGTTTGTTCTTAAGGGAGACAAACACAAGTGTAACAAGGGACAGGAGGAGAGGAAACGGCCTCAAGCTGCCCCAGGGGAGGGTTAAGTTTGATTTTATATTAAAAAAATTCACAGAAAAGGGTTGTAAAACATTGGAATGGGCTGCCCAGGGAAGTCATGGAGTCACCATCCCTGGAAGTGTCCAAAAAACCTCTGGATGTGGCACTTGAGGTCATGGTTTAATAATGAAAATGGTGGCGATAGTTGGACTTGGTGGTCTCAAAGAACTTTTCCAGCCTTAAAAAATTTATCATTCTATTATTCCATAAATGCAGGTGAATTTTAATGAGTGGCCAAGAAAGTCCATTTCAGATTCCCTGGGAAATTCCGTGTTTCAGTGTGGACATATCCAGTGTTTCTTGGTTTTTTCCTGCTTCTACAGAAATTCTCTCAGTCTTTGTTTCAGAAAAAACAGGGAATTGGCAGAGCTGCATAAAGGAGATCTCTGGGAAGAAGGAAAAACCCAAACAACCAAGGACACAACAGAATATTTAACAGCAGCTCCTGCAGGATTTCATCCCTTTTCCCACAGGAAATCTGGAAAGCCTTCGGAGTCAGTGCAGCACCAAATTTAGGACAAATTTAGGCTGAATTTAATTTATTTTGGGAGCCCCAGGTTGGCTCCTTAAAGCCCTGAGCAGAAACTTGTGATGGGTTCGGCCAAGACAACGTCAAGGCAGGAATTGTGACTCCAGGGGAGGAAAAGGAGCTCTTGGAATGTTCCGGAGAGCTCTGGACACAGTGATTAAAGGAGGTTGAACTCCTCGACCTGGCAAATCAAACTGGTGACAGCTCACTATGTTAAACTACATTAAAATTTATGACATTGAAGAAGAGGATCAATGTGGGAATAAAGGCTAAATTAGGAGATCTCTGGAGCAAGGAGAACAATTCCCAAACAAAGATGCCACGTTCATTTGCTGGCCCCAAAATAATGCGAGAATCTCTTTGAAAGGGAGAGGAAAAGAGATAAAACACCTTGAAAAAAACCAGCAAATGGTCATTAGAGGGAAAATCTGAGGAAGTTTCACTAAATAGCTGCAAATGACTTTTTTTAAATGGCTTTTCTGGCTCGGGGAAACGACCCCGTGACAGCGGCAACCTCTGGCCGGGGTTCAGGGCACTGGAAATTCAAACACCTCGGCCACAGTTCAGGTGTCAAGCAGGGCTTTGTGCCCTGCAAAACAAACTTATTAGAGAGCTGAAAACTTATGATGAAAAGCAGCGCTTCCAGCTCCTTAAAACGCTTTGGAATTTCAATAATGATTTCTGGAATTAAAGGGATGCTGTCGAGGTAATAAAATATATATATTTTTTTTTTTTTTTTTTCCTAGCAATAGTCTTTTTTATTTCAGAACTGGACATAGAAAACCATTTATTTTTTCAGTGGCTTCACCTTTAATTTGTATTTTTTATATCATTCAGCCCGAATCAATGGGGTTTTTTTCCATTTTTACAGCTTTATTTCCATTTATAATCAACTCTGATGAAAATAAAGAAACTCTCTTAACCTTTCCCTATGCACCTGTGTTTGCAAAAGAGGAAAAGCCAAAAATAAAGCACAGGAATCGACTCTTTAGAGACTTATTACTTTAAAACTGCTTCTCCTTAGCTCTATTTTGTAAATCAAAAAAAGGAGGAGCTGATAAAAAGCAGACACGAAGCCAAACCAAACCAACAAGAAGCACAGCTGCTCCGAAGTTAAATCAGAAATGACTAAATGTAATCCATGGATGATTTCTCCTGCTTTTCAGTGCCACTAGGAATGTCCTTTCCTCATCACCTCGGCCCCCACTCTGACACATCAGCGGTTTCCACCTGCAGAATTTATCTTTATTTTATTTTTCCTCCAAAATGAAGAGCTCCAAGAACCTTTTCTCACTTCCAGCATCTCTCCTTCCTCTCAAAAATATAAAAAATTATTGAGAGCTTGGCTGTTCACTACACATTTTAGGGCAGATCTGCCAATAATCCTTTGTGAAATCTTTCCATGTATCCGAGTGGGTGACAACAGCAACCCCACGGTGGCAGAACAAGCAGCTGTTCCTTGCCAAAGGGAATCCCTGGGGGTTGTTGTGACTGTTCCAAGGTGATAATTTGGATTGGAGATGGGATTCTGGATGTCTGGATTCTGGGGACAGCAGGGACAGGGTTTGAAATCCACTGGTGTGGCTCTGATTTTTACACCCCATGGTCAGGATATCAGATCCGTGAGCTTTTCTGTTGGAGCTCTGGAGGCTGAAAACTTGGAGCTTTCTGAATTTAAGGATGCCAACCCTCAAGTAAATAACTTGTTTGACCTGAGGCCTTGGAAAAGGCTTCAAAAATTGCATGACAGCTCAGAAACAGCGCGTGTGTGCAGTTTGGATGGTGTTGTGTGATCTCACAGGGTAAAAAACTGAGATTTGGGATTTCAGTGTGTGGTGATACATGGGAACCAAGATGGAGAATTGTAGGTGTGGTTAGTTGTCTTTTTTGCACCTTCTTCTTCCTTCTTCTTCACGGATCTAAGTAGTTTTCTACTATTAAGTGAAAGAGGTCAGCATTGTGGATTTCAGGTGATCAGAATTGGGTTAGAAACATAAATAATAGAGGTGCCAACTGTTTATTAGATAATTAAGACTTAAAAAACCTTGGATAGACACCATTTTACCTCACTTTCTCGGCTTGTTAGAGAGAGCTCAAGTCTGGTGAGTCTGTAGTAGATAAAGACAATAAATTTCAGAGTGTGACTGCAAGAAACAACGTCTCTTAAGTTTTATTTGTCCTGAACTTGGAGCAAGAAAGAGCCAGGAACTCACACACTTTTCCATTTTCTCACTTTCTGCTGGGCTTCTGAGAGAGCTCCTCAGTGCTGCCTGAGCCAGAGGGACCCTGAGAGCAGAGCTGGTTGCTTTAACAAGAAACAAATTAAGAATTTATGTCACTTTGGCTGAGTCCACTCACATCTGCACGGCACCTCCGCGGTGCCGAAGGGATCCCTCGAAGTGATGGATGAAAATCCGATAAAGATTTCCAAGCCAGGAGGGGACAGGGAGTTGTGTGACTGCAGCCCTGACCCAGAGCCAACTTCTGCTCCGTGGGCATCCCAGCCCCACATGGATTGGGATGAGACCTTGGGGTGGGGTGGGAAAGGCACAATCCAGGCCTGGCAGGGTGCTGGGGGTGAGTTTGTTGTGGGGATTCTTTGGAAAGATGATTCCAGGTTTTACCTCAGTTTTAAACTGCCAGAGGGCAGGGTTGGATGGGATATTGGGAATTAGAAATTGTTCCCTGGGAAGGTGGGGAGGGTCTGGGCTGGAATTCCCAGAGCAGCTGTGGCTGCCCCTGGATCCCTGGCTGTGTCCCAGGCCAGGTTGGACATTGGGGCTTGGAGCAGCCTGGGACACTGGAAGATCTGGAAAAAAGGAGACTGAGGGGTGACCTTTTCCCTCTCTACAACTCCCTGAAAGGTGCCTGTGCTCAGCTGGGGTTGGGCTCTTTCTCCAGGCAGCACTGACAGAACCAGAGGACACAGCCTCAAGCTGCACCAAGGGAAATACAGGTTGGATATTAGGGAAAAGTTTTTTATTGAAAGAGTGATAAAGTACTGGAATTGTCTGCCTGGGGAGGTGGTGGAGTCACCAACCCTGGATGTGTTTAAGCAAAGCCTGGATGTGGCACTCGGTGCCACGGTTCAGTTGAGGTGCTGGGGCTGGGTTGGACTCAACGATCTTGGAGGTCTCTTCCAACTCAGTCATTCTGTGAATTCCATGATTCTGTAATTTTGTGGTTCGTGATTCTGTAATTCTGTGGGTCTGTGACTCTGTGATTCTGTGATTCTGTGGATTCTGTGGTTCTGTGATTCTCGAATTCTCTGATTCTCTGATTCTGTGTCCCTGTCCATGGCAGGCCTGGGAATAAGATGAGCTTCAAGATCACTTCCCACCCAAACCATTCCATGATTCCATGAAAATATTCCTATTTCCTCTTAGCTGCTCAATCATTTCCCCGCCCCCGTCCATATGATGCTCCTAACTTGTATCCCAGTGAATCCCAGTTCTTTTCCTCTGCTTCCTGTACCTCCCCCTATCTGATTTTTCCACTCAGAGGAAAATTTAAAACGTATTTTGTTTTGTTTGAATGCATTTGAGGCATAGCTCTTGCTTCTCCTTTCAGCAAGCTGAAAATTGGTGTGAACTCATTATTGGTGATGCCTTAGATTGGTTTGATCTCATTTATTTCTTTTAAAACTTACTGCAGATCCTGCAAATTGTTGATGCTGAGTTTAAAACCTCTACTCTCAATCCAATTTCAGACTTGTGCTCACCCCTCAATTTTTCTCCCTAATTTCTCCTCCTGAATTCCACCCACAAAGGCAGATCAGGCCAAATTATACCCTGCACACTCCTTTCACCCTTTTCCATGACCTTTGGCCAAACTGGCTCCAGGAGCTGAGCTGGTCCCTGGCCGCCAAGCTGGGGTGCCGCGTGTCCGTCCCGCTGGGAACTGTCCACCAGGAGCCGGGTGCTGAAGGATCCGGGGCACTCTGCTGCCACCAAACCCTGCCGGGACAGAGGGAGGGATTCCCTGAGGCTCCATCAGCTCTTTTCCAAGTTTTCCAAGCCCTGGGAGAGCTCTCCCAAAAAAAAAATGGTGCCTGTGAAGTACCTGTGGGCTCTTCCCGAAGAAGGGAAATGTCAGGGACGATCCTTCACTTCAGTGTTTCCCCAAATGTTCAAAAGTTTCTCTTCTCATCAAAAATGGATGGAATTTTACCCCGGAATTATTTCATCCACACTTAAGGGGCTTTCTTAATTAACACATCTTCTCCAGCCTCTCATTATCCTTTTTCAAGTCCTTAATTTATTATTTCTTGGGGATTTTTTAGAAGCTCAGACCTTGTCATCAGGTGGCGGTTGCATGACAACACTTTACGTGCAGTTTGTCCTAAGGAAATGAAAATTAAAATGTTGATTCCTCTTATGTGTCTGGGACAGCATTTTGTTGTGCCCAAACATTCTTCCCTTCCTTGTTCCTTCAAAAGCTTTCTTCTCTGCTGAGTTCTTAATTTAGGGAAAAAAATAAAAATAAATTGGATTTTTCTGCCAGCATCTCTTCCTGATCTTTGAGACATCCATGACAACAAACTGGAATGTTCTAATGACTTAAAAAAAAACAAACCAAACATTTCTCATCTCTGGGATTTCAGCTATTCCATTGTGTTGTTACAATATGGGATAAAATGTCTCCCTTTCCCTGTCCTGGCCTGCACAAAGTTTGGTGTTCCTATTCCAAGGCAGAGATCCAGAGCTACGATGAAAAGACACCTTTTCTGTCCAGTGCATCATTCCTTTTAAAACTTCTGTCATGCCAGCACCAAAGACGAACCATTTCATTTATTTTTTATTATTAATGTGCATTTCTGCCACAGGACTCTCCCAAACAGAAAGGCTGGACAGAAATCCTGTTCTGCCCAGGATTTTTTCAGTCATTGATCCACGTTCAGCTACATCAGCTTCCAATACTTTTGCTTTCCAGTGCATTTGTTTTTGCTGCTGAATTTTTCAGGACACTCATTCCACTCGGGGATATTCTATTGAATGCTTTGGGGCCAGCTCAGAGATAAAGAATTGAGTGTAAGCACTTAATGAGGAACTCTGGAAGTTGTTTTATATTTGTGTGAGGAGAGGTTGTTCTTGGTAATTTATCCTGTTTATAAATCGCAAAAGATTTATTGTTTTAAATTTATAACAATAAATTTATAACAATAAACTTATAACAATAAATTTTAATTTATATTTTTCTGTGGATCCTTTCAATGTAGTCCACAGGCAATTTCTTGAGTAAGAATTTCTCAAGAAATTTTACTTAGCCCCCATTTTACAAGAGCAAACTCTGAGGTTCTGTCTGGAGAGCTGGAAAGATTTTCAGTCAGGATGGGTGTTATGCCTAAGGGAAGACTCCAAGAGAAACCTGGAAGGGAAGGAAATGTGATTCCTCCTTGCTCGATCCTCCTGAATCTGCACAGGGTGGAAGTTCCCATAAATAATTCCACCTCTAATTTTTAGGCTCAGCCATTCCAGGGAGGAGCTCCCCAGGGAATGGGCACAGCCCTGAGGTTTCCAGAGCTCCAGGAGCCTTTGGGCAGAGCTGCCAGGGATGCTCAAGCTGGGATCATCTGGATTTGGATGACCCTTGTGGGTCCATTCCAACTCAGGATATTCCATAATTCTGTGATTCTCTGGTTGTTTTAATCTGCCCAGCTCACAAGGAATTTATCTTGCAATTAATGAGCTGAAAATCTCTTCTCCATTCTTCCACCTTAGTCCCACAGCTGGGGAATGCTCTAAATTAAACATTTTACAGAAAACAAGGACTTGGACTTCTGCCTCCAGTGCCACCGGGGCAGCCACTTAATGTTGTTAAACCAAACCGAAAAAAAAAAAAAGTTAATTGAATGACAATTTCTAAATTTAATAGATGTGGAGCTTCACTTGGAGCGGGCTGGAATTACCTTGAGTCCTAGGGAAAGGTTACCCATTAACTCCTGAGCTCTGATTGGAGGATTCCAATATTGGGATTTCATTAACAAGATTTATAGGAGCATCCGGTGACCGCTGTAGTAATGATTGCTATTGTTCCATAATCAGAGAAATATTTTCTGTGTTTTCTGATTAAAGTACAATTTCTCCTGAAATTAGACTGTTTGTGAAGCAGGAAACCTGATTTAATGACAAGTCGTGCCTGCAATATTACAACACCAGCTCCTCTTTGTCCTGAACCCTACTGGCACAAATTTCATCAATGCTGATTTCAAAAGGCCAAATTCTGATGGTTTCAAAGAGTCCTCAACAACTCAAACCAATTTAGGGAGGAAAATGTTGTTTGATCCAACAGAGGGATGCTCTGAGAGGTTTTCCTGACTCCCTGCATGCAACACATCCCACAGTCCATGGAATCTCATGGAAAGGGTGGTCAAACCTTGGAAAGAGCTGCCCAGGGAGGTCTGGAGTGCCCGGGATCCCTGCAGGTGTCACCTGGAGGTGGCACTCAGTGCTCTGGGCTGGGGACAAGGTGCCCATGTGGCACAGCTGGGACTCCATGGCCTTGGAAGTCTTTTC
The DNA here is from genome assembly GCA_021534815.1 of Acrocephalus arundinaceus. Lineage (NCBI taxonomy): Eukaryota > Metazoa > Chordata > Aves > Passeriformes > Sylviidae > Acrocephalus > Acrocephalus arundinaceus. The sequence goes on from JAJEOU010000056.1 coordinate 2,561,749, forward strand.
CAACCTCAATAATCCAGGAATTCTGTGATCGTAAATCACAGAACACGTCACAAACACCTTGAAGTCAACTCTCTGTCCCACACAACCTGTGAGTAGAGCCGGCTAAACTTTTTACATCAAAAAAATGTGACCGTGCATAAAATCTGCCAAATTTCCCACTACTTTTATCTTCTCACTCACACAGAAATGATTGCAAAGTTTTGATGCTTGGGAAGAAGTTCTAAATTATTTACTCCGTTTTTTCCCCTCCTCTCTCTCCTCTTAGGCTCTGTCACCACAGCGAAAGGACTGAGAGCAGTGACAAGTCCAATATCAATAAACATAATAATAATTGATTTCTGGGAGATGAAAAATCTGAAATTAGTGGCAATTTCCCCCCAGAGTGTTGTCTGATTAATTTAATGTTCATCTAAGTCTAAGTCATTCTAATATTTATCTGCTCAGCAAACCTTTGGGAAGTGTCTGCGGGCACAAAGACCAGAAGAAAGTGAAGAATTATTGCACAGTCCGGGTTTTTTTTTTTTTTAATTTTTCAAACAAAACAAAGAAAGAAAGGCTTGAGGAGGTGCTAAAAGTTGTGTTTGCTGTAATTCTTTTAATTCTTTTAATTCTTAATTTCTGAAGAAGAAATTGGCAACGTGGGACAGGAGGAGGAGCAGAAAACGTTGTCCCATCTCGTGGCTGCCACAGAAATTTGGAATGTCTGAAGGAGCATGGGAAGAGTAATGGGGAAAGATGAGCTTGGGCTGGGATTTATCCAAAGAAATTTCAGCATGATCAGGGACTAAAAGCTTGGGAAAGGGAAGATTTGAGGCAACTTTGGGATATAATTCAGGAAAAAGGGAAAAAGTTGTGTTAAAGAATAGATTTGGCACAAAAAGGGAAAGCATGAACCAGCAAAGGTTGTGCTGCAGTGAAGAATCTCTGGGAAGTTTCTCCGTGTCCCAGCAGGAGCAGGAGGAGGAGGAAGATGTGGCCACTTGTGGGGTTTTTATCTTCTTTTCTGTCAGAGCCAGGATTAAATGCTCAGGAGACGGATTTCTTGTTTGGACTAAGTTTTTATTAATTCTTATCTATGTTACAGTCTCACAAGCTGTGAGTTCTAGCTAACAAAGTAAAAAATGGCTCTAACTGTTTCTGAGGTCTTTTAAGCACAAACTGTCCAATTAAGAGATGATACCTAAATTATTTTTACATTTAACCCAATAACCAACCACCCCTGGCCCGCAATGTGGATTTTTCTACCCAATTACAAAATCCCACCCAGAGCCATGAAGGAGAAGGTGAAAAAGAGGGACTGGCCCCTAAATCCTCCATCTTGCTTTATAGATCTATTCCTGTATTCTAAACCCTGAAACTCTCAGTTTTGCACCCTGTGATCTCACACACTTCTATCCAAACTGCACCCCCACAATCCCAGTGCTGTCACTCAATTTTGGGATCTTCTCCACGGCCTCAGGTCAGTGCAGGGTTTGCCTGGGGGTCAGTCAAGCCTGGAATTCTCCGTGCCCAGGGTTCCAACAACCCCTAACATGAAACATGGAAAAATCACCTGAGATTAGGATGGACCAGAAGGGGAACAACTCTACAGTTTTGTGACGTTCCCTGTTAGACCATCCTGGATTTCGCTGTTGCACCCTGCCCAAAACGTGGGCAGAGACCTTGGGCACCACCCCAAACTTTGCAGCCAAAGCCCAAACTCAGATGACAGAGGAAGGATCCTGTGAAATCCCTCACAATTCCGAGACGTGGAAGTTTTCCTGCAGCCCATTGAAGCCATTAAGGATTCAGACAGCCCCAGAATTGTTCATTACTGGGAGAGACAGCATTCCTGTTGTTGAGGCAGTGGCATCCTTCATCAGCCCTTAATCATCCCTAAATTGAGCTCTCCTGAGTGGGCTCCCTGCTCTCGGAAAGGAGGAAGAAACCCTGCACGACAGGAACTGGAGTTAACTGCCTGATTCTTTGCACCCAGTGTGGTTTCAGAGAGGAAATAAAGAGCATTTAGAGTGACTGAATCCCATCAGATCTTCCAGACATCCTCATTAGGCCGTTCTAATTAGGGTTGTGTTGTTTGCTTCATTTTCTCCCGATAGTGTTAGCTGGCAAAGACTGATGCCTTTAGCCCTCTAATAAATTAATTATTAATGGCGGAGTTAATAATTCATGTTAATTGGTACTATGAGCTACTTTCCCCAACAAATGTGAGCAAAGGTCAAAACTTGTTAACAGCAGAGGTGAATTCTATTTTTAAGTTTTCTGTTCCATAATACATCTGGAAAATCAATGTATGGCTCGCAAAATTAACTGGTTTTCAAAAGAACAGCAAAGACTGAGGGCAAAGGTGGGGCCTGTTCACCTGGCTGCGTTTTACTGGGAATTCCCACAGCTTTTGGCACATCCAGAGGCACAGGGAATTTGGGATTGGCCGCCGTGGACCATCAGGAATTGTCTCTCAGGTGGGCCCAAACCTGAGCAGGGTGTAATGAACTAAAAAGAGATGGAGAAAATGTTAATTAGTGAACACCAGGCTGTTATTTTAATGGCATCTGGGAAGTGCATCATGGAGCCTTTCCTGGAAGAAAGAACCTGTTCCATCACCATTGGGAGGATCACCTTGGGGGAACGTCAGATGATTCCCTATAATTATTCCTTGCTGCTCAGATAAGACAAATTCACCTCTCAACCCCTGAATGAGGTGCAGTGCTTTGATCTCTGCCCTCCCAAATGCAGCACAATTCCACATGAGCCCCTCTCCCAGCCCCTTCATCTGGAATCTTGGAGCTGGGATCTGCTTCCAATTTGGTGGAATGTTTGAACAAGGCCATGTGCTGTCACATGTGTTCAGCAACCGTTTTCCCATGTAAAGAATCAATCTCCAGCCTCTCTTCCCCAGCCAGCAGGAAATCGTGGCCTTGTTTGGGTTTTGTTTGGAAAACAGGCACGTCAAAGAGCCAAGTGAGGGAAGGGATGTGTAAAGTTTGGGAATGGCTTAAAAGGAGCCAGCAAAACATGCTTTAAATAAAAACAATCAGCTTCCTTTAATGGTTGTAACAACCTATTGTGAGTAACTTATATAACACCAGGCTTTCCCAGTACTCACCAGAACCCAGCAACTCGATTTTCATCATTTAAACATGAGGATGAGGTGGGAATTCATCCAACATCCACTGTCATCAGTGGGAGCTCTTCCACTGCCTTCTGTGGGCGCTGGATCCGGCCCCTGCTCAGCAGGACGTTCTCTTTCTGGGAAGAAAAAGCAATCTCCTTGGAAAAGCTTTCCTTTAGGACATGGCCAATATATATTTACTCTTTTCCCGTTATTTTGGAAAATCCAGCTGGTGTTTTACAAGAAGGGGAGAGCACAGCTCAAGATAAACAAGCAGAGTTTTATAACGCTTGGTTCTATTGACAGGAAGTGTTAAAAATTCTGATGGGAAACATCTCATGTCTTGAGTCCGGTTTTTCACTCTGAGTGGATCCATAACATAACTGACCTGCAATTCCACAAATTCTGGGAAAAATTCAAGGACACCTTCCTCTGTCTCAGGTCCCAGTGTCCAACCTGGCCTGGGACACTGCCAGGGATCCAGGGGCAGCCACAGCAAATCTGGGAATTCTATTCCAGGGCCTGCTCACCCTGCCAGAGAACAATTCCTGCCCAAGATCCCATCTAACCTTTCCTCATTCATTTTAAAACCGTTCCCCTTGTCCTGTCACTCTCTGCCCATATAAAAAGTCCCTCTCTCTTTCTTGTAACCCCCTCTAGGCCCTGCAAGGCCACCCTGAGCTCAGCCCAAAGCTTCTCCTGGCCAGGCTGAACAATCCCAGCTGTGCCAGCCTTTCCTCCCAGCAGAGCTGCTCCAGCCCTCTGCTCATCCTGGGGCCTCCTCTGGGCTCTCTGCAGCAGCTCCACGTCCTCCCTGTGCTGGGCCCCAGGGCTGGGGCAGCTCTGCAGGTGGGGTCCCTCCTGAGGGGGCACAGGGACAGAAATGTCACCCAACTGCAGAAAAATTCCCCCTGGCCCCTCTTTTCCTTCCCTTATCCCTGCCCTGCTGGATCCATTCCCTGGATCTGCTGTGTGCAGAGATCTGTACCTCAATTATTTCACCTCACAGCTCCCTCACAGCACTGCAGAGGTGGAAACACTGGAATCTGCTTCCAAGAGTGATCCCGAGCTCAAGTTACCAGGCAGTGGAAGCAGGAAAGGAAAAGGGAAAACAGGAGGTTTGGGCTGGGGGCAATTCCTCATTTCCTTCTCTGCCTCAGGGTTGGTGTTCCCCTGTTGTGCCACCAGAAATCGGAACCCAAGCCTGCCTTGAGTAGAGAAAAACCCAAACCGAACAAAAGTCTGAGCAAAACAAAACTCCACGTGATGACGCTGAGCCCTGACCCACACCAATAAAATAAACTTTATTTCTTCCTTCACACTCCGTGTTATGCAGGGAAGAACTTGAAGTCAAAGGAAGGAAAACTCCAGAGGAAATAATCCTGCAACAGACAATTTGTCTTACAATCCTACAAATCTTTCCTAGGGATTTTGGGAGGTTCCAGACACATTTTGTGGGCAGGGATGTGGATCACTGGTGCTGTTTATGGTTGGGGTACATTTGCAGGATCCTCTTGTCTTCCCTTCTCCATGAACATTCTCCAGGCTGGGAATTGTCACAAATGCCTGGAAAAATGTAGATCAGAGGGGGTTTGGTGAGGGGATGAGTCTTTCCTGGCTGTCACTCCAGGGAAGGGAAGGGACAGAGTAAAAGGCAACAATAGCAGCTCTTGGCATGGCTTGCTGTTAATTTTCCTTGGCTTGGAGTACCTGTCTGCAAAGCTGCTGCAGCGCAGGAAGGAAATTTTTCCAGAGATTAAACTATTATTGTTTCCTGTGGGGCTGTCTTCACTGTATATGAGAGAGAAAAAAAAAACCAAATAAATCCAAACCAAACAGCTCTGAGGGCACTTGAAAAGGGATTTGTCTGAATAGCCAAAGTTGTTGTGATTCATCCCCCGCCCTCAAAGCACCGGGATTTGGCCAATTTCCTCAGGAAAGTGCCTGATTAGGCCCATGGATTGCTCCACATATGAGATGTCATAAAGGTGATTAATGGTGAACTCTCCATCATAGGAAGCCCGGAGTTGAGCAGAGCTATTTTCAAGGGCAAGGGAAGGAAAAGAAGTCATTTGTGTTTTTGCCAAAACGCTGCGATGTTTAAATGCCTCTTTGTGCTGCTGGCAATTAATGCTGCTGCCTATCAGAGGCTGGGGGATTTTTCTGGTTTTACAAGTTGCTCTGAAAAATGGATTCAGTGTGTTGCAGTGTTTACCTAAGAGGATCTTGTGGAATTAAAATGAAACGTTTCCACAAGACCGGCGTTTGTTGGTCCTGTCGGAAGCTTTTTATGCCCCTTCCCAAGAAAAGGTTCACCTGGATTTTCCCCGGGAGGCAGTGCCATTATCATGCAATTTGATGAGTGTTTGGGGAGATAATTACCTGCCCTGACAAAAAAACCCAAACTGAGCCTTTGAGAAGTCACTGAAAGATCTAAAACATGAGATTTTTTAGGCATCTCCTGTCAGACACTTCTTTAGTCCAATCCTTTTTCCCACTAATTTTGGTCCTCAGGTGTTCCTTTCATTTTCAGAGTGGTTGGCCAAAATAAATTCCACAGGCATAAGGCAGACTTAGATCTCCTTTTTTAAAATTGTTTTTGTTGGGTTTTTTAGTGCTGCCCCCAATTCTCTGTCTAAGCAACCAGGGATTTCCACCTGAAGTCAACCCGGGGCTGAATTTAGGAAAAATACCAGAGATCTCCCACCAAAAAACGGGACTGAAAATGTCCCTGAAAAACCAGGACACCTGCAAGCAATCCTGTGTTGGGATGATCTACACCAGCAGGACCAGCTCTGTGTTGGAAAAGAACTCCAGAGATCAAAATCCAAAAGGAAGGAGTTCAAATAAATCCTGGTTCTGCTATTCACAGAGATCCCAGGTGAGCAGGGATCACCCATCCCCAGCCCTCTCCTGCTTCTCCTTCCTGCAGCAGCTTTTTCCCCCACCACGGAGAAAACATTTCATGCCAGGGATGGGATGGAGGAAACCAAATCCATCTGGGCATTGAGCAACACGGGGCAACATCTGTTAATGGGAATTAACTCCAGGATAAAAAACCAAGGGATCCTGACAAACTGGTTCCCCAACTGTGTTTTCAGAGCTGTTGTGATCCAATTTCTTCTTCTTTAGGGTTTTGTACTTAGCACTCCTTCCTCTTCCCACACTTCTTTTCCCACAGCTGCTCCCATTTCCATTTCATTCCCATCATTCCAGGCCATGCAAGCATTTTCCCTGTTCCTCATCCCACAGTCCTTCAACCATCATCAAAGTCTTCTGCCCCTTTCTGCCTCTCAGTCCCTTTTTGTGTCTCAACCCCATCCTGTCTCATTTCATTCTCATTCACAGATTTTTTTGCTGTTTTCCAGGTCCTCCTGTCTTCTCTGCACCCTCAGCACCACCAGAGTTGATGCACAGCTCTGAATTTTCAACATGTGTCGTATTTTTAAACATTATCTTCCTGTGCGCCATCATTGCGAGCACCAGAATGTTTTTAATGCAAGAGTTGTTCACTGAAATTATCCAGGAAAATTATCCCTGGACTGAACAAAAATTATCCATTCTGAGTTGTCATCCACGATAATTGCAGGTAGAAATTCCTGTTTGAGGGAGCAGCTTTTAATTTAAAAGGAAAAGGTTTATTCTATGCATTTCTTGTGTTTTTTTCCAACCTGTTGATAAATATTGAATTTTAAGAGAAAACTGCCTTAAAAAAAACCCTGGAAAACACCAGGATATTCCAGGATAGCTGAGATGATCACTGCCAGAGGGCAAGGGTAGATGGGATTTTGGGAATTAGGAATTCCCAAATTAGCTGTGGCTGCCCCTGGATCCCTGGCAGTGTCCCAGGCAGGCTGGATGGGTTTTGGAGCAGCCTGGGACAGTGGGAGGTGTCCCTGCCATGGCAGGGAGTGGGAATGAGATGATTTTTAAGATGATTTTTAAGGTTCCTCCCAACCCCAACCATTCCATGATTCCATGATTCAAATCTCTCCAATTATATCAGCACTTGGAAATTCATGATCCAGGCTGGAAAGATCACAGAGGGCTTTTGGTTTGGCTTGGCCTTTTCACAATAAAATCGCTGCTTTGCTTGGCCCTTCACCTTCTCTCCTGCCAACACCAGGCTGGAAGGTTCCCTACCCATGGCAGTGGGGTTGGAATCTGATGATCCTTAGGGTCCTTTCCAACCCCAACCATTCCATGGTTCCATGATTCATGTTGACAGCAGGACTGGCCAGCAGAGGTGGAGTTGATCAAGGTTTGAGGGGCACAAAGTGTGAAAAGTCCTTTCCGGGGGATTTGTCACCAGGAGAAGTTGGACTTCTCAGAGGAAAGTCTCAGCAGAGCTGCTCTGCCCCCCAAAAATTGTGCCATGTAAATGCTAACACATGTTCCCAGGAATTTGCAATAGCTGAACTTCGAGCGAGGGCTGCGGCCTTTCAACAGCTCCAGCACAGCTTTGGTTTTCTGGCTTGGACTTCAGGACTGAACTCCAGCGTGGAGCAATAAAAACAGGGGGAAAAATATAATCCAGCCTAGCACAGAGATTCTATTTAGAGCTCGCTGGCAGCAGGCAAGGAGTGGGGGAGCTGTTTGTCCCGAGCAAGGATTTCCTCAGGCGCTCATGGAAAACATTCCCGTTGTCAGGAGGGCCCGTGGCCACACAAAGAGGGACACTCAGGAGTCTGGGATCAGCGGGGTGTGACAGGAGGAGGATCTGCTGACCTCAAACCTTCTGACGTCCCACAGCCCTGACGACGACTGTAGAGGTTTAATTTTCTTTATTTCTTTGTTAAGGTCAGGATGAATAATACTCGGGAAATGCCAAGCTCCAGTTCAGTCTTGGTTGTTTATTATATCTTATCCATTTACAGCATTTACAGGCTCACAAGCCGTGAGCTTAACTAGCAAGTTAGAGAAATGAGACAAAATGGAGAGCTTCTAACTCTTACCAAGGTTATTTAAGAGATAATTATCTAATACTAAGGTGACACTTATGTTATTTGTATTTTTGATTTAATAATGACTACCTAAGGCCTGCAGTGTGGATCTTTTTCACCTAATTAGAGAAAACTACTTAAATCTGTGAAGAAGGAAGAAGAAGAAGAAAGAAGAAGAAGGAAGAAGAAGAAGAAGAAAGAAGAAGGAAGAAGAAGAAGAAGAAGAAGAAGAAGAAGAAGAAGAAGAAGAAGAAGAAGAAGAAGAAGAAGGAGAAGGAGAAGGAGAAGGAGAAGGAGAAGGAGAAGGAGAAGGAGAAGGAGAAGGAGAAGGAGAAGGAGAAGAAGAAGAAGAAGAAGAAGAAGAAGAAGAAGAAGAAGAAGAAGAAGAAGAAGAAGAAGAAGAAGAAGAAGAAGAAGAAGAAGAAGAAGAAGAAGGTGAACAAGAAGAAGGAAGAAGGTGAACAAGAAGAACTTAAGCAAAGTTTTGAATTCTCTATTTTGGCCTGCACACATTACTATATACTAAAACTCTAAGTTTTTCACCCTGTGAGATCACACAACACTATTTAAACTACACACCCACAACTTCTGTGCTCTCACACAATTTCAGAAGCCAGTTCCAAGGCCTCAAGTCAAATGCTGTGCTTATCTGAGGGCCAGCACCCCTCAGCTCAGAAAATCTGAAATTTTCAGCCTCCAGGGTTCCAACAGACACCTGGGAAGAGGGAAAAGGTTGTGGACCTGGTGTTTTCCTGTGGGGAAATGTCATCCCCACCCACCCACGAGGCAAGGAAATCTCAGAGTATGAGAGGCACATGCAAACGGCATTTGCAGCACTGAGGGTTCCAGCTGGAGCACAAATGGGAATTTATTTTTCCTACCCACTGATGTTTTTTAGGAGGCAAAAAGAGCCCAGAATTTCATGATGACCCAGTGGGAAGATGATGCTCCATAAAATATCTGGAATCCAGCCACAGCCTTGGGATGTGGGCAGTGGGAGTTAAGTTTCTCGTTCCTCATTCAGCTGAAGCAGAATTCATCCCCAGAGAGAATCACAGAATCATCAAGGTGGGAAAACCCTTCCAGGATCACCCCAAACCCTGTCCCCAAGGGCCACCTCCAGCCTCCTCCTGAGCACTGCCACAGACAGGGACTGCAAACCTCCCTGGGCAGCTCAGCCCAAGGCCTGACCACTCTTCCAAGGGAAAAAAAAAATCTGATATTTAACCTGGACCTCCCTTGGTGCAATTTGAGGCCATTTCCTATCATTTGATTTGGGGCATGGCACAAGAGGCCAACCCCACCTCACTCCACCTCCTTCCAGTGCTGTAGAGGGAATTTCTGCTCCTGCCCTCAGGAATAACGAGGTATTTGATTTACCAGGCAGCTCCAACACACCCAGTCTAGGTCTGACCAGAGAGTCCAGCCTGGGCTTTAATAAATTTTCTAAATATTATCTTGAAATTGGTCCATTCTCTTAAAAAAAAAAATCTGATTTTAAGCCTTGCATGTGTTTCCCTGAGACCATTTCTACCCACTCACATTCCAGTTCTAAAAACTCTCCCAGGAGAGGATTTCCTTGCCCAAGGACTCCAACAATCCTTGAGGCCCAATCCTGCAAACAAAGGGAATATTTCCATTGCCTGCTGCGCAGCTTGGTTTGGGATGAGGGACCAAAATAGCAGCTGCTATAGGTGAAAATATAGAAATAGCTATATTTAGCTTTTTCAGGATAACCTCCTGACCAATTTCGGCACGTGGAAAAATCTCCACCAGTCAGCACTCACATAATAAATCCCCTCTTTTTTAATATATTAGTAGGAATTCTCTAAATGCAGAACAGATGTTACGACCCTACAGGGGACTGAGGTCTAAAGCAGCTACGAGAAAGCTGCCAGTGGTAACCAATTCTTGTGTAGTCCAAGCAAAAACTGTTATTTTTTGGATATTCTGTGAGGAAATCCTCACTGGGGGAAAAGAGAGTGGTGGAAAATGTGGAGCCTTCAGGAACAACACGAAGTAAAGGGATTCTGAAATCCAGCTCTCAGATTTCCTTGGATTTCCTGTTCATAAACATGAATAAAACCAGTTCTAGGTACCCCAAAACTAGTTCTAGCTCCCCTAAAACAAGTTCATAGTCACAAAGATTTTGGCTAAAGCTGTCCCAGCATTGCCGAAGAATCCTATGAAATACCCAGGCCACGGAGCAGATGAAAAACCCTTTTTTTCTTTTTTCCCAAAGAGGCACCTGGAAATAATTAGAAGGAAAATACAAAGAGAGATCATGTCAAATGTAAAGTTTGCCATCTCTTCTTGATCACCTGATTAAATTTTATGGTCAACAGACACTGGGAGATGTTGCAGGGAAGAAGATTTTGTTCAGATCTCATTTTTCAGACATTTGGCTGATATTTGCCACCTGTTTCATCAACACGTGGCTGGAAAATAATAAAATCTGCCAAAATGCCTCGTGGACAAGAGAAGAGAAGTAGAAAAAGATGTAATTTGCTGTTTCAGCCCAGTCCAGGACAAGGGAGAAGCCAGTGGCTGTTTTGGCACTGAGCCATGTCAGGGACCTGGATGTGGCTCATTTGCATATCCAAAAATGTTTTCCCTGAATGAAAAAGGTTGGAAAAGCCCTTCAGGATCATCCTGTCCCAGCATCACCCCAGCCCCACCACCATCACCCCTAAATTATATCCTGAGTGCCACATCCAGACACCTCTTGAACACTTCCAGAGTGACTCCACCACCTCTCTGGGTAATTTATTCCAATGCCTGACCAGTCCTTCACTGATTTTTTTTTATTTTTATTTTTAATATCTGATCTGTGTTGCTGCTGAGTTCATTAATCCTTACCCCAGTTAATGGGGGAGAAGCAGCCCAACACTCACCTGTTGCTTTCCATGCTGAGAAATGCTGGACACATTTCAGGAACACCTCCCTAAATTGCAGCAGGACCTCTGGATTTGGGAAGCAGATGGTCTCCGGATCAGGCTGCATTTTGTTCTTGCTCTGGTCTCCATTCCCTCTTTGCCAATTCCATGCACAACCAATTTCTCCTGTATTTGCCAATTTTCTCTTTATTCTGCTCATTCCCTGCATTTCAATCTGCAGAACTGAACACCTGTGGCTTGTGGAGTATCCAGAGGCAATTCCCAGTTTTCCTGCTCCAGTTGGGTGATGTACACTTCCCTTTTTCCTTCTTTCCTCACTCCAAATCCCCCTCTTGGACCTGTGGGCTGGGCTCACCTGGATGTGCCTGTGGAGGTTGGAATTTCTGCCACTTCTCTGTCCTTTTCTCCTTCGTGGGGAGTGAGTAAAGGCTTGGATCTTATGGAACTGTTGTAGGCTGATAGATGAAAGGGTACAAAATTTAACATTATTAGTATTAGTAGATATTATCAACTTATTAATATAGTATTAATTTATTAGTGGCAGATTAATAACCATTTCTCTATAAAAAATGGGGGATCAGTTGTGTAGATGGAGTCTTTCATGGTAGGTAGTTTCAATTTCAAATCACCATTCTATTTCAACCAATTTCAATTAATTTCATTCAATTCCAATCAATTTCACTTCATTTCAATCAATTTCAATTAATTTCACTCAACTCCAATCAATTTCAATCCATTTTGTGCTGTTCTAATCAATCTCAATCCATTTTATTCAATCCTGATCGATTTCAATGCGCTTCGTTCCATTTCAAATCAGGGAATTCATCTCAAATCCCCACCAGAACTCATGGAAAGGAAGGGGGTGACCAACTTCCCACCAAGGCCACCTTATTCCGTGATTTTTTTTCCCAGATTTTCAGTCCCTCAAAGGAAGGAAAACAGAGCTGGGCTTTAAATCAACACCGCCTTAAGCGGCCGTTCCTTCGGCACGACTCCCACGCGGAATCCATCGATCCCTTCCCAATTAGCCCTGCACTACATTTCATCCCTGACTTCGTTTCCTAAGAGTGATTGCTCCCCTCCCCGAACACCCAGAGCCAGGATTCCAAAACCCAGCTGATTTTATTAAGCCCCCCTGATTCAATTTCCCCCTGACATTTCGCTGCTCGTATCTGCTGGGAAGCGTTTTGGACCTCTGTCTTTTCGGAGTTCACGCGGAGTTTAACAACATGAATTCCTTATCAGGGAGAAGAACTGTGTTCATTGTAGAGAGCCAAGGAGAAGATGAATTAACAGCTATCAAATTCCAGAGGAAAAACAATTCTTGTTGCCAGCTGTCAGAATTCCATCTGAGCCAGGAATTTCCCTTTTCTCCCAGGCTCCTGATCCTCGTTTCCTCAGCAAAATCAAGATCTCAGCTCCTACTTCTCTTCCTACAGTAGCCAAAAGGATATTTTCCTTTATTCCCATGGAAATGGAGCTGGAATCTTCACCAGAGATATTCCAGCTCTCTTCTAGGTTCCAATATTTAGCTAAGCAAAGATGGAGCGCTCTTGTGTGAAACGTTATTTTCTTGTCTGCTTTGTAATTTCAATAAAATTCTTCTTCTTCCAATAAAAAGCCAAGATTTTCCAGGAAAAGGGGAAAAAAATAAAAAGCAAACAGCTGATTTCCATTTCCATTAAAGACTTTTCATTTAAAAAAAAAATTGTTTCATCAGAACAAAAGTTTTCCATTAAAAAAAAAAAAAAAAGAGCTGAATGGAAAAAATCGTTTGTCAGTCCAAATATTTTCCCATTTTAAATAAATGGGGTTTGACTCATTCTTCTGGGAATACTCAGCACAGCTTTAACCATTCCATTGCTTTCTCAGAATATCCCAGATTTTTCCAAGATATCCAAATCTTAGTGCTGAACATTTTAAGCCATTCCCTGATTTTATTTTTAAATAAAAATGATTTATTTCTCTTCTTTCCCTCCTTCCCATTCCTAACTCATAAATTACTCAGAATTTTCAATCTTCTTCTCCAAAGCGATCTTTGTTTCCAGTGTTAGGAAATAAAATCGTATAAAAATTTGGTAAATAATAAAAATCACAGTATTTACCAAGCTGCACTACCTATAAATAGATAAATGGGTAAATAAATAGATAAACTGTTTTAATCTGTAATTCCAATGAAAAATAAGTATGGATCTTTGATCCCACTAAAAGATAATTGCAAGGAAATGCTGATTTTTTAGCAAAAAGTGCTGGGAATTTCTGAACTTTTGTAATTATCTGTCAGACTCCATAATATTAGTCTTTAGAAATATTTTAAAATATAATATTAATGTTTATATTATTTTTAAATTTATTTTTATTACTATAACCATAAAAAATACACTAAAAATTAAGATTGCCTTAAAAAATTATAAATTAGAAAAAAGATTAAATCGGTCTCTACATTTTTTCACCCTATTTTTAGGTTTTTTCCTATGTCAATATTCCAAATTTTCAACTTGCCTGGAGGCAAAACTCAACCACCTTGAGGAATGAAGCAAAACTGCTTTATCCTGCAAATGTTCCACGTATAAACCGCTATTTTTACAACAAATCATTCCTTCAGCCTCATCCCATAAATTTTACATTAAAGAAGAAAAGAATTCCAAAATTTAACGGAATTTTGTTGGCATAGAAGTGGTGGGGGTACCCAGACACTTCTTATTTGGATTATTCAAAGAAATGAGGAGAATCCTCAAGGGAATAACACAGGAGTAGTTGGACCTTTTTGCTTAAAAATCTACTCATAAATACCTTTTTATTATCACAATAAATGTTAGATGCTCTGAATGAAGTGGTTGGGTTATTTACTCTGTGTTCTAATAAATTTTAGTTCATGGACCTTCCTATGCTTGCTAAAAAAATGGGTTTAAATCTAAAAATAGGAGCTGAAAATACCTATAAAAAGATGGAAGACCAATAATTCTGCCTGTGGTTTAAACATTACCTGTTATCTGCTGCAAAAATAATCCCAAAATCCGTTTTCACAAATCATCTTTGAGATGGCAACTTCATGTTCCCAATCCCAGCTGGCCACCAAATTAATTTTTAGTGCTCAAACCAAGATAGTAAAAAATGTTTGCCCAAAGAAATGGTTTTTCATCTGGAATGGCACATCTGGAATGGCTTCATCTGGAATGGCACAAGAATTGGGCTTTGCCAGATAAATATAAATATAAATATAAATATAAATATAAATATAAATATAAATATAAATATAAATATAAATGTAAATGTAAATGTAAATGTAAATGTAAATGTAAATGTAAATGTAAATGTAAATGTAAATGTTATACTATTATAATTAGAAATAATATTAATATAAATTTAAATAATATCCATAAAATGTAAATAAGTGTAAATATATAAATATAAATATACATTAAAATGTAAATAAATATCAATATAAATTTAGAAATAAATATATTGCATTGCAGTTTAGCACTTTCTTTCCCAATTTGGAATCTTCATCAAATCACAAAAAAGCAGTCAGTAAAATCAATAAAATTCTGTAAAAGAAACTCAAAAATATGCACATTTGGGCTTTTCCAACTGATTTTTAAGCCATGCTGAACCATTTTGTACTACTGAAAATAAGAAGAAATTATTAAATAATTTATATGTTTTTAACTCAGGCTGCTCATTTACACCTGGATTTTCAGCATCTGAGCGCAGAACATCCCAAAATTATTTTATCCCCTGGTTTGGCCCATCTGCAGCACAGACCTGTCCATATGGAACATTAAAAAAATTGCCTTTAAAAGGTTTAATCCGTGAAAATGAGATAACATAAAATGCAATCAATGAGCTTTTGCAACTTTTATCAATATTTTAATTATGGGATATTCAAAGAAGAGGAGATCCAGGTTGGATGGGCTTTGGAACAGCCTGGGCTGGTGGAAATTTCCCTGCCCATGGCAGAGGGTGAATGAGATTAATTTGAATTTCCCTCCCTACCCAAACCATTCCATGATTTTCAGTGGAATAATTGGACCAGGAATCCATGGGATTCACACTGTGCCCACCCCAGGAACCTCCTTCCAACAGCAAGAAGTTCAAAAACAAGGAAAAACCAAAAAAACAAAAGATATGGAGCTGGGTGAACCTTCACACTCAAGCACAGTTTAGGAACTTTGTGAATTAAACCAAATTTTTGTATATCACACTTTAAAAAATCCCAGATTTTATTATTTTAAGTGTTTTATTAAAAATAGCAAAGGATATTTCAGTATGTCTCGAAATCATTCGTACTCAGCCAATTTTGTTGTGTTTCTTGGTGTTTTTTACAGAACTGTGTCTGATTTCACCAAGGAAATCTCTCTGCTTATGATTTAATGAAGATGCAAATTAACCACATTGGGGAGGAGCGTGTAAAACTGCATTGCAATATATTTATTTTAGTTTCTTTTCAACTTTATTGACAGAACTTAAAGTGTAACTGTAGGGATGAAGGCGCCATTAAGCACAGAAAGTGTTAAATGCAGACATCTAAAACCAGCTAAAGACAGAGGTTAACAAAATGTTCAGGAATTAACGAGACAGAAAAATATGGAGAGTTCCAAGGACAGCAATAAACCCGAATCACTGGGAGATGGAGGCTTCCCATAAAGAAAAAAATGAAGGGGAAGTTAAAAAATTATGATTAGAAAAAAAAGGAAATTGCCTGGTGGAAATCAGCCTGGAAAGGCCAGGGATTTACAACACCGAGGATCAATCAGGCAGTAAGGAAATGTGGAGCTGTCCCTTCAGCTGAGTTTTCCTGTGGCTCTGATTTAAAATTTAAAATCTCTGCAGGACATCCCCCAGTTCCCGTTAACACCAGTAAGAGCCACCAGTTTGTACCTCCCACCACGGGATTTATCTGTAACTTTTTACATTTATCCAGATCTTTTCTCCTGTCTTTGAGATTTATCTCTCCCACTCCTTTCACAAAGGAATTTACCCAAGAGGAGTAGCTACAACTGGGATCAAATCTGGTTTTCCCTCCGTTTTGTTGGCACAAGGATGAGGATTCAAGCTGGAAAATGAAGTTTTTGATGGAGCTGGGTCCCACAGGAGCACTCCCTGGTCAGATACTACAGGTTTACAACAGGGAGCAAGAGGCAGAGCCATAAATTCCCATGGAAAACGGGAGATGAGGAAGCCAGGACGAGACTTCTGGGAAGAGACAAAACGCAGAGAGGTGAAGTCACTTGTCACAATATTACAAGCAATGAAGGGCGAGCTCTCTGCAAGAAACAAATGAATATTTGATTGTAGACAGCTCAAAACGCTGCTCAAAAATTGGATTAAACTCGGAGATGCCAAGAAAATGCAACCACTTGGCATCTAAAATCAGCTTCCTCCTTTAGCCCAGAGTCTGTTTGATGGTTACCTAAATATACCAGCAAGGCAATTCTGGCGTGGCTCTGCTTCAGTGTGGGTTTATATAAAGTCATACAAAAATAAGTCCTGGCTTTGCTGCAGATGTGCATAATGGAAAGACAAACATTGTTAAAAAGCCCATCGTTTTTTGAGATTAAAATAATCCACAGCAAAAGGGGAAAAAAAAAAAAGAAAGAGAAAAAAGAAAAAAAAAACTCTTCTGTAACTTTCCCAGTTGCCATTTATCATAGTTTTGCAAAAAGAAGCCCCGGTAATTTCATTTTTCTTGACTTCTATTAAAAAGATCAATACTTATGATTCCAAAGAGTCTCGGCTCATGAAAAGATGGAGCTGCTCTGTAATCATAGCTGAAAGTATTGGTTGTCATTAGCAGGAAGATTGATCTGTAAAGACAGAGTGAAAGTACTTAAAAATTTCCATTGGGCTCCTGCAGAACAACAGTGCCCAGCAACCTTTCACCTCGCAGATAATTAAATCCAGATAACGAATTACCATATTAGGAGGAAGAATTGCATCGGGGATATTCGATGGATGCCCCCACTTTAGGGGAAAGGAGTTCCAGATCTCTGAATAATGATTTTGTTTTGTACATAAAAACCTAATGAGCTCCGACAGGGAAAAGTCGTTTTTCAGCGTGCGTTTCAATCCGACCCGTCAGGGAGGATATGGATGGGTCACCTGAGCACCAGGAATCTCTGATGGCCTTGGAGCAGGAACATTCCAGAACCTGGCACCATCAGAGGAGCATCAGGTGGGCTTGGCAAGGCTTTGCTTGGAGTCACACGGGAATTCTGGTCCTGCTGAAAGGGGTTGGGATGGGGAGGAAAATCCCCCCTGTGCCCCCTCAGTGAGACCCCACCTGCAGAGCTGCATCCAAACCTGGAATTCCCAGCACAGGGAGGACGTGGAGCTGCTGCAGAGAGCCCAGAGGAGGCCCCAGGATGAGCAGAGGGCTGGAGCAGCTCTGCTGGGAGGAAAGGCTGGCACAGCTGGGATTGTTCAGCCTGGCCAGGAGAAGCTTTGGGCTGAGCTCAGGGTGGCCTTGCAGGGCCTGAAGGAGCTGCAGGAACCCTGGAGAGAGACAATTCCCAAGGGCTGCAGGGACAGCACACAGGGAATGGCTTCAAACTGAAAAATGACAAGTTTGGGTGTGATGTTGGGAAAAAATCCTTCCCTGGGAGGGTGGGGAGGGGCTGGGATAGAATTCGCAGATTTGCTGTGGCTGCCCCTGGATCCCTGGCAGTGTCCCAGGCCAGGTTGGACATTGGGGCTTGGAGCAGCCTGGGACAGTGGGAGGTGTCCCTGCCATGGCAGGGCTGGGATGAGATGATCTTTAAAATCCCTCCCAACTCAACCCAAACCATCCTGGAATTCTGTGATTCCATGATATCTCCCTCCAGCCTGCAGCCACTCCTGCCATAAAGGAGGAACACTCTGCACCCCTTGTTCTTCCCAGTCAATGAGGGATCTTGGACAGCAATGGAATGAGAAGAGTTTCAGGAATACTGGCTGAAAGGGGGAGTCAATGGATTGTTTACAAATAGATCTGTTCAACTGAAAACAAGCACAAATCTGGAAAATTCCAAGATTTTCTAATACTTGGATTTCATCAAACCATTTGAAACAAGGGCCAACAAATGTAGACCATTATTAGCAGCTCTCCTTGGTAAAGTTTTTAGAAATGAGGGAAAAAATTGAGAAGACAAGAGGAAAATCTGGTATTTCCAAAAGGTGGAATGTTAGTGGGAAAGGAAAAAAGCTGGAGGAAATAAAAATTATAAAATAAAATTTAAAAGAGGATTTCTGGAAAGAGAAAGAAAGTGACAAATTCTTAGAAATAATGAATAAGTAATTTGGGATTTTAATTGGTTGTTGAAGAGTAGGAGTTTGTGTTTCACTTTGTAGGGTCTAAGGCAGAAATTCTGGGAAGAGAGGGAATATGATAGAAGAGAATATAAAACAAGAAAAAAAAAATCTTCATTTAACAATGGAGAAGAGCACAGGTGCTGGACACCTGAAATCTCTTTGTGAACCAAGAGCCTGGGTGGAAAAAATACATATCCAGGAAAGTCACAATTCCCTGGAATCAGGTAACCCCAAAAGTGTCTTTTTAAATCTTTCTGTGACCAGTCCCTGAAAGAAATAAACAGAGAAAATTGAGTTTAATTTGGAGTATCCTGGGAACGATATTCCCAAGGGTTTTTATGCAAAGATATTTTTTCCCTAGTCTAAATAAAATCATGTAAGAGAAGGTGTTTTTTTATGGAAAAAAATTAAGGTAAGGAATGCTCGGTTCCCTGGAATTTCCTTTAGGAATGCCAGAGGGAAGGTGTTCCCTTGTGTAATTCCACTGCAGGAAAATGGATGTGGAAAGGCACGATTATTCCTTCCAAGCCCAGAGTTCTATTTCCCTCCTAAAATGTGGTTAAAATTGGGGTTTGTGGGATTATTTTGCTCCTACCAAAAATCCATCCCAAATCTGTCTGACAGGAGATGTTGGCAGCACTTCCTGACCTTCCATTTTCTCCCAATCCCATCACAGCCAGGATGGAAAAAAACACAGTTTGGGTTCAAAAATTAGTTCCCAGCAGAAAAAAACACCACCTGCTATTCCAAAGTGGAATAAAAGAAGGGAAACGTGGAATGCAAGGCTGAGAAATTCAGATGAAATTCAGTTTCCGTGTGGCCCTGCCCGTGTCGCTGTTGGGTTTCAGGATATTTAATTTCATTTTATTCCATGTTTTTGGTTGGGTGGTTCCCAATGGAATATTTTGATGCTGGAATCAGAAGGATGAGCCCAGTGTGGTGATGAAATGTTTGCTTCTCCAGAGCTGCTTGAATGGATAATTGTGTTTATGGGGTGGGGAATGTGAGATTCATGAGCTCTTAAATTATTCATTTCCCGGCTCTTGAGTGCTCGTGTTTTGTAAATTCTGTGATGGAGTCTTAACCGGCTTTCCAAAAAAAAAAAAAATAAGGGAGTTTTGGCATCTCTCAGGGGCTTAAATTGTGTCCTAAAAATCCTTTATGCAAAAAATACTCCCCAAATTATTCCTTTTCAATCACACAGAGTGCAGGAAGCAATGAGAGCTCCTTTGGAACCTTCTTATCTTGTAGGATCATGGAATGGTTTGGGTTGGGAGGGATCTTAAAAATCCTCCAGTGCCACCCCTGCCATGTGCAGGGACACCTCCCACTGTCCCAATGTCCAACCTGGCCTGGGACACTGCCAGGGATCCAGGGGCAGCCACAGCTGCTCTGGGAATTCTGTGCCAGGTCTTGCCCAGGGAAGGATTTTTCCATGGAAAACTGACCTGTCAGGAGCTTTCCTTACTCTTCCAGGGAAACTGGACCCAAGACCAAGGAGGGAAATCAGGGATCTCCCACCAAACTCTGGGATCAGCCTCCTCAGCTTTTTGCTCTCCATCTGAAGGGTTAAACACAACCAGGATTGATGTTTTCCCTTCAAAAATGTTTCCTTGTCTCCGAGGTCAGAGGACACTTTTTATTAGGAATGGTCTTTTCCATCTTCCAAAGCTACAAATGGATGGGATAATTCCCAGTTTTGCCCATTTAGGGACTGCCAGTTTTGATCCCAAAGTGTTCAACAGTGTTCAAATCCCACTTTTCTACAACTTCCAGCTTCTTTCCCAAGCAATGCAAACACTCATGGACAGTTTTAAACCAAAGCACCAAGAGAATTTGCTTTTTTTAATTTATTTGTCTGAGAGGGTGAAATTTTTCCTGTGCCACGAACGTCTTGGAATTTGGACTATTCTGGGTAATCCCTTTGTCCCTTAATTTGGATGGAGATGAGCATTCCACAGGCAAAATCCAGGCAATTGCTGAAGAAAAAATTGCACTGAAAACATTTTTCTTTTCCTAAAGCGAGCTCGGGGAGGCACATTTATTTAATAAAATGGAAAATCAATATAATTTTAATTTTAAGAAGTCAGAGCCAATGCCAAGCTGTCCTTTAAGGAAGCTTGATAAGAATTCATGACCCTTTTTTTTTTTTTTTCCCTTTGGTAAGAAAAATAAAATTAAAACCAGCATTGATTTAATGATCCTCCTCCAACTTTGTTTAGAGCCTGGAAGTTTTGTTCATCACTTTTCCTTCAGTATCTTTGTTTCACTCGTGTAAAACCTGCTGGATCATCATGAATTTACTGAAGAGCTGGAACACGCATGGAACTCTTCCCTCCTTGGAAATTTGAGGATTAAATCCTTGTGGCAGTGGCTGGTGATAAAAAATAGTGGCCAGGATTACATGGCTTGGTGCAGAAAATCAAACCCTGGGATTTCAAGGGTCTTGTGGGGCACGTAAAGGGAGGACGCCAAGGAATTTTGGCTTTTGGAATGGAAATGCTCTTAAATCTCAGGGATTTTAGCCTGGAGAAAGTGGTGGCTCTCATGGGTGAGGGGGAATCAGTGCAAGTCTCTGAGTCACAAATGGTTTCCCAAAACATCTCCCAAAATGCTTTTGAGACATTCCCATTTTAACGACCACAGCTGACCCCCATCCATATTTTTTTTAAACAGTATTAAAACCAGTCAAGCTGATTTTTCATTGTTCCTGGTGCTGAACCACACAGTGGAAATCATCACACCCAATAAAATCCAAATAATCCTGAACGTGGCATCAGATCAGAGAATCCACAGTGACCTTAAAGGCCACGCCCAGACACTCAGATTTCAGAATCAGACTTTAATCAGACATATTTGATTGTGATAATAAATGAAAGCCATGAAGGATTCAGGAAAAAATCCATGAAATTTTCAGCCTGGCGAGGAGAAGCTTTGGGGTGAGCTCAGGGTGGCCTTGCAGGGCCTGAAGGAGCTGCAGGAACCCTGGAGAGAGACAATTCCCAAGGGCTGCAGGGACAGCACACAGGGAATGGCTTCCCACTGGCATAAATAGATTTATTTTGGGTATTGGGAAGAAATTCATCCCTGTGAGGGTGGGGAGAGGCTGGGATGGAATTCCCAGAGCAGCTGTGGCTGCCCCTGGATCCCTGGCAGTGTCCCAGGCCAGGTTGGACATTGGGGCTTGGAGCAGCCTGGGACAGTGGGAGGTGTCCCTGCCCATCCAGGGGGGTGGAACTGGATTATCTTTAAAATCCCTCCCAACCCAAACCATTCCATCTCTGCAATTTGGTAAAATCCCATTTTATTCCTACCCAAATCCAGTATTTTTAAATATTAATAGTCCAACTGACGTGTATTGACTGAAAATTAGAGCAGAAAGCACAAATCCAGAATAAATCTGTCCCTAAAAGTGTCAGTGTGGCTCAGCCATGATGTCACTTCTCCAGCACTCTGGGGACACAGCCAGCTCTGGGAATTCTTTTCTTCTGTTCCATCAGGATTCAGAGTGGGGAAGTTGGAGAAGTGGCTCCTCCAGTCTTTGCTGGCCTTTCAAGTGGTGCCAAGGTCAGGCTGCCACTGCTCCAGTGACCTCAGGATGTCCCAAAGCACTTCCCAGGATTTGGAGCAGACTGGTTTAAAGTCCAGAGACCAAAGAAACCACAAAATACACAATCCCAAAACGAATTGTTTAATGTGTAGGGGTTTATTTATATAAGGGACTTAAAAAAGTGATGATGATATGAATAATTTCCTGTCTCCTGTATTGGTGAAGGAAGAGAAGAGGAATAAGATCATTTAAATATTTTTTTTTCCTCTTGAATGTTAATTAAGGGGAATGTTAATTAATTATGGGGATAACTCCCCCTCAGAAATGAAGTTTGACTCGTGTCCACGAGCCTGTGTGTGAGGGAGGAATATTTACAGTCCTCGTTGGAAGTAACTTAAATCCACTTGGATCTGGAGGGAAAGGGGCTTAGAGACATAATAGGAAATTTATTTTCTACTGGTATTCCCTCAAAAGTGACAGGGTTGAATTTATAACAAACAGGAGAGTGAGAGAATCATGGAATCACAGCAAGTTTGGATTTGGAAGGGAATTAAATCCAGTTCCAATCCCTTGCCACAGGCAGGGACACCTTCCATGGTGTCTTCCAAAGCTTTTCCTCTCCAGGCTGAACAATCCCAATCTCAGCAACACATCTGAGTGAAAAAGTAAAGAAGCAGAGCCACAATTCCTCCACCTCCACAATTAACCAGGGCAATGCATCCTAATTTTTATGAAAAAAGAGATTATTTTGTGACCAGCACATTAGCATAAGAATTTCTGTGCTCAGTTAATTATGGAATACTTTTTTTTGGCTCAAAATTTTTATTCTGAGGGGATGGAAATACATGAGAGGGAAAATCTTTTAGAAGTTGTGCTAAAATTAGACCCAAGACTGATTTTTTTCAATCTACCTGATGTGCAAGAAATAAACTTCACTCCTTACTCCTTCCATGGGATCGTCCATCCACAAACAGGTAATTCCTGTAATTAATGAGTCCAAAATGAGATATCCCAATGCTTCCCAAAGCCATGTGCTTCCAGAAGCCTTCCTGAGGGAAATATTCCTGCCTGGAGTTATTTTTCCTATATTAAAAGTGTCTCCCTTATGCATAAAACTTCCAGGAATGCTGGTTTGGGGCAATCCTTGGGCCTGGATGCAGAAGGAACAACACCCATGTGTGCTGGTCCTACTCCAGGCTCTGGGATGTCTCCTGGGCTTAAATATCAATTGACTTTGAAATTTGTGGAAGCAGGCAGATTTTTGCAGCCCTTAATGTGATATAATGGCGGGGATTTGAAAGCTGTCAGCCCTTTTGGTGCAATTTAATCCAGCCTGGTTAAAAGGAGCAATAAGAAATCTATGGGAGCAGTTTCCAGCTGTCAGCTCCAATTTGCCAGGACAGCCCCTGATGCTGCCAGGCTGAGCAGCAAGGAAAGGGAATTTTGAATTCCTGGGCTCTCCCCTGGAAAGGTGCTGGGAGAGACACTCAGTGTTCCAGCAAAAAAACCCTCTGGAAGGATGGAAGGAAGCAGAGCTGTCAGTGAAAGGGATTTTATGGGAATTGGTGCTCGTGGCTCCATGAAAAAGGGGTGCTAAGAACAGCAGAGATGGCTGGAAATTCACTTTAGAGGATCCCAAAATGATTTGGGTTGGAAGGGACATTAAATCCCACCCAGTGTCACCCCTGCCATGGCAGGGACACCTCCCACTGTCCCAGGCTGCTCCAAGCCCCAGTGTCCAACCTGGCCTGGGACACTGCCAGGGATCCAGGGGCAGCCACAGCTGCTCTGGGAATCTGTGCCATGGCCTGCCCACCCTCACAGGAATTTCTTCCCAACATCTAATCCAGACCTACTCTCTTCCAGTTTGAAGCCATTCCTCCTTGTCCTGCCAAGTATCAAAAAAGACTTGGGATTTCCCAGATTTGTGCTTGTTTTCAGTTGAACAGATCCATTTGAAAACAATCCATTGACTCCCCATTCTCCCCAGTATTCCTGAAACTTTTCTCTTTCCATTGCTGTCCAAGATCCCTCATGGATTGGGAAGAACAAGGGGTGCAGAGTGTTCCTCCTTTATGACAGGAGCGGCTGCAGGCTGGAGAGACACAGCATGGAATCACAGAATTCCAGGATGGTTTGGGTTGGGAGGGATATTAAAGATGATCCAGTGTCACCCCTACCATGGCAGGGACACCTCCCACTGTCCCAGGCTGCTCCAGGCCCCAATGTCCAACCTGGCCTGGGACACTGCCAGGGATCCAGGGGCAGCCACAGCTGCTCTGGGAATTCCATCCCAGGGCCTGCCCACCTTGCCAGGGAACAATTCCTGCCCAAGATCCCATCAAATCCTACTTTGAAGCCATTCCCTGCCTCCTGTCCCTCCCTCCCTTGTCCCCAGTCCCTCTCCAGCTCTCCTGGAGCCCCTTCAGGCCCTGCCAGGGGCTCTGAGCTCTCCCTGGAGCTTCTCCTCTCCAGGTGAGCACCCCCAGCTCTCCCAGCCTGGCTCCAGAGCAGAAGGATTTCACCCCTCACATCAAATTTGTGGCCTCCCCTGGGCTTTTTCCAACAGGTCCATGTTTGTCTTGCATCCTCCTTTGCCCCAGTAACATTCTCAAGTGGCAGTGACAACGATCTTCCCCAAATGTCCCCATTTTCACCCTGTTCAGATCAAACAGAGTTTTTAAATTTGTTCATCCAACCTTCAGACAGATCCCTAAAACCACTGGGAACTGCTCAGGCCCTACACTCTGTCCCGGGGGCCAGACTCTGTTTCTAACCACCTCCTTTCCTCCCACGGAGCTGAAGGATTGAATTCCCTACAGCACGACAGGAATTATTTTTCCATAAGCACGGAGCAGAGTGCCCATCACTCATTTCCCTGGCTGAAGGGGCACTGTAATGCCAGGCTGCTTTTTCTCCATTAGTCCCAACCTGCCACAGTCAACTTTTTCAAGCCAGGCTTTGGCACACCTTATAAATAACAATACATTTATGCAATTGAATGCCTGAGCAGTAATTCAATCAAGGCAGTTCTCCTGCTGGTCATAAACTACTTAAGCTGTTCGAGTCTCAGCTTAAGACATCAACAGAGGGCCTTGATTGAATTGCAGCCTCAGATTTACCTTCTATTATTCAAGGCTACCTCTCCGTGTGGTGAAACATTGATAGGATGAGTAAATCTTGAACTGCTACCAAAATAAACTGTGCTGTGTGCTGGGTGGGTGGAACGTTCTGATGCTGATGTTGAGGGAAGTTTTACCTCAGGTTTTGACCAGGGCGAGGCTGCAGAGTAGTTTGCAGAGTTCCTGTGATATAGAATTTATAAAGGCAGGGAAGAGCTTCCACCAGGCCAAAAAATTTGGGAAAAAAAAATGGCGATAATCAAGGTGCCTTTGAGGTCTGACAAAGACCAAGGAGCAACGCAATGACTCAAAGTAGGTTGGGCTTGATCTCAGGGGTATTTCCAGCCTAAATTCTGGGATTGTGAGGGTTCAAGCAGGGAGTGACAGCCCTGAGTGTAACCAGAGTGCCACAGCTTGGGTTGCAATGCAAGATGGAACCAGCAGCTGTTAAACCCAGTTTTAAAAGTGTTTTTTATCCCTTCCAGGACCCACCCTCCCTCCAGGGGATCTCTGCTGTCCATGGGCCATCCAGGCTCACTGCAGGGCTGACACAATTCCATCATCCCATGGGGAGATGCTCCACCCAGGGGGAGGAGCCCAGCATTCCTACCTGGATAATCCCTGAGATTCAGAACCCCAGCCCAGCCTGTTTGCACTGCATTCCCAGAGGAAAACCGGACCCATCTCAGCCCCACTGGAGCTTCAGAGGAAAACTGCACCTGCTCCAGGATCATTGCTGCAACAGAGCCACATCTGTCACTGCAGGAGGGCTGGATTGGGCTGCACCAACACCCTGAGCAACACAGGCTGTGTTCTGACTGTGTCAGTGTTTTCTTTTTTGTCCTACTGTATTTTAATTTTAATTTTCCTAGTAAAGAACTGTTATTCCTCTTCCCATATCTTTGCCTAAGAGCCCCTTAATTTCAAAATTATAATAATTTGGAGGGGAGGGGTTTGCATTCTCCATTCCAAGGGAAACTCCAGCTTTTTTCCCTGACAGACGCCTGTCCAAACCGAGACATTGGGAGAAAAACTCCTCCCCTCACCTGAGGAGACACCAATACTCACCTGGAACCCACAAAGAGCAGCATTTTCAGGCATTAACTTTACCTTCCAACTACTAATTTTACTTTCCAAGTGTTAATTTTACCTTCCTAGTTTCTGTGGTTTGAAGGTGTGGTCCAGGCCTTCTCTGAGGATCAGACCTAAAGCAACCATCAGAAGGAAATGTTTTCCTTGAAGATCTTCCTAACTGTCTGTGGAAGTTCTGGAATGAAGTTTGCTTCATTAAACCAAATTTGGTTTCATCCATGTCTTCCCCGTGGGAATAATTGGTGTAAAATGGCGAAATAACAGCATTGGGGGATTTGTGGAAGAACCAGAAATTGGGGCACATCTCCTGTGAGGTGAAATTTATTTTAATTTTTTTTTGGTGGGAATTTAATGCATCTCCCACCTCATTTCTGAGGATTGCTCTCATTTCTAGGCTTCTCCACCAGCACAGAGAGTGGAATTGGCCCTGACAAGTATCCAGTGGCCTCTTTGGTGTAGATCCGTGTTCACAGCCCCATCCACATCCCAGCCCCAATTCCCAGAGCAGGAGCACGTCAGGACAAGCTGTGGTCTGGCCAGGAAAAAAAGGGAAAGAACCATTTTGTTTTGGTTTTTTTCCCTCCCAGAAGAGCAGTGCTCATCCAGAGAGCTCCCGAGCCTGAGAGAAAGAGCACAGACATCTCCAAGTGTGGATTTGGACAGAAAATTTTATATGGCCCCGAGGATTTCAGCTTCCGGTGGCTCAGATAGAGCTGGGAATTCTGACAATATTTATTGCCAAACAGAGATGAACAAATCCAGCTGCTCCCACTGCAGTGTGAAACAGCCTGGGGGATTCTACGTTACATTTTGTCCCCAAAATCTGAGCCCTGCACAAAAACCCCACTAAAATATCCCCATGGATGTGGAGAGCTCAGAGCTTTGTCTAGGTATAAATAAAATAAACCCCACCAAAACATCCCCGTGGATGTGGAGAACTCAGAGCTTTGTCTGGGGATAAATAAAATAAACCCCACTAAAATATCCCCATGGATGTGGAGAACTCAGAGCTTTTTCTGGGTATAAATAAAATAAACCCCACCAAAACATCCCCGTGGATGTGGAGAACTCAGAGCTTTGTCTGAGGATAAATAAAATAAACCCCACCAAAATATCCCCATGGATGTGGAGAACTCTGCTCAGAACTTTTTCTGGGTATAAATAAAATAAACCCCACCAAAATATCCCCGTGGATGTGAAGAGCTCTGCTCAGAGCTTTTTCTGAAGATAAATAAAATAAACCCCACCAAAATATCCCCATGGATGTGGAGAACTCTGCTCAGAACTTTTTCCGGGTATAAATAAACTAAACCCCACCAAAATATCCCCATGGATGTGGAGAACTCAGAACTTTTTCTGGGGATAAATAAAATAAACCCCACCAAAATATCCCCATGGATATGGAGAACTCAGAGCTTATTCTATGTATAAAAAAACTAAACCCCACCAAAATATCCCCGTGGATGTGGAGAACTCAGAACTTTTTCTGGGGATAAATAAAATAAACCCCACCAAAATATCCCCATGGATGTGAAGAACTCAGAGCTTTTTGTGGGGATAAATAAAATAAACCCCACCAAAACATCCCCGTGGATGTGGAGAGCTCTGCTCAGAGCTTTTTCTGGGGATAAATAAAATAAACCCCACCAAAATATCCCCGTGGATGTGGAGAACTCAGAACTTTTTCTGGGGGTAAATAAAATAAACCCCACCAAAACATCCCCATGGATGTGGAGATCTCTGCTCAGAACTTTTTCTGGATATAAATCACCACCATTTCTCCCTCAAATATCAGCAGATCTCAAGCACCTCTCAGACTCTGACACACAGAACCTTCAAGCTGCCTCAATATTTCTTTCACAGAGGAAATTCAGCAGAAAAGCAGCAGCTCTGAGGCTTTTTTTTTTTCTTTTCTTCCAGTCCACAATCTTCAGAAAAAAACCCCCACATAACAGAAAATGGAATATTGCGAGCAGCCCACATAATTACTCATGATAGATAACTGTATTAAAAATTAAACATAAATTATTGGAGGCATTACAGCGTTGGCACAGGATGAAAAAGGTGCTTCATATTCCTGAAAGGTTGAGCTAACTGCCTGCGAGTTTGGCTCCATAGAAAAGAGACTAGGCTGGATAAATGGAAAGCATTTATTGTTTGAAATATGGATTTTAATATAGCCCAGCGCAACCCCAAAACATCAGTCCTTTTCAATAGGGTTAAAGTAAGATGGATCTCGCAGATTAAAGCAGTGGGGAAGATGCTCTTTGGCAGGGAGAGGCAGGAGGATGAGGGAAGGAGGCTCCTTGGAGTCACTCCATGTCTTTGGAGGAGGAATCTTCACTGTTTTATTGGGCTCCACGGAGTCCTGCCCAGCTGGTTTGTCTGGGAGCACTGGGACACGCTGATGGCTTGGCAGGGGAATGCCCATTCCAGTCCTGAGGGCAGCCAGGAGTCAGCCAGAGGGGGAAAAAAACCCTGAGATGGGGTTTGAGCCCAACAGAACTCACTGCAGGCAGATCCACATCTTCAGGATGAGGAGAGGGGATGCAATTTATAAAGTTCTGTCAATGATAGAAAATCTTGGAGCACCCTGAAGGGTTTTTTTTTTTATGCAGGGCTGTTTCCTTCCTGCCTTTGGCATGGCAGCTTTGAGCAGCTCTCAGCAGAGATTTGATTTTTTCCATCTTTGTTTTGTAAGTTTGAAATATTCAACAGGTCCTGCCCAGCTGGTGTGTCTGCGAGCACTGGGACACGCTGATGGCTTGGCATGGGAATGCCCATTCCAGTCCTGAGGGCAGCCAGAGTGAGGAAAAAACTTCCTGAGGTGGGAGCCCAACAAAACTCACTTTGGGCAGATCCACATCTTCAGGATGAGGAGAGGGGATGCAATTTTACGACAGGTTTTTTATAAAGTTCTGTCAGTGATAGAAAATCTTGGAGCACTCTGAAGGTTTTTTATGCAGGGCTGATTCCTTCCTGCCTTTGGCATCACAGCTTTGAGCAGCTCTCAGCAAAGATTTGATTTTTTCCATTTTTGTTTTGTAGGTTTGAAATATTCAACAGGGCCTGCCCAGTTGGTTTGTCTGGGAGCACTGGGACACACTGGTGGCTTGGCAGGGGAATGCCCATTCCAGTCCTGAGGGCAGCCAGGAGTCAGCCAGAGAGGGAAAAACCTCCTGAGATGGGGTTTGAGCCCAAAAAAACTCACTGCAGGCAGATCCACATCTTCAGGATGAGGAGAGGGGATGCAATTTGTAAAGTGGGTTTGTAAAGTTCTGTCAGTGATGTAGAAAATCTTGGAGCACCCTGAAGGTTTTTTTATGCAGGGCTGATTCCTTCCTGCCTTTGGCATGGCAGCTTTGAGCAGCTCTCAGCAAAGATTTGATTTTTTCCATCTTTGTTTTGTAGGTTTGAAATATTCAGCAGGGCCTGATTTCCTAGAATTTCACTTCCAGCTCTGACATCAGGGAGCAACTCTGAGTTTAAAAAGCTGCAAATTCCTGGACAATCCTCAAGCTGAGCCTGGCCTCTGACAAGAATGTGACTCTCAGAGTTTTGCTGGTCAGCTCTGAGCACTGCTGAGTTGTTCCTTGAAATGGGAAAAGGCGAGGAAAAAACTTCTGTGTGCTGAAATCCCTCCTCAACACGAATTCCTGGGGAGGATTTAGGTGAAGCTGACTGGGAAAAGAGTGGGGACAGAGAGGGAAAGGTGCAATGTTACTTTCAAAAAGAGTTAATTGAATTGAAACTCAGAATTTCCAAGTCATTCCGTATTTTAAAAGTTTGCAAATCTGAAAAATGTCCTTTTGATTTTTAATACATCAACAAAGAAAAAGGAAAAGGAAAAGGAAAAGGAAAAGGAAAAGAAAAAGAAAAAGAAAAAGAAAAAGAAAAAGAAAAAGAAAAAGAAAAAGAAAAAGAAAAAGAAAAAGAAAAAGAAAAAGAAAAAGAAAAAGAAAAAGAAAAAGAAAAAGAAAAAGAAAAAGAAAAAGAAAAAGAAAAAGAAAAAGAAAAAGAAAAAGAAAAAGAAAAAGAAAAAGAAAAAAGAAAAAGAAATAAAAAGGGGATTAAGCAATTCTTAATGTTGAGATTTTGGTATTTTTCTGGCATAAAAACGTAATTATGTAAAGAGCTGTGACAGGGAACTCACTTTTATCAGACTTTTCATTTTTTTTCCTTGTCATTTTTCCTGTTGCTCCCCCAAGAGTGACTCAGATTTTTTCAGAGGAAGAAAAAACAAAGATATGAGACCATGTGTCTCATTTTTCAGGAAAGATTCTTTCAAAGAGGGAATCCTGGGGAGCAGCCCTGAGGAACTTTATCCTGAGCTGTGAATTATGGAGGAAACAATGGGATTGAGGATGGAGCTGTGGGAAATGTGGATTATACCTAAAGAGAAGCTTCTTCCTTGGGTGTAATACTGAGAGATTTATGCCTCTAATGAGGATTTAGATCTATCATGAGGACAGATGTCCCTTCAGGAATATTTAGGAATATTCCTTCAGGTCTTGGGAAATGCCAGGGAAAAGTCTCTTTGTGTCCAGGTGCCATTTTCACCACCTGATCCGTGGGCAAAGGATTTCCATGTGCTGGGGCAGGAACACAACCAAAGCCAGCCCAAGGCTTTCCTCAATCTCCTCCCCAGGAGATTCCAAATCAGGAATTTTTGCTCTTCCCCAGAGCTGCTGCTGGCTCAAGGAAATGTTGGAACCCCTCCTTTCCTCCAGCCCATCCCACACCTGAGCAAGACCCGAGGAGCTGGGATTTGCACCCTTGTTGGAACCCTGGGCATGGAGAATTCCAGGCTTTCTGTGCTGCCAGGCACTGACCCCCAAGCAAACACTGCACTGACCTGAGGCCGTGGAGAAGCTCCCAAAATTGAGTGACAGCGCTGGGATTGTGGGGGTGCAGTTTGAATAGAAGTGTGTGAGATCACAGGGTGCAAAACTGAGAGTTTAAGGGTTTAGAATACAGGAACAGATCTATAAAGCAAGGTGGAGGATTTAGGGCAGAGGCCAGTCCTGCTTTTTCACCTTCTCCTTCATGGCTCTGGGTGGGATTTTGTAATTGGGTAGAAAAGTCGGCATTGCGGGCCAGGGGTGGTTGGGTATTGGGTTAAAAGTAAAAATAATTTGGGTGTCATTTCTTAATTGGACAGTTTGTGCTTAAAAGACCTTGGAAAGAGATAGAGACAGAGCCATTTTTCACTTTGTTAGCAGAAGTGCTGTAGCACTCAGAGTTTGTGAGACTGTAACATAGATAAGAATTAATAAATATCTGAGTCCAAACACAAAATTCCATCTCACACATTTAATCCCAACCCTGCAAAAAGAAGATAAAACTGCTACACACCCTTTGTTCTCCTGACCTCTTCAGGTCTTGTCATCCTCTCCAGGAGAAGGAATTATC
Source organism: Acrocephalus arundinaceus (assembly GCA_021534815.1). NCBI lineage: Eukaryota > Metazoa > Chordata > Aves > Passeriformes > Sylviidae > Acrocephalus > Acrocephalus arundinaceus. The sequence continues at coordinate 2,593,164 of JAJEOU010000056.1, forward strand.
CTGTCCAGGAGAAGGAATTCTCCTGTCCGTGCCTTTCCTCCCTTCACCTTCTCTCCCCTTCTCCAAGGCACCCTCAGGAGGTGCCCCAGTCCCTGTGAAATGTCCCCAGCATTGGAAGAAGCAGAGAAAAGGGAGATGGTGCCTCTCATCCTCCACCTCAGTGGAGAAGATTTTTGGGAACCTCTCTGCAACCACGTTATCCCCAAATCGTGCTGCATCCCACAGCTTTAGGAAGAAATATTTAACCTCCAAAGAACAGACTTAGTAAAACTCCTTTAACGTGCAATTAAATGAACAATTGAAGCTGAGTTTCAAGATTTTTTTCCCCTCCCCATCTTCTCAATGGGGGATTATTCTCCAAGACTAAAAGCTGGAGGTTTTATTCCCAATCACACATTCCCAGTCCATTCCCTATAAAATGTCCCCAGCACTGGAAGGAGCACAGAAAAGGGAGATTGTGCCTCACATTCCTCCACCTCAGTGGAGAAGATTTTTGGGACCCTCTTTGCAGCAATATTATCCCCTAATTGTTCTATATCCCACACCACAGAATAGACTTGATAAAACTCCTTTAAAGTGCAATTAAATTAACAATTAAAGCTGAGTTTTGGTAATATTTTCTCCTCCCCATCTTCTTAATAAGGGGTTGTGCTTCAAGACCAAGACCAAAAGCTGGAGTTTTTATTCCCAGTCACACATTCCCACTCCATTCCCTATAAAATGTCCCCAGCACTGGAAGGAGCACAGAAAAGGGCGATTGTGCCTCACATCCTCCACCTCAGTGGAGAAGATTTTTGGGAACCTCTTTGCAGCCGTATTATCCCCTAATTGTTCTATATCTCACACCACAGAATAGACTTGATAAAACTCCTTTAAAGTGCAATTAAATTAACAATTAAAGCTGAGTTTTGGGAATATTTTTCCCTCTCCATCTTCTCAACGGAGAGTTGTGCTTCAAGACCAAACGCTGGAGTTTTTATTCCCAATCACACATTCCCATTCCAACCCCTCCAAAGTGTCCCCAGCACTGGAAGGAGCACAGAAAAGAGAGATTGTGCCTCACATTCCTCCACCTCAGTGGAGAAGATTTTTGGGACCCTCTTTGCAGCCATATTATCCCCTAATTGTTCTATATCTCACACCACAGAATAGACTTGATAAAACTCCTTTAAAGTGCAATTAAATTAACAATTAAAGCTGAGTTTTGGTAATATTTTCTCCTCCCCATCTTCTTAATAGGGGGTTGTGCTCCAAGACCAAAAGCTGAAGGTTTTATTCCCAATCACACATTCCCAGTCCCCAGCACTGGAAGGAGCAGAAAATAGGGAGATTGTGCCTCACATCCTCCACCTCAGTGGAGAAGATTTTTGGGAACCTCTTTGCAGCCATGTTATCTCCTAATTGTTCTATATGCCACACCACAGAATAGACTTGATAGAACTCCTTTAAAGTGCAATTAAATGAACAAATGAAGCTGAGTTTTGGGAATATTTTTCCTTCCCATCTTCTTAATGGGGAGTTGTACTTCAAGACCAAACGCTGGAGTTTTTATTCCCAATCACACATTCCCATTCCAACCCCTCCAAAGTGTCCCCAGCACTGGAAGGAGCACAGAAAAGAGAGATTGTGCCTCACATCCTCCACCTCAGTGGAGAAGATTTTTGGGAACATCTTTGCAGTCGTATTATCCCCTAATTGTTCTATATCCCACACCACAGAACAGACTTGATAAAACTTCTTTAAAATGCAATTAAATGAACAATTGAAGCTGAGTTTTGGGAATTTTTTTACTCTCCCCATCTTCTTAGTAGGAGGCTGTGCTGCAAGACAAAAAAAGCTGCCATTTTTATTCCTAATCACACATTCCCACTTCGACTCAGGACTGGGCAGGACGAAAAGAAGAGCAAAGCAAGGAGTGAGAAAAAAAACAGTGAGGTCATAAAAAATTCATCCAGGAGGGGATCCAAATGCAGTAATGAGGCCTGACACGCAGGCGATGGAGTACTTAGCACTAAAACCCTCTCTCGCCGCTATCTGGTTACCATCTTATCAACACGACACCCATTAGCCACTGATAATAGTAACTAATCAGCTGTTCTGCCTTCCTTTATTTGCCTCCCTAAAAAGATCTTTTTCTTCTCCTTCTTGCCCGTGCAGCCCCTCCCCAGGACAATCTCAGGCGCTCAATAATTCATGGGATCCAGGCACTGTCGTACGGCCCTGATGTCACTTCCTGAGCAGCTCATGGGGACACTCAGAGCTTCTCCCGTCACACATCCCAAAAAAAAGGAGTCCTAGTCCCTTCCTGACATCACGGATCAGCTGAAGTTTTTGGCAGCATCCAGGGTGAGCGCTGGGACGCGCTCCCCTTGTTGCATGGAAGGAGAGCACCATCCTTGAGGTCATCCTTGGATCCAATGTCCCTGATCATCAACAAACTATATAAAACTCCAAGTTTTGTAATAAATTTGGTGTTTCTAAGCCAGGGAAGGAGACTGACTGCTGGCTGAGGAGTTGTATTAGGAATTTCATGAGGAATTTCTTCCTGGAAAGGGTGGTCAGGCCTTGGGAAGAGCTGCCCAGGGAGCTTTGCAGTGCCCGGGATCCCTGCAGGTGTCACCTGGAGATGGCACTCAGTGCTCTGGGCTGGGGACAAGGTGGCCATGGGGCACAGCTGGGACTCGATGACCTTGGAAATCTTTTCCAGCATCTGTGATCCTGGGATTCCTTTGTCACTCAAAGTGTGAGATTCCACAAAGATTTTTTTGTATACGTCAGCCATGGTTTCCATCTACAAAAAGGACAAAAAGGACAAAAAGAACAGCTGAGGTTTTTTTATTTTGTTTTTGAAGCTTTGAACTGCGACACTGGAAAATTGGATTTGAGGTGTCTGGACACCAAGAGTGTCCCCAGACTTCCCATGTGATTCAAACGTGTAATTTCTTCTCTCTTTCATTTCCCCACCCATAAAAGAGCAGCAGTAAGAGCTGTGTAAATAAGTGACTTCTACCTCAGAGCAAGCCTGAAAAGCCAAGGAAGAAATGAGAACCTCATCCTTATGTTCATGGAATTCCAGAATGGTTTGGGTTGGGAGGGGTCAGTGCCACCCCTTCCATGTCAGGGACACCTCCCACTGTCCCAGGCTGCTCCAAGCCCCAATGTCCAACCTGGCCTGGGACACTGCCAGAGATCCAGGGGCAGCCACAGCTGCTCTGGGCACCCTGGGCCAGGGCCTGCCCACCCTGCCAGGGAGGAATTTCTTCCCAACATCTAAGCCAGACCTATTCTCTTTCAGTTTGAAGCCATCCCTCCTTATCCTGCCATGTTTCAAAAAAGACTTGGGATTTTCCAGATTTGTGCTTGTTTTCAGTTGAACAGATCCATTTGAAAATAATCCATTGACTCCCCCTTCTCCCCAGTATTCCTGAAACTTTTCTCTTGCCATTGCTGTCCAAGATCCCTCATAGACTGGGAAGAACAAGGGGTGCAGAGTGTTCCTCCTTTCTGGCAGGAGTGGCTGCAGGCTGGAGGGACACGGCATGGAATCACAGAATTCCAGGATGGTTTGGGTTGGGAGGGATTTCAAAGCCCATCCAGTGCCACCCCTGCCATGGCAGGGACACCTCCCACTGTCCCAGGCTGCTCCAGGCCCCAATGTCCAACCTGGCCTGGGACACTGCCAGGGATCCAGGGGCAGCCACAGCTGCTCTGGGAATTCCAGCCCAGCCCCTCCCCACCCTGCCAGGGAACAATTCCTGCCCAAGCTCCCATCCAGACCCACTCCCTTCCAGTTTGAAGCCATTCCTCCTTGTCCTGCCACGTTTCCAAAAAGACTTCAACCATTGAAAACATTCTTCAGATGTTCCTTCTTGCGCATTCCTGTTCCTGGGGGAATACAGGAGAGGAATTCCGGGTCTCTTTCAGGACAGACAAATGGAGGAGCAGCAGTGCCTTGCAGAGTGGAAGGAGGGCTTGCTGACAAGGCAAGGGCCTCAAGTGCTGCACAGAGGAAATGAGATAATCTGCCCAAATCTACGTGCCTGAGGATGTGGTTTCATCATCTCCTTCTCTTCCAAATGGAGGAGGGAGCATTTTGTCTCATCCCCAGTGTTACCACAGGTCAGAAATGATGCTGGAGCGCTCGAAACACGGATTGAGTCACTCTGGGATATCCTTTCCCTTGAAATCTGAGGAAGTTCAGAGTCTCTGGTTTCGGATGTTCCTCTTCTCCAGTTTCACCTTCTCTGGAGGGGAGGTAAAAGCTGTGAGGATTCATTCAGCTCCATGCTAAAAATAGGCCATGGATACTGAGTGCCACCAAAGCAAAAGTGGGATGCTGTCATTATTCCTGGATAGTATTTCCAGAAATAATTCCATGCAAGGAGGAAATTGGGCACATTCCTTTGTTTCTGTGGGGTAACAGGCATTTGGACCAGGACGCAAATCCTCCCCAGGAATGATTTCAGCTTCCCCAAGGACAGAGAGATGGGCTGGGATTCCTTGAGGCTCTGTCCAGTCTCCCTTTAAATTCAACATTTTTAAGGCAAAGTTCATCTCCTCCTTAAAATCCATCTCTTTTGGGGATCAGAGGAGGAGCAGCACCCTGGCAGGGCTCCCTCCCTGTCACTGCCACCCCCTCATGGGGGTTACTGAGGGATGTAAACCCCCACAAGAGCTTTAAATCCCACCCTGCCCAAATCCTACCCCCTCACTACAGCGAGTTCCTACTAATAAATCCATTTCCTATCCCAGTGGGACCATGGATGTGTCAAAAGGGGAAAAAACAGGGTTTGGAAAAAAAAATAATTGAGCCTCAGATTTGGAGAATCAGCCCTTCCCTTGCACAGTTCATGATGTGACCTTGCAGGGCCCTAAGCAGGGCTTAGAAAAAGGAGGGAGAGGGACTTTGTGTGGGGCAGGGAGTGACAGGGAAAGGAGGAATGGTTTTAAACTGAAAGAGGAAAGGTTAGATGGGATCTTGGGCAGGAATTGTTCCTTGGCAGGGTGAACAGGTGCTGGACTGGAATTCCCAGAGCAGCTGTGGCTGCCCCTGGATCCCTGGCAGTGTCCCAGGCCAGGTTGGACATTGGGGCTTGGAGCAGCCTGGGACAGTGGGAGGTGTCCCTGCCATGGCAGGGGTGACACTGGATCATCTTTAAAATCCCTCCCATCTCAAACCATCCTGGAATTCTGTGATTCCATGCCGTGTCCCTCCAGCCTGCAGCCACTCCAGCCATAAAGGGGGAACACTCTGCACCCCTTGTTCTTCCCAATCCATGAGGGATCTTGGCCAACAATGGAAAGAGAAAAGTTTCAGGAATTCTGGGTAGAAGGGGGAGTCAATGGATTATTTTCAAATGGATCTGTTCAACTGAAAACAAGCACAAATCTGGGAAATCCCAAGTCTTTTTTTGAAACATGGCAGGACAAGGAGGGATGGCTTCAAACTGGAAGAGAGTAGGTCTGGATTAGATGTTGGGAAGAAATTCCTCCCTGGCAGGGTAGGCAGGCCCTGGCCCAGGGTGCCCAGAGCAGCTGTGGCTGCCCCTGGATCCCTGGCAGTGTCCCAGGCCAGGTTGGACATTGGGGCTTGGAGCAGCCTGGGACAGTGGGAGGTGTCCCTGCCATGGCAGGGGTGGGAATGGGATCATCTTTGAGGTCCCTTCCAACCCAAACCGTTCTGGGATTCTTTATGAAACCATGAACCAACCCTGCTTGTAAATCAGATTAAGGATCAAAGGGCCATATCCTGTAAAATTGATATTCTTCCTGAAACTGGTGTTTAACTATAAAAATACAATAATATTGATTAAAAGGAATAATTTGTGTATCTAAAATAATGCAATTCATACAAAAATGCACATATATAATAATAAAATAGCAGGATAATAAGAAAACACAACAAAACCCACCAGTACTGTGAGCTGTCAGCTCTCTCAAAACACGATTTGAATTCAGCAACAATTAAAACTTCTAATTTTGTTCCATTCAGCTTTTCTAGTTGGATATTTTCTGTCCAAATCCACTTAACACCCCCTGAACTGGAGTAAGCACTGGGAAACTTTTCACCTTCCCAGTCAGGACCTCCCAAAATTGGCACATGGGAGCTGTGGAGCCAAATCTGACACCTCCAGCCTGGGAACAGCCTCTTGCCCTGTACCTGAAGACAAGTGACACAAATTCCCTGATTTTCCTGTTATTCCCATAACACAGGATAAATCCACAGGTAGCCAAGATTATTTTCACCACGTTAATCCTCAGGGGTGCAGGAAAATCTTGATCTCAAACTCACTTCTCACCCTACACCTCTGCAAAGCTTGTGGCTCTGCAGATGAAAAAATGTCTTCATTCTGATATTAATTTCCAGGAAAATTAAAATCTTTCCTGTTTCTGCTCAGGGTTACAAAATCACACTTTGGAAGTGTTTCCATCTCAGGGTCCCTGTTTTTGCAGGCTCTATATCAGTCAAAAGTTTTTTTAAAAAAAAAGAAATAGAAAGAATTTGCAGACATCCAAGCTGTTTCTATCCTAAAGGATTTTTGTTCCTGATATATTTAATGAGGACATGGAAAAAACGGTGGCTGAGGAGCTGATTTCTCTCTCCTCACCAAACCTGAGTGGCAGCAAAGCAGAGAGCTTCCCAAAACTCCCCCTGATTCTTTCTCATCCTCTGTTTCCCACCCAAATGTTGAATCTAAGCTGAATTTCCCCACAGAGGTGGCAGAAGTTCTTCCCTTTTTGTAGGGAATGAGGAGATCCATGAGCAGCTCCAACATTCCCTAAGAGCTGTTAAGGAAATTGGTTTTGTTTTGTGACTGGGACAGAGCAAACCACGTGCTCAGGAGATTTCCTGAACTGCAATCCCTGTCTGTCCATGTGCTTGGGATGAACTGAAAATCAGGATTATTCATCATGACCAGGCAGCCACTTGATCACCCAGACATGTGACAAGACACAAGAAAAAAGGGACAAATTCTGGCAAAAGGAATCTTGAGGAATATGAAGTCCATGCTCCAGTTTTGCTCACGCTGACTTTGGATTCACTGCTGATAAATATTCCAGCAGGGCTCTCTAGAGGCAGGGAAATGTTTCCCAAACCCAGAATTTTTTTGGAGCAAATTTCCAATCCCTGTGCAAGACACAGTCTTGTTTTCAATGAAGAGTGGGAATAGGCTCTAACAGGGAAAGGAAGCACACAAGGTTTTGACACAGATAACTCAAAAAAATCCTGGAATATCTTGAGTTGAGAAGGTTTCATAAGGATAATCAAGGCCAATTTCAATTATTCTAAGACTGCTTTTGAGCAACTACAAGCTAAGAAGAAATTATTGGACAAAAAATGGAGAGCTTTTAAATGATCTTCACTAGTTTGCAGATATTTCACAAACCAAACCAGCTTTGGACAAATGATAAAATCTGGAACCTGAAACGTGCAGGGGAAAAAAATAGGGAAGAATTACTGCTGAAATCCAAGCTGAGAGCAGGATAGAAAATGGGAAGTGTTGGGTTGGTTTTTCTGGCTGGGAATTTGTGTCCATGGGGAAGGAGTGGCTGTGTGAGCTCCCATCACCTGGAGCCCTGCATCCAACCCTGGGGCCCAGCACAGGGAGGACGTGGAGCTGCTGCAGAGAGCCCAGAGGAGGCCCCAGGATGAGCAGAGGGCTGGAGCAGCTCTGCTGGGAGGAAAGGCTGGCACAGCTGGGATTGTTCAGCCTGGCCAGGAGAAGCTTTGGGCTGAGCTCAGGGTGGCCTTGCAGGGCCTGAAGGAGCTGCAGGAACCCTGGAGAGAGACAATTCCCAAGGGCTGCAGGGACAGCACCCAGGGAATGGCTTCAAACTGAAAAATGCCAAGTTTGGGTGGGATGTTGGGAAAAATCCTTCCCTGGCAGGGTGAGGAGGGGAGGGGCTGGGCTGGAATTCCCAGAGCAGCTGTGGCTACCCCTGGATCCCTGGCAGTGTCCCAGGCCAGGTTGGACATTGGGGCTTGGAGCAGCCTGGGACAGTGGAAGGTGTCCCTGCCCATGGCAGGAGGTTGGAACTGGATCTCTAATTTCCTTCCAACCCAACCATTCCACAATTCCAACATTTTTTTCCCCTCTTCCTGAGAAAGAGCAGAGATCCCTGGATATGAACTCTCCACAGCCTTTCCCATCCAAACCCCTGGGCAGTGCAGGGTGCCCCACACCAGCCACGGGATCCGACCTTTGGACAGGGAATAAAAGATTGAATCAAGGAATCCCAGAAGGAGCTGAGCTTTGAAAAGTGGAGCAAACCAAAGCCAGGGATCTCCTTATTACCTGGGAAACTGGACAGAGCAAAGCAGACACGACCAATGTGGTTCCATCAGGCGTTCTCCTTTTATTGTCTCAAAATGGCTGGTTAAATACAGTTCCAGATATTTTACAGTTACCAGTGTTTTCTAATTGGTATTCAGATAGAAAAGAATGCAAACAATCCTAACCTTAAGGCAGCTACTGTGAACACACTATAACTATACTATGTAATGCTTAAACACACCTTAATTTAAATTTTTGCTGCACCTCAGGCTTATCTACTTCTACACAGGCCTGAATCTGAGGCCCAGCCTGGGTTAACTCAAATCTCACACCAAAATACATCATGCCCTCGTTCCCTAAGAAATTCTGCTACAGCAAACAGCAAAAGGAAGCAAAGCTGAAAATTTCAGAGATCCAACTAAAGAGAGGAGTTTATCCAAGCCCGGATACAGGAGTTTTGGAGGAGGGAATCTCAGTGCCTAAAGGGTCCGTCCATCCAAAATGGACTGTCCAGCCAAGTGGGTATTAAGTCTGAGACTTTCCTTGTGCCTCCATCTTTTTATGCCAAAAAATCCCAGCTATTTGGAAAAACAGGTTTTTGTGGAATTTTCAGGTATTTCCTCTTAAAAGCTGTTGTTGTTTCCTAAAGTCCCAAAGCTTTATTTTTACATTTTATGGGCTCTCCTCTCACAGATCTACACACAGAAATATTTTGTGAATTAATATTAATATTAAGCGGGGTGTAGCTGACAAATGTGAAGTTTTTCAACTCCAAAGTGAGTTTGCACTCCTGATTTTAATTAGAATTTAAGTTCGGATGGAAAGCAATCCTTTGTTATCATGCACTGCTTCAGGACTTCCCTGTGAGTCCATAAGAAATTCCAGACTTTTCTGGGGTTAACCCCTTCTCTCCAAGAAATCCTAACCAGGATTTAAGGCTGGACCACACAAGTTCTGTCTCAAATTTGGATGAGAAAGATGAAAGCCACAAGAAGATGTTCCCATCTCCAGTTTCTCCCATTTCATGGATTTCCTCCTTCCTGGCTCTATCCACCTGGATCCCATCCCACAGATTCTCCAGCCAGAGCATGAGGGTTTTTCAAAATCGACTTTTCATCAGTTTAGCACCACGTTGCAAAATCAGGGCCTCATTTTTTTTCTGTGAAACTCAAGAAAGTGCCTTTCATTTTCTGAATTGTCCCTTCATTTCCTGCCTCCTCCAGAGCCCTGCCTGGTTTGTTTGCTTTTCAGTGAGGAGGGGAAAGGAGTGGGAATAGAAGAGAATTTATTTCTATTTCTTTGGTTCGATAATGTTTCCACGATTAAGAAATGTCTTCTTTCCTGTTGAAGAAGCAGCAAGAAAAACAGCCGAATTCAAGGAAAAGGCAAAACAACACAAAAAAAAATCAGAATATTCATTTCCCTGGCTGACTGTTTAAAAGAAGATAATGGAACACCAAAGTGGTTCTGATGAGAGGGGGAATTCTGTGGAGTAAAGGAATGACAGGAGTCAGGGGTCCACAAATCTCCCAAAGTTTTATTAATAAATTTCATACTTGGATATAAATTAATCCATGATCTCCCATATAAGCACATGGCAGTGGGATTGAAAAAAGGGGAAATGTGAAAGGGAAGAGAAAAAGGTGGATGAAAGAGGGTGAGAGGAAGGAAGGAAGGAAGGAAGGAAGGAAGGAAGGAAGGAAGGAAGGAAGGAAGGAAGGAAGGAAGGAAGGAAGGAAGGAAGGAAGGAAGGAAGGAAGGAAGGAAGGAAAAAGAAAGAAAAAGAAAGAAAGAAAGAAAGAAAGAAAGAAAGAAAGAAAGAAAGAAAGAAAGAAAGAAAGAAAGAAAGAAAGAAAGAAAGAAAGAAAGAAAGAAAGAAAGAAAGAAAGAAAGAAAGAAAGAAAGAAAGAAAGAAAGAAAGAAAGAAAGAAGAAGAAGGAAGGAAGGAAGGAAGGAAGGAAGGAAGGAAGGAAGGAAGGAAGAAAGGAAGGAAGGAAGGAAGAAAGGAAGAAAGAAAGAAAGAAAGAAAGAAAGAAAGAAGAAAGAAAGAAAGAAAGAAGAAAGAAAGAAAGAAAGAAAGAAAGAAAGAAAGAAAGAAAGAAAGAAAGAAAGAAAGAAAGAAAGAAAGAAAGAAAGAAAGAAAGAAAGAAAGAAAGAAAGAAAGAAAGAAAGAAGGAAGGAAGGAAGGAAGGAAGGAAGGAAGGAAGGAAGGAAGGAAGGAAGGAAGAAAGGAAGAAAGAAAGGAAGAAAGAAAGGAAGAAAGAAAGAAAGAAAGAAAGAAAGAAAGAAAGAAAGAAAGAAAGAAAGAAAGAAAGAAAGAAAGAAAGAAAGAAAGAAAGAAAGAAAGAAAGAAAGAAAGAAAGAAAGAAAGAAAGAGAAAGAAAGAAAGAAAGAAAGAAAGAAAGAAAGAAAGAAAGAAAGAAAGAAAGAAAGAAAGAAAGAAAGAAAGAAAAAGAATCTTCAGCCCCAGCTCATGTGTTGATGCAGCTGTTGGGGTTTCCAGAGACTTCCAGGTTTCTCCACATGCTTTAAAAATGAAATTAATTTATCCAGTGAGATGTGACCATGAGCTGCTTCTCTCCCAGCACTCCGAGGGATCCCCTCCACCTTCCCAAGAAGCCTTTTCAGCTCCATTTATGGTTTTTATTTCCTTGCATTCAGAAATGAAGCATCAGAAGGAATCTTCTCTCCTGTCTGGACTCGCTGCTGGTGTTGGGATACCCCAGGCTGATCCCAAATGTTGGAATTAATGCTTTTATATCATTTTATCCACCAAAAGGACAGAATTCCCAGCTGGAGAACGAACTAAACCAACAGCAACGTTCCCAGGGTGGTGTCCCTTTGGGAATGCCACTCCAGACTTGTGGGAAATGGGAATTAGGGGGAGGTTGCCTTAAACCTGACCACTCTTTGCCAAGCTGAGCCTACACTTAACAGAAGCTTGGTAAGTGCAGGCCCCATTACCTCGAGGGGTAATGGCAGCCGAGATTGATCTATTGTGAGTCCTACAAATTTGAACAGTTACACTAAATGCTATTAAAATGTATGGAACCTCTTTGTCTTCAATTATTAAATGGAGTAATTTATGAAACCCAATCTCAATAACCTCACTGTCCTACTGGCCATCCCCGCTGAAAGGAAGAGTAAATGTAAGAGAACATTGCTATCGATCCCTCCAGCAAGGAGGGGGGGAAAAAAAAGGAGGATCAGGCCTGTTAACCCTTCCCTGCAGGAGAAAGTGGTTCACTGGTGGTTTCTTTCCCCCCCAGAGGTCGTGTCCTTCTTTCATTTCTGGGCTCGGGTTTCAGTCTGACAAGTGGTAATTGATTCCGCCGCTGGTTGGGCTGGGGGTAAGTGGGGGGATGAAGTTTCAGTGAAAACAAATAGCACTTCACGGCTCTGACCTTTCCTCTTTAAGCTTTTGTTGTGGTTGACTTGGGATGTGCAGCTTAAAGACTCTAAACCAGCGGTGTCTATCCTCAGGAAGTTTCACTTTTGGCCCGGAGTTAAAGCTGGATTTTGGCTTTGGGGCTCTCGGGGGGGTTTTTGGATCTTCTCTCCCATGATTTTGTGTAAGACACGAGGACGTGGTCCAGCAGTGGCTGGGACATCCTGCCAGCAGCCTGAGGTTCTCAGCTCGGCGTTTCAGTGTCCAGCAGGGCACTGATACGAGACAAAAAAATAAAGGCATATTTATATTCAAATATGAAATCGGATTTAATTCATAATATCATATTTATAGTAAAATATAATAATATTATATTATTATATGATTGTTTAATTATATTATTAAATAATATATAATTATTTATAAGCTAAATTTATAGTTAATTAATAAAAAGGCATGTTTATATTTAAATAAAAAGTCATCTTTAATTAACATTGGCATAACTATATTAAAATATAATAAAATATTGTGTTATATATATTAAAATATAATAAAATATCATTACAAAATTATTTAATATTATTATTAAATAATATGCAATAATTTATAAATTAAATTTATGTTTCATTAATAATAAAGGCGTGTTTATATTTAAAGTCATCTTGAATTAATATTGGCATAACTATATTAAAATAAAATAAAATATTGTGTTATATAGTAAAATACAATAAAATATTGTTATATAATTATTTAATTCTATTATTAAATAATATGCAGTAATTTATAAATTAAATTTATGTTTAATTAATAATAAAGGTGTGTTTATATTTAAAGTCATCTTGAATTACTATTGGCATAATTATATTCAAATATAATAAAATATTGTGTTATATATATTAAAACATAATAAAAATTGTGTTATAATTATTTAATATAATTATTAAATAATATGTAATAATTTAAAAAATAAATTTGTTTAATTAATAATAAAGGTGTATTTATATTAAAATATAATGTAATAATTAAAATTATTGGCATATTTATATTAAAATATAATAAAATATTGTTATATATATTAAAATACAACAAAATATTGTTATAAAATTATTTAATTCTATTATTAAATAATATGTAATAATTTATAAATTTATATATTAAGTTTATGTTTAATTAATATTAAAGGTGTGTTTATATTTAAATATAAAGTCATACTTAATATTGGCATAATCATGTTAAAATATTAATTAATATTGACATATTTATATCAAAATATAATAAAATATTGGTCTATAATTATTTAATTCTATTATTAAATAATATGTAACAATTTATAAACTAAATTTATGTTTAATTAATAATAAAGGTGTGTTTATATTTAAATATAAAGTCATATTTAATTAATAATATTGGCATAATTATATTAAAATATAGTAACATTATATTGTTATATATTTATTTGGTTATATTATTAAATAATATGTAATAATTTATAAATTAAATTTATATTTAATTAATAACAAAGGCATATTTATAATAAAATATAAAGGCAGGTGCTGCTTCTTAAACCAAGATTCTCAAACCAAGCAGGTGGCAAATCTGCCACTTCTTTCCATGATTCATCTCCCTCCTTTTCCCAACTCAGCAGCTAAATTTCCTCTTTAATTTTCCCTCCTCGGGCTGTTTTGTGCTCCTGGCTGAGCCTGGTTTCCCACCAGCTCCCTGGTGCTCCGTGGGCATTTTTGCAATGGATCCAGAGCCCGTCCCTGGATTGCAGCACAGAGATTTCAGCTCATGAGAACCACTCCGACTCAAGGCAGGGAAAAACACATTGACCTGTCTGGGAATCTTTGCCCTGCCTAGAACAGAAAGGAAAATACCCCCGGGGGCTCTGTCCCAACGCTTCCAGTCAGGGAGAACATTTCTCCCAAGGAAGCCTCTTTGTTTACAAACAAGTTGTTTTTGCCAAAGTCAGCCTTTATTTTAAGGTGCTCTCAGAGGGAGCCCGAGGCTCAGCAGCTGCCTCCAAAATGTTGCAACCCCCACGTGTTGCCAGCAGTTGCAAGGGGAAAAGGTTTAATGGGGTTATTTTGGGGTTTTTTTTGCTTCTCTCAAGCATCTTGAATTTCTGAGGGACCCCTGATGGTTCTTCTTTGCCACCTGCAAGGAATGACCCTTAAGCTGAAGGAAGGCCTGGATGGATGGGATATTGGGAAAGAATTCCTCCCTGGGAGGGTGGGGAGAGGCTGGCCTGGAATTCCCAGAGCAGCTGTGGCTGCCCCTGGATCCCTGGCAGTGCCCCAGGCCAGGTTGGACATTGGGGGACAGTGGAAGGTGTCCCTGTGATGATCTTGAAGATCCCTCCCAACCCAAACCATTCCACAATTCCGTAATTCTCTGCTTCTACAGAAATAAATCCCTGCCCTTTAATCTGGACAAAGCCATTCCACAAACGTCAGAACATTCCTGCATTGTGCAGTTGGGGCATTAATTTTTATTTCTGGATCTGTATTTAAAATGCATTGGAGAAATGGTGCCAGCACATGGACGTGCAGTGAAATGCAAAGGATGAGGGATAATGACAAGGACCTTAAATCACAAAATAATCCAAATTGAGCATCCAGATGTGCCAGGGATCTTTTAGGCTAATAAAATCTGTCACACTGTATGAATCCTTCCTATTTGAAGGAAAGGGAACAAAAGGACATCCTGGAAAGGATAATCATAATTGCTCAGGTCAAATGCTGATTTATTTTAGTACAGACAGGAAATATTTAAGCATTTGCTATAGCAGCCATGCATGCCATGAGCTGTATTTTGTTTAAAATAAGCAGCACGAGTTTTCCATCTTGATAAAAGAGGAATTTAATTGGCTTGCTAAAATAAAACAAGACAAACAAAAGCAAACAGATGTAATAGAAAACATCTCTGGAAAGGAAATTCATGTCGCAAAAACCTCTTGGCTAATCATAAAGTGATGCAGCTTTGAAAGGAAATACTTTGATTGCGTTTTGACTCCTCTGAGAAGTCAGATATTTGGAAATACCCAGGATTTTTAAGAAATATTTCCTGCTGTGCACATAAAAACAAATTGCACACTCAGAAACTCGGGTCTGATTCTTATCTTTTATTTCAGTTTTGGGCTCAGGTGAACCACCTGTGTTTCACAAGGGTAACTCCACATGGGAAGAGGGGGATAATTCTGATTTTGGACCATGGATGGCCTTTAGTGCTGTTTGTCTACTTCCCTGTAAAACCACCTTGAAAATTGTGCAACCATGTCAGAACTCAAATTTGGCTGTTTGCTTAAAATAGGGCAGTGTGCATGTTAATGATGTTTTTCTATAGGATCAAAAATCATGGAATGGTTTAGGTTTGAAGGGGCCTTAAAGGTTATCCAGTTCCACCTCCCACTGTCCCAGGCTGCTCCAAGCCCCAATGTCCAACCTGGCCTGGGACACTGCCAGGGATCCAGGGGCAGCCACAGCAAATCTGGGAATTCCAGCCCAGCACCTCCCCACCCTCCCAAGGAAGGATTTTTTCCCAACATCCCACCCAAACTTGTCATTTTTCAGTTTGAAGCCATTCCCTGTGTGCTGTCCCTCCAGCCTTGGGAATTGTCTCTCTCCAGGTTTCCTGGAGCTCCTTCAAGCCCTGGAATGCCACAATGAAGTCACACAGAAGTTTCTCTTCTCCAGAAAATCCCAGTTCTCCCAGCCTTTCCCCACAACAGAGTTATAAACTTGATTTTTTTTCCTCATTTTCCTTAAAAATAAAGGAAAAAACCACATTCTGCATCCTCTCACCAGCCCAAATCAGCAGCAAAGCAACACCTGTGGCGGTGTCCTGTGAGTTCCCTTGGTTTGACATGAATTTTGGTGAGCCAACTGGAAGTGCAGACAGGCAGGGAGGAAAAAAGGTGGGAATTCAAACATTCCCTGGGTTTTTGTTAATATTTTCCAGCTCCTCCCCTTCACACTTCAGGGAAAGCAGTAAGGGCCCTGTGAAGTGGGATATGTTTTGTTGTAGCTTGCAGCCAACCAGCTGAGGAAACACAGCATGGGATGGTCTAAAATCAGCAAGAGAACTTGGGGGAAAAGCTCTCCAGCTACTGAATCCCAACCCTCTGTTTATACACACCAGCAACACCAATTATGCTGTTTTCCCCCTGTCTTGGTTTTAAAGACAGGTGTCTGCCAGGGAAAGCTGGAGTTTCCCTTGGAATGGAGAATGTAAATCCCTTTCCCTCCAGCTTATTGTAATTTTGCAATTAGGGGCTTTCAGGCAAAGATATGGGAATAGGAGTGACAGTTCTTTAATAGGAATATAAAAAATAAAGAATACAAATGTAGTAGTACAAAAAAACAAGCAAGCAAGCGAACAAAAAGTCCTGACAGGGTCAGGGATACGACCTGACACCATGTTGGTCAGGGTGTTGGGAGCAGCCCAAATAAATCATCCTGGAGTGACAGATGTGGTTCTGTGGAGCAGAGAAGATCCTGTGGAAAAGTCCAGAGGTGGAAAGATGGGTCCGGTCCTCCTCTGGTGGGAAAAACCAGATCCCTGCTGTTCCTGAGTCTCAGTTTTTATCCAGGTGGGAATGGTTGGCTCCGCCCACTGGGTGGAGCATCTCCCAATGGGATGATGTCATGTGTGATGTCATCGGTGAGCCTTCATGGCCCATTATCAGCAGATATCTCTGATGATGTCATGTGTGATGTCATCGGTGAGCCTTCATGGCCCATTATCAGCAGATATCCCCGATGATGTCATGTGTGATGTCATTGGTGAGCCTTTATGGCCCATTATCAGCAGATATCCCCGATGATGTCATGTGTGATGTCACTGGTGAGCCTTCATGGCCCATTATCAGCAGATATCCCCTGGAGGAGGGACAGGTGGTGACAGAGATAACAAACACTGCCCCACCCAGCTTTAACAGCTGGGCCATTATCAGAAGGCATCTGCCCCCGTCCCCCTGGAGTTAAAAGAGATAAAGAAAAAAAAATCTCAACTGCTTTCAACAGATGAAATAGTATGCAAATTTTTTGGTTTCCTAACACAAGACACCCCCTTTTTTTATAGGGAAGTCTATCAATACACAAAGAAATAGAAGCAAATTTCCCAAATAAGCTGGCCCAGGCCACACTCCAGAGGAGAAATGTAAGAAAATAAACTCTCGGGTGATGCCTTGTCGTTGTTGGCACTGATAGACTCAGGGTGGGAATGTCTTGGCTGACAAATCCATGATTTTTAAGCTGTTCAGCTGCTGGAATAACATCCCTGAGTCACATCCGACCCAGCCCCGGGCTCTGCTGGGGTGACACAAACGCCTGGCCCTTGTCACTTTGTGAACATTCCTGGGCATTTCCAGCTCTCTGCTTCCCTGAGCCGTCGAAAACTGAGGAAAAGCAGAGTGGAGTCTTCAGCTGGATTTCTGACACCCCAAACCCTGCTCAAGGGGGAAGGTTCTGCCCAAGTATGGGGTTTTTATCTTCTTTTCTTGTGTCAGAGTTGGGATTAAATGCTTGAGAGGAGCAGTTTGTGTTTGGACTCAGATGTTTATTAATTTATATCCATGTTACAGTCTCACAAGCTGTGAGTTGTAGCTAACAAAGTGAAAAATGGCTCCATCTCTGTCTCTCTACAAGGCCTTTTAAGCATAAATTGTCCAATTAAGAAATGACACCGAAATTATTTTTACTTTTAACCCAATACCCAACCACCCCTGGCTTGCAATGTGGATTTTTCTACCCAATTACAAAATCCCACCCAGAGCCATGAAGGAGAAGGTGAAAAAGCAGGACTGGCCTCTGCCCTAAATCCTCCACCTTGCTTTATAGATCTGTTCCTGTATTCTAAACCCTTAAACTCTCAGTTTTGCACCCTGTGATCTCACACACTTCTATCCAAACTGCACCCCCACAATCCCAGTGCTGTCACTCAATTTTGGGAGCTTCTCCACAGCCTCAGGTCAGTGCAGTGTTTGCCTGGGGGTCAGTGCCTGGTAGCACAGAGAGCCTGGAATTCTCAGTGCCCAGGGTTCCAACAAGGGTGCAAATCCCAGCTCCTCGGGCCTTGTTCTGGTGTGGGATGGGCTGGAGGAAAGGAGAGGTTCCAACATTTCCTTGAGCCAGCAGCAGCTCTGGGGAAGAGCAGAAATTCCTGATTTGGAATCTCCTGGGGAGGAGATTGAGGAAAGCCTTGGGCTGGCTTTGGTTGTGTTCCTGCCCCAGCACATGGAAATCCTTTGCCCATGGATCAGGTGGTGAAAACGGCACCTGGACACAAAGAGGCTTCTCCCTGGCATTTTCCAAGACCTGAAGGAATATTCCTGAATATTCCTGAATATTCCTGAAGGGATATTTGTCCTCATGATAGATCTAAATCCTCATTAGAGGCATAAATCTCTCAGTATTACACCCAAGGAAGAAGCTTCTCTTTAGGTATAATCCACATTTCCCACAGCTCCATCCTCAATCCCATTGTTTCCTCCATAATTCACAGCTCAGGGTAAAGTTCCTCAGGGCTGCTCCCCAGGATTCCCTCTTTGAAAGAAAATTTTCTGAAAAATGAGACACACGGTCTCATATCTTAGTTTTTTCTGAAATTCTCCTTGCCCAGGGTTCCAACACCCAAGCTCTGCCTCCATCAGGGCCGGACAGGAACAAGAAATCTGTCACAGCCCTTCTCATAAATTTTATGAAGCTTTTGCCCTGCCAAAGCAAAGAAATTAAGAGCTGTGGCGTGAGAAGGACGTAAAAGAACCTGCTAGGAGGAGAGTAATTAATATTCTTAAATTAAAAACTGAAAAATCGTTTGTCACCTTCAAAATTCAGGCACGGCTTAGCTGGGGTTTGCAGCTTCACCCCCACACTTTTCCTGTTTTTATCATCCTCCAGATTTTGGTGTTGGACAAAAATCCTGGATTTTCTGAAATCAAAAATCTTCCCCTTGTCTGTGGTGATTTGTTGCTCTGTTTCAGGCATTAAAGTTGGGTTTTTTTGGGGTGGTGGGGTGGTTTTTTTGTTTGTTTGGGGGTTTTTTTTGGGGGGGGGTTAATCTCTGGAAGAGGGGAGGGGTTTTTTTCCTCTGGAAGAGGAAAGTTTGCTGGAATTATGAATCTGAGTGTTTCCTGCCTCTCCACGTAGGTGACAAAGGATGAGGGAAAAGCCAATTCTGTGGAGGGGCTTCGTGTATCCTCTCAAACCCTCTTCCAAAGCTGTCTAAGTGGGATAAATAAGGGGAATAAATGGGATTTTTTGCTCCTGAGCCTTCCCTCTTTAACATCCAGGAGGCTCAGGAAGGATAAACCCACGTGGCAAATGAGGGAAAAACCCCAAAAAAACCCTCTGAGTGCAACCCAATCAACCCTTCCACAGATGGGTGGCCTGGGAAAAGCCTTTCCCTGACAGAAAACAGTGGGAAAAGGTATTAAAAATGTGATATTCGAGTGGGGGAAAGCAACTCTCACTTGGTAGAGCACGAGCCAGATTGCAAAAATATTCAGGCAATAAAAGTAGAGGCCAGGACTTCAGTGATGAATAATATTAATGTGCTGCGTGAAGAAATGTTTCTGGGAGACAAAAACCCTTCAATTTAATGTTTTCCTACGTGTTGTTGGGCTCAGAGCAACCCTGCAAACCTGAATATTATTTCTGTCCTTGAATGGAAGCTGAATTTTTTTTCCAGACTCTCCTGGGATTGAGAGATCTACGTAAGAAGGAGTTTTATAGAGGGGCACGGCCCTCCTTGCACTTTGGGCAGCACAGAACACACTGCAGGAGCCCTGAAGACAAAAAAACTCAACTGAAATAAAAATAATAGACAAAAAAAAATTAATTTTGGGTGTTTTCATACAAAGGATGCTGCACCATGAGTGGAAGAAAAGAACAAGAAAAGAAAGACACCATCGTCTGCATTTAATTTAATTTTTTTTTGTCTTGAGGAGGAAAAATCAAAACACTGGAAAACCTGAAGGATTCCAGGCAATTTACCACAAAAATCTTTAGTGTGGAGCCGTCCTGTCCCTCTCCATCCAGCAAGGGAGCGTTGGGAGGTGAAATATCTTCTAGAGAAGCAGAACTATGTAGAAAATTAAGTTCTATTGAGGGGTCTTAAAGCTCTGGACAAGGTTCATCTTCCAAGAGGTTTAATTTGGGGGATGGATTTGGGAAGCTGGCATTTTCCTGCTTATAAATATCTTTGTTGCTCTGACTTTTGTTCTACTTCTAGATCTTGCATCAGCTCCCCTAGGGAAGGGACTGTCCTTTTTATATCCTTTTTTTATATCCTTTTTTTTATCCTTTTTTTTTTCTTCTTAGATGTTTATTCGGCATTTAATACCCCCAGAATGGGGCATTTAATATCCCAGAATCATTTAGGTTGGAAAAGGGCTCATTTAGGTTGGAAAAGACCATAAAATATCGAGAGATTTGGCCAAGTCGTTCCCACTGATTCCGTGAGATCCCCCAGAAAACCTGGGAATAAATCCAGCAGCCTGACACCTGAAGTGCCAGCGATCCCTAAATCATCACTTTCACTCTGGAAAACAATTTTTATCTTTTCCAAATCCAACATCAACCAAGGGAATGAAGTTCAGGGAGAATTTTTTAATAAAGCAACAGTGGAAAAGCAGCATCGCCCTTGGTGAGGGGTGTGAACTCCTTCAGTGCAGGGGAAAGGCTGGCAAAAATCACCACATTCTCCCCAAAACAGACTCAGGGTTTAACATTTATCACAAATCTCCACATTTTATTTATGCACATTGTTCACTGCACTACGATCTCGTTTATTAAAGCTTTAGGTGATAGGGTGGATGAACTTTTTACTTAAATAAAATTTAATGTAGAAAAATCAATGTTCGCTGCCTGAAAATTCTTCCCTCATTTTCACAACATTCCTGCTTCTCATCACTAAAATTAACAGCTCAACTGTTAATTAAACCCAAAGGGAGGGGGTTTTAATTTGGGAAAACTGAATGTGTCCAATTCTTTATGTGGAAGTGGAAAAACATCATCCATGAGTGTCCCCTCTGCAGGGAATGGTCACAGGAAGGGGCTGGGAGGAATAATTTCAATTTCAGACAAGTTTTTCCTCACTGACCATCAGCACCATGGCCCAGGATGGGAGAAGGAGCAAAAACCTTCAAGGAAGAGAGGAAAAAAATCTGAGCAAGGAAAGATCTGTCCCAAGTCTTCCAGAAGTCAATGGGGATTTGGGGATTTGGACAGAAAATCAAAAATCTCAGGACACTCAGAGTTGAGCTTTTCAGAAGGAAAAGTCTTTTTTTTAGCATTATTTGCCCACTCAGGTCATAGAATAGAATTCTAAACACCCCAAATCACTGAGGTAGGAAAAGATCTCCAAGTTTATTGAGTCCAAGCCTGATCCCCACTTTGTCCCCAGCCCAGAGCACTGAGTGTCACCTCCAGGCCTTGGACACCTCCAGGGATGGGCACTCCAAACCTCCCTGGGATGAATTATTCCAACCCAAACTCGTGTTTTCACATGAAATCCCATATTTCCCCATTTTTTACTGGTGTAAATGATTTCTCTCTCTGAATTTGATGTTGCTGTACTTTTACTTTGCTGGACAGGCCGTTCCATCAGTGTCCGAGCAAACCATGAATTGAATACTAAAATGGAAAATCAATGGGTTCTGACCCAAACTGGGCTGCAAACCTTGGATTTTCAGGAACAAGAGAGAATCATGTCAATCACCTCGCAGGCAATGAAGGGCATTGATCTCAGTCAACAGCCAGATTTCATTTTTAAAGGTTACTGAGGGCTGAAAGTGATGCTTGAGATGTCATGGATCGCGTCACTGAGTTTTTCAGGATACAAAGGTCTCCTTACCTTGATTTTCCAATGTTTGGCAGCCACTTTGGAGAAAAACACTGAGGGGAAAAAACTGAAGGATCACTTTCTTCCTGAAAAAAAAAAATCAGAAGAGAAGGTTGTGGAGCAACCTCATTGTGGCATTCCAGGACCTGAAGGAGTCATAGGGAAGATGGAAAAATTCCAAGGGCTGGAGGGACAGGAGGCAGGGAATGGTTTCCCAGTGCCAGAGGACAGGTCTGGATGGGATATTGGGCAGGAATTTTTCCCTGGGAGGGGCTGGGATGGAATTCCCAGAGCAGCTGTGGCTGCCCCTGGATCCCTGGCAGTGCCCAAGGTCAGGTTGGACATTGGGGGACAGTGGAAGGTGTCCCAGTGATGATCTTGAAGATCCCTCCCAACCCAAACCATTCCACAATTCCGTAATTCTCTGCTTCTACGGGAATAGATCCTTACCCTTTGATCTGGACAAAGCCATTCCACAAACGTCAGAACATTCCTGCATTGTGCAGTTGGGGCATTAATTTTTATTTCTGGATCTGTATTTAAAATGCATTGGAGAAATGGTGCCAGCACATGGACGTGCAGTGAAATGCAAAGGATGAGGGATAATGACAAGGACCTTAAATCACAAAATAATCCAAATTGAGCATCCAGATGTGCCAGGGATCTTTTAGATCTTTAAGATCCCTCCCAACCCAAACCACCCCACGATTCCATAATTTTCTGGGTCTAGGGAAAACCTCAAGTGGGAGGTGTCCCTGCCATGGCAGGGGTGGGACCGGATGAGCTTTAGGGTCCTTCCAACCCAACCCATTCCATCATTCCATGATAAACTCCCAGGAAAGCTGAGTTCCAGGGTGTTGGTGTGCAAAAGGAAGAGGAGCATGGAGCAATCCCACCCCCAGCACTGGGAACAACACAGGATTTGCCATAATCCACATTCCAGACCTGGCACAGCTCTGGACAAGATGAATATTTCAGAGAGAAGCCCCAAAGTCCTGAGTGCTGCTCTGGCTGCTTTTCTGCCACACAAATATCCTGAAAGGAGGTGAAAAAATTGAAGATCTGTTGGCTACAATAAAGTTTCCATGATTTGCACATCCTGAAATTCTCTTTTTTAACCTTCTTTTTTCCCCCAGCTACTCATATGAGGATATTGTAAGGCCTGAATTTCTCTGACCTTGGTCTTGCTGGTAATAATAAAATCTCAGTATTGTGTTCCACTTTCAGATCTGATAATTTACAACTGGAGGAATAATAAAATGAAATTATAAATTGTAATAAATTATAATAAATATATTATTAAATATATTGTTGTCCCTCCTCCTGTCTCACAATTAAAGCTGTAGAAAAGGCCAAAGTGACAGTGCAAGCTCAGCTGAGTTATTGTCACAAATCCAAGTGGAAGTGTCTGTGATCCACCACAATCCATGGAAAGGTGGCAGAGATTCCTCTCCTCTCCTTTTCCTCATGGCAAAGCTCACACACCACTGGAATCAGCAACGTTGGGGAAAAAAAAAATTGCAGAAGAGCTGCTATAATTTAATTTTTTTGTTTATCCAGGCTAGCCTTGTTCTAGGAAAACACTGGGAGTCTTCCTGGGGCCTTAACAGGGGTTTAGTCATGGCTTATTTAATTATGATTAATCCCTCAGGGTTTTCAGCTTTTGATTTTATTTTTTTTTATGTCTCTAAATTTAAGAGAACATCTTCTAAAATGTTACCCAAGGAATTCCATCCCTGGCAGTGTCCCAGGCCAGGTTGGATGGGGTTTGGAGCAGCCTGGGACAGTGGGAGGTGTCCCTGCCATGGCAGGGGTGGCACTGGAAGATCTTTAAGGTCCCTCCCAACCTAAATTCTGTGATTCTTTAATTCTATATGCTCTACACTTTTGTGGTGCCACCACTGATGTTTTCCCACACGCTGCTGTTAAATTCAGCTTCTTTATTTCTGGACACATTCTAAAATCTCCTTTACTGACATCCACCAAAAAACTGCAAAGCACAACATGAGCCCACTCTGAACTAAATGTGACTCCTTAAAATCCTACTTCCATCCACTCTTTTGAGGAGGAAAAATTGCAAGGTAAGGGATGAAATGCAGGGTTTCGAGCTGAGAAAATAAATTGGGGAATAATTCCCCAAAGCACCTCGGAAATCAGCAGAGGAGGCACCTCCCTGCAGGGCTGGGATATCTTTGGCTCTGTTCCTTTTCTGACCACACAGAGTTGGTGAAATTCCTTCATCTCCAGCACCCAAGGAAAAGAGGAGGGAGCCCTGGGGAGCCCGGAGAGGCTGGAGCAGGAATCACACACCGAGTGCTGCTCATGACTCCTTTCACATGGAGCCTTTCCACATCTTTACAAAGAGAGGAAATGTTCTCCAGCAAACAACATTTCCCACAGTTGTCTTTAATTGCTCCTGCCCTCTGGATAGGAGGTTTTATTTTTACTGATTGAAGCTGCGCCCAAAATCTCAGCCCCAAATTGCCCAATCGAGCAAAAAAACGAGCGAATGAAATCCATGCCGGGGAGGCTATTCTTGTTCTGTTATTATTTGGGTTGTTCCCACATCCCAGAGCACAATTTCCCATTAGCAGGGTTGGGAAAACAGCTTTTAGCACCCACTCGTGGGCCTGATTTGTTTTGTTCCTAAATAACAGAAAGGTGGAAGAAGGGAAAGCAGGTAAACTGAGAGGCAAATCTGTTTGCAATAAATTTTACAAGCTTCAGATACAGAAACAAAACATCTGCTCTCATTAAAGATTAATTAACCAAACAGGAAAGGAGAGACAGAGAGAGCAGAACATCCTGATTGTTCTTGAGATGCTGCTTCCCTCAAAGCTCCTGATGTTGTCCTGGCAAATTCCTGATGTTTAAAATCCCAGCGCAGGACTCTGATGTGCACATCTACTCCTGGTTTCCCTGCAGGAACTGCTCTTTTTTCTTTTTTTTTCCAAAGAAAATTGGAAATTGCTCTGATTTTCCAAAGAAATTTATTGTTCTGCTCTGCTGGGTGCATATGAATAAAAAGAAAGAAATATAGAATCATGCTGAAATGCATTCAATCTGGATTTTATAACTTAATTTTCTTTTGCATCTTCCTACATTTTAAGAGCTTTCATTCCCAACACTGCTGCTTCTTCCTTCTCATCCCGATCTCAATCTCAAACAGCAGCAGGATGGAACTCAGAATTCCTTGTGATCCCGGTGGGAGAACAAGGGATCTCCAGGAAACATCAGGAAATTTTGGCCAGTTTTTGTAGAGGGAGGTAGAAATCCCTACCCCTGCTCAAATCAAAAATCCTGTTGCCACCAAAGCTCTTTTTTCCATATCCACAAGGAGAGCATTTCCCTGGATTTAGAGGGCCCAGGGAGAGGAGACTTTCCAAGCAACAAAACCAATTCCAGGTTTAAAATCCTGAGATTCATCTACTTCCATTCTCATTTCAGGATCATGATCATCACGAAGATCAGGAGGAAAGAAAATGAAGAAGTTAAAAATTAGGCAAAAGGATGATTTGAGGCAGATTTATTCTGGGTAAAACAGAAACATTTTAGACTTTATTTAGTGAATAAATCTCCTGATAACACCACAATTTCACTTTTTTTTAAAAGAACTTCTAAACCATAGCACTGCTTCATGAAAACTCTGTGTGCACACAGCAAACTTTCCCTTTTTTTTTGATACAAAGTGACTTTATTTATCCCCTCAATGCCTTATTTATAAAGGCCTTACAAAACAGCCATTCACCCACCGGTGACTCAGATTTTTGGGACTTTCCTGCCACTCCGGGAATAATGTTTATGATACAAATGTCTTGTTAATGAAAGGCCATTTTCTGTGTGTCACTGACCTTTGTGTGCTGCAAGGAGCAGGGAAACAGCTCCTCCTTTTCTCTTGGAAGCACGGGGTGACAACGTTTCATTAGCAGGTGACATTCTCTTGATCAAGATTTTTTTCTTTTTTTCTGCACCAACTTTTTCCAGCTTAACGCTTTGCTTTCCCTGAAGTTGGATATTTTAATTCAATAGAATTGGAAATTGTGGTTTTAGAAGGGGTAAGGAGTGGCTTTTCTCTGTTTTTACACTGCCCAATCCATTGGGGGGGGTGACAAACCCATGAGGGTGATGTCCTGATGTGAGCAACGGCACAATGTGAGTATTTAAATTAATTACAAAAAAGAAGGAAAAGTTATCTGAATTACTTGGTTTGCCTCACAGCTGAGATGGGCAACGAAGAATTTGAATTGTTCTTGCCTTAGATAGGGAAAAACACTTTTTTTTTCTCCTCATGGAATTGTTGTTTCTGGTAGGTGAGAAAGGTCTGATCCATGGATTCCCCATCCCT
Organism: Acrocephalus arundinaceus; assembly: GCA_021534815.1. Taxonomy (NCBI): domain Eukaryota; kingdom Metazoa; phylum Chordata; class Aves; order Passeriformes; family Sylviidae; genus Acrocephalus; species Acrocephalus arundinaceus. Next base: position 2,619,016 of record JAJEOU010000056.1, read on the forward strand.
GAGATGTCCAAGGAACGCTGGATGTGGCTCTGGGCTGCGTGACAAGATGGGGATCAGTCACAAGTTGGACTCAATGACCTTGGAGGGCTTTTCCAACCTCAGGAATTCTGGAATTCTGTGATCTGGGGTTTGGGATGGAGGCGGTTCCTGCACATCCCATTTGTCTCTCCGAACACGGGGAATTCCTGTGTCCCCACTGCTGTGACAGGGACACTCCGAGCTCCCCCCACACTGCCCTGGGATGTTTGTGGTGGCTGCAAATCCTCCATCTGCTCCTTTCATTGGTGTCCCTTTCCTCCCTCCCTGCTCCTTGTACCAGAAGAGAAAACAGCCTCAGCGATTTCCTTTCCAGGACTTCATTGGCTTTTCCACTCAGTGATGCCAATTTTCCTCTTTTAAATGTCTTGGCATTTACCCCCTCTTAAAACCTTATCTCCTCTGACCCTCTGCATTTTCTGCTGGAGGAAGAAAGGTGGCAAAAACCTTTCTCATAAACATCAGATATTTTTGAAAAGCAAAATCTTGTAAATTGTTTTCCCAACTCGAAGCTTCTCTCAACGTTTCAATTCCCAGAAGGACAAAAGAGGGTTGGGAATGTTTCCTGGTGTCAACAACCACAGTCTCCAATCTGAGCCTCCCCTGGTGCAATTTGAGGCCTTTTCCTCTCATCCTTTCCCTTGGGAATAGAGACCCGACCTCCCCTCACTGCCCACTCCTGTGAGGTTAAAAAGAATCTGATTTTTAACGTTTTTTGCCTCTCACACCTGACTGTGAGTCCTCTTTCCAATGCCCTACGTATCTCAGGTTTGTTTTTTTTTCATTTTTTCACATCCTCTATCGTTGTTACTGAAAGTTGAGCAGAGGAGAAGAGAAACCAAGCAGCTGAGAGGTGCAAAGAGTAAAACCGAGCCCTGAAAAACATCTGCCAGACATAGATATCAAATAAACTGAAAAAGAGAAAGGACTTCTGCTCTCTGTTTCACTTCTCATATACACCACATTTAAAATTCAGCACAGGCTAAAAAGCCTTGTTTATGTAGAATCTCAGAATGGTTTGGGTTGGGAAGGATCTCATGATGCCTTGGGAACTGAAACAGAGACTGGACAGAGCTGGAGAAAAAGTAGAGATTTATTGAAAGGCCTTTAGGATACACCTTGGGCAGGACAGGGCCTGGCCAGGGCTAAACCCAAGGTGGACCCAAAATGGTCACAAAATGGTCACAAAATGGACACAAAATGGACACAAAATGGACACAAAATGGACCCAAAATGGCTGACTGGTCACGAGGTCTCACACTTTTATCAGTTTTGGTCCATTTGCACATTGGGGTTTCATTGTCCAATCCCAGCTCCAGGTGATGCAGTCCCACCCTTCTTGTTCTCTCCCCTCAGCCCCCGTTGTTTGTGCTTTTGGGCCTGAAAACTTGTCCCAGTTGTCCTTGGTGTGCAGCAGGACAAGGATTTGTTTTGTGTCCCTGCTGTGTGCAGAGAGCTGAGTGACCCTGACTGTGAGCTCAGAGCTGCAGCCCTGGGCAGCACAGAGCCTGAAACACAGCAAAGATAAAACTGAAGGCATCACTCACAGCCCATCCAGTGCCACCCCTGCCATGGCAGGGACACCTCCCACTGTCCCAGGCTGCTCCAAGCCCCAGTGTCCAACCTGGCCTGGGACACTGCCAGGGATCCAGGGGCAGCCACAGCCCAGGACCAGGACCTGCCCACCCTGCCAGGGAACAATTCATGCCCAAGATCCCATCTAACCCTGTCCTGCAGCAGTTTAAAACCATTCCCCCTCTCTCTCACTCTCTGTCCCTATTAAAAAATCCCTCTCCCTCCTTTTTATGAGCCCCTTTAGGTCCTGGAAGGGGCTCCAAGGTCTCCTCAGAACCTTCTCCTCTCCAGGCTGACCATGTCCAGCTCTCCCAGCCCGGCTCCACAGGAGAACAAACAGCCACAAACCCCACTGGAGTGCTCTGGGAGCAGGAACCCCATGGGAAAAGTTCAAAAGAACACTTTTTTTTTTCTGGCTGATCTGCTGTTGGTGGCTGAACAATGTGCACTTAAATCTGCCAGTGCTCCCTGTGTTTCCATCAGCTTGTGTCCCATTGTCCATTCTCCAGTGTCATTCAGCCTTGTAACATCTGAACAAAACCAGGGCAGCAGGAGTGACACGTTGGGGCTGTTGGTGATAAACTGCCCCGGCTTTGTCACCCCAGGGAAAGCTGAGGTTGAGCTCAGGGAATTTTTTTAATTAATTTTAACCTCACTGGCGTAAGATCTGCATCTCCAAGTTCAGTGGTTTGGAAGGGCAGAGCTGGGAGCCAAGGGTTGGTGTGGAGATATAAATTTATATATTTATATATGGGCACAGCATTCGCTGGAAACTTCTTGGAGCCTTTTCTTTTTTCTCAAAGGAGTTCCTGACACCAGCACTGATCCTCTTCGAGCCTCCAGCTTTCTTGGGATGAGATTCCAGCCAGGAAATAGCCAGGGAATCACCTCGGCACGACATGACAGCCTCAAAAAAAGGCTTGGATGGCCCTGACTGGGATGGCAAAATAGAATCCCAGGATCCCTGAGTTTGGAAAAGCCCTCCCAGCCCAGGCAGTCCCAGCTGTGCCCCATGGGCACCTTGTCCCCAGCCCAGAGCACTGAGTGCCACCTCCAGGTGACACCTGCAGGGATCCTGGGCACTGCAAAGCTCCCTGGGCAGCCCCTGCAATGTTAAACAACCTTTTCCATAAAAAATTCCTTATGAATTCCTCCCTTTCCCCTGCCATACTCATTAATGCAAATCCAGCCTTTAGACATCTACACCATGAACAGAATTTGCCCCATGACATATTGGAGGCTGATAATATTCAGCAACCCCCTTGAAGATGAATAAAAAAGGCAGTGATCATGTCCCAGTGAAGCTTGCAGCTTCTCCAAAAATAAACTTTCACACCTGCAATATTTGCCCTAAAACCATGAGCTTTGACTGATGCCTTCAGTTTTATCTTTGCTGTATTTCAGGCTCTGTGCTGCCCAGGGTGCAGCTCTGAGCTCACAGTCAGGGTCACTCAGCTCTCTGCACACAGCAGGGACACAAAACAAATCCTTGTCCTGCTGCACACCAAGGACAACTGGGACAAGTTTTCAGCCCCAAAAGCACAAACAACGGGGGCTGAGGGGAGAAAACAAGAAGGATGGGACTGCATCACCTGGAGCTGGGATTGGACAATTAAACCCCAATGTGCAAATGGACCAAAACTGATAAAAGTGTGAGACCTCATGACAGGTCAGCCATTTTGTGACCATTTTGTGTCCATTTTCTGACCATTTTGGGTCCATTTTGTGTCCATTTTGTTCCATTCTGTGACCATTTTGGGACCATGTTGGGTCCACCTTGGGTGCAGCCCTGGCCAGGCTCTTGTCCTGCCTAAGGTGAATCCTAAAGACCTTTTAATAAATCCTTGCTTTATTCTCTTAGCTCTGTCCAGTCTCTGTTCCAGGTCAGCCTTCCCAAGGCATTGCTGGAACATCAGAAGGAGCTGCCCAGGGAGCTTTGCAATGCCCGGGATCCCTGCAGGTGTCACCTGGAGGTGGCACTCAGTGCTCTGGGCTGGGGACAAGGTGGCCATGGGGCACAGCTGGGACTGCCTGGGCTGGGAGGGCTTTTCCAGCCTCAATATTTCCAAAATCCTGTGAGTTGCTTCTCCTTCCTTGGACCATCCAGTTTGGAAACAAGAGCCCCTCATTCCCAATTCCCACGAGGCTGCCCAGAGGTGTCCAGGAAACAGAATTTGACCCCTTTTTAAAGCCTGGTGCACATCCTTGAGCTGTGCAGAGAATTTGAGGAGGTGACTGAGCACCAGGAGTGAGGTGAACGTGCAGCACCCCCCCAGCAGCTGGGTAACGAAGGGTAATGCTCGCTAATTTGTTAATTATGGAAGTTTTGCAGCTCAATGCTTCATATTGACCAAATTGCCAGTTTGGCTCTGCACAATTACTGTCTGCCTTGATAAATATCCCTTTAATTGGCCGAGCTTGCGTGAGATGAACTTTTAAATCACGGCATTTCCACACAATGCAGTGTGAAATTTCTTTCCTCCCTTTTTTAAATTTTTTTTTATTTCCCCTAGAAATGAGTCACAAAGAACTGCATTTAAGATATATTGCTATCTCCTTTTTAAGTGGAGTCAGAATGGCTGCACCAAAGCCGAAACGTTGCCAGCGTTTGGTGCCAACACTTTGATCCATCCACATGAACTGGATATAGACATAAGAGCTTACTAAACAAACTGGACAGAGTCCCAGTGGGAACACTCAAAAATGTATTAATCAAAGTCAAGCGGCAGAGCAAATTGAACCAGTTCATTAATTATGAAAATTCTCTCACCAAGTGACATGTTGTTAACTGTGTGAGGACTTAACACGTTTGAATCCGTGGGCTTCCCTTCCCTACGTGCAAAATTTAGTTGGAAATTTGAGTTTTCTGGGTTTTTTTTCCTTCTCCTTCTTTGGGTTTCTAACCAGGGAAAAGGGCAGAGTCAGTAGCACGGACACAGAACTCGCTGCAGGGAGAGACTTTGCAAAGGTCAGTGCTGAAAAGAGTCGAGGAAAAATGGGATGGTCAAGAATTTTGAGACCAAAACTCTTGAAGGAAAGGTTGGAAAAGACCTTCAGGACCATCCAGTGCCACCAGCATCACCCCAAACCCTGTCCCCAAGGGTCACATCCAGATTCCTCTGGAACACTTCCACAGACAGTGACTCCAAACCTCCCTGGGCAGCTGTGACCACCCTCAAAGAAAAAAATAACTTTTAATTCCTAATCTGAATCTAATTAGAGGATTTATCTGGTTGCCTGTTAAATAAAGACCAGAAACCCACAGGTGCCCACAATACCCATCCACATTGTTTTTCCTTGCTCCCAGCAATGGAACAGCTGCCTCCAGGTTAAAACCTGGGAAAAAATTGTGTTTTTAAGGTGTCTTTTGCTCAATAGGGTCTCAGACCAAATGACAAAAGAAAGCCTGAGATTCCCAGCTGGGATGCAAAACTGATTTATTTACAGTCCCTTTAGAAAAAGGGAGCAAGGTGAATGGGAATTATCAAGTGTTGGGAAGGAATATTGGGTTTGGGATGCTGGGATCACCTATGGACACTGAAATTATCAACCCTATAATATTGATATTTTCTCATCTCCTGGTTTTTAGCACTTATGTAAATCACAGATTTTAGGGGAAAAAAAAGATGTGGTTTCAGAGCTTTTTGCTTTTTAGAGTGATTTAAATAAACACATTTCTAGTGCAGGAAAGAGGAGAAAACCTCAATTCCAGCCTGGCAGAAGTTGGACATGAGGCAGCCATTTGGGATTCCTCTGAAATCAATAAGGACAGGCAGGACCCAGGTGGATTCACCCTCCCAATCCCACTCACCTCTCCTGGAATGGGATAAATCCAGAGCCAGGGAGGCTGAACTGCTGCCTTAGATTAAGGCCTGAACCTCGAGGCAACCCAAGCTTTTCAGGAGGATTTGCACCCCCAGTGAATCTTCACGTGATGTAAAATATCCCAAAGCATTCAACAACATTTAAGCAAAGGATGTGAGCATTCAAACTTTGCTCCTATAGTTGATCCAGAATTACTTCCATAAATTCTTTACTCCACACTGACTAAATTTTTAAAAATTGTTCTGACATTTTCCTGATTTTTTTTTGTCTTCATCTCCGTATTTAAACTGAATTCAAGGCTGAGAGTTCAACATTTGGGGGGAAATTAAACTCACTTTTGCACAGTGTTGTTGATTAATTATTATCCACTGAAACCCTCCACGGATTCCAAGCCATGTCACTCATCTACAAAGTGAGGGTATGGGAAATATTCCAAGAAAAAGGCATATCCAGGAGTTAAATAAAAACTGTTTGTCACCTGTAAATTCAATATTAGGGGAGTTACCAAACAGGAGACTGAGCTTTGCTTAAGCATTGACTGAGATCCTGAGCTTTGACTGAGATTTAAGGATTTTTTCTGGGAATAACTGAATTTTATCCCTACAGCTGTCTGGTCAGGGAAAGGTGATCATCTTTTTGCTTTCCCTAAGGAATAGTCAGATGAAAGATGATTTTTTTTTTATGTGCCTATCACCCATTATCCCTAAATCCTCCCAAAACCCACAGCATTCCTATAAAATCCTTTTTTTTTTTTAACAAGTTGCAATCAGGAATTAAAGAGACTGCTCATCCTATTTAATTTATATATATTTAATGTTATTATATTACATTATCATCTATAATATCTATTATAATATATCATATAATATTTATCGTGTATTATTATATATAATATAGATTATATTGAAATATATTCTATATTAATCATTGAGGGGGTTTATATATAATATAATATAATATAATATAATATAATATAATATAATATAATATAATATAATATAATATAATATAATATAATATAATATAATATAATATAATATAATATAATATAATATAATATAATATAATATAATATAATATAATATAAATTTATGTATAATTGTATCTTTTGACCCAATATGAATATATATTTAATATTTATATTAATATAATTAATTATTTTCATCTGCTTTTATCCAGCAGCTCCCATCCTGGGAATATTAAACATGATTTTCTTGGGAAGCCACTGAAGAAGAATCCCAAGAGGAAAAGTTGATTTTCCAAGAGTCTGGGGGGAAGGGGAGAATTCTCTTGGTCCCACTGCAGAGCCAGGGTAAGGTTGTACCTAAATGACAATTGCTGTTTGCCTAAATCCTTCGGTTTTTACAAGGAAAATCAGATTTTCCTAAATCTCTGAAGAGTTAAAAATATAAAAATCAAGTTTGGAGCAACAGAAAAACTTGCTTTGCTCCCTGTAGTCCATGAATAAGGAAGGGTTTATCCTGAAATGAAGGAAGTGGGGGCTGGTTTGTTCATGGAAATAATAAATTGGGTGAAATCTCTCTTTGTGTGGTTATGGAGAGAAATATTCTTTTCTTACACTTATAAAATCCTCAAAGCCACTGCTAACACAGACATGCAGCAACATCTAGTGACCACAGCAGGATAAGGCAGGAAAAATTTGGAAATTAGCTCCTATACACTCATTTAAGTCTGAGGATAAGCTAAAAAACTGGATTTTATTCCCTTATTTCATGCGGGTTTTGTTCCAGCTTAAAATTAACCCATTCCTACAAAAAATCCATTAGATGGAAAATCTCTCTCCCTAAAAAAAAAAAAAAAACATTTAAAAGTAATTTTAAAAAAAGTTTCCCAGATCCCACACAACAGAAATGGTCACAAAAAGAATGTGAAATTGTTGCTGTATTAATAAAAAAAATCTGCATTTCCCACCCTGCTTTTAAGCAGGTGTAAAACCATTGAGATCTCCATGGTACAGAGTGAGATCTATTTGTGCCTTTATTTAAGGGTTCAGAAATTAGTCTAAAACCTCTTAAAACCCAAGAAATGAGATCTTTTAATTAATAACTACAGTTAACAATTGGTGTCTACCCTGCCTGAGTGGATGAAGTTCTACTTCAGCAGAATTATTTCTTCCTTCTTTTTTCCCACTTTTAAATATTGCTTTTATTTCATGGAAAAAGCCAACGAAGGCAGAACATTTCCATCTGCTTTTTTTTAACCACTTCCATGCCCCAGCTGCTTCCCAGATGATTTTTATTAAAAAAAAAATGGGGCAAAATGCACAATTCCTTGGGTAAACAAATTACAGGCAAAGAGACCAAAGTGGCAAATTTGTGGCTGTGCACATCAGCAATTTCAGACCTAAACCCCTGGGTGCTAATTTGGAATGTGATCCATGCCCACAAATCTTGGAAAAATTCATCCCAACCACGTTTGGATGGAAGTTTGAAGCAGAGTTGTGGGTTCTTGGGTCCCACCCCACATGTAGAACTCAGAGCTCAGGGAGGAATTCTGCAGGAATTTGTGGATTTGGGGCTCAGGGAGAGGTTTTGGTGGTGGGACTGGCAGTGTTTTCTTCATGGTCAATGATTTCAGGGGTCTTTCCCAATTTTAGTGATTCTCTGAATCAGCTGGATTTGGACAGGGAAAACCTTTCAAGGATGGGTTTTCCAGAACGGAACCTGGACATAGGGAATGAGTCCTGAGGGAACGGAATTAAAATCACGAGGGGGATCAGACCAGGAGTAATAAAATCATCCATAAAATCAATGATAAAATCATGGATTTGGGTTGGGAGGGAACTTAAAGCCCATCCAGTGCCACCCCTGCCATGGGCAGGGACACCTTCCACTCCCAGGCTGCTCCAAACCCCAGTGTCCAACCTGGCCTTGGACACTGCCAGGGTTTAAAGGGGTTTTATTTAATGGGAAGGAAAACGGAATATTATGGGGTTATTCCCTTCTTTTAGTCAGGTAATGCAGAGTGAGGGCAGAACAGGAAGAGGGAACAATTTAGGAACAATTTTCTGGGTGTGCATGGAGAATATATTGCCCAAATCATTGCCAAATATTCTGGTACCATCTGGCACTGGCACAGATTGCCCAGAGAGGATCTTAAAGACCTTAAAGAGGATCTTAAAAATCATCCAGTGCCACCCCTGCCATGGCAGGGACACCTCCCACTGTCCCAGGCTGCTCCAAGCCCCAATGTCCAACCTGGCCTGGGACACTGCCAGTAACTCAAATCCAAAGGCTGTTCTGTCTGGCAGAACAGGAGAAACTCCAATTTTGGGAGAGTGGAAAGATTCCCCTGAGCAGCTGAGCTAAAAGAAACAGGCTCGGAGGGCCTATTTTTTAAATTAATTTTTAATTAAATTTTTAAAAAAATTAATTAAAAATTCAGGTAAAAGAAGCATCCAAGTTCTATGAATCTATTATTATATTATCTATATAAATAATATATTATTAATAATATATTATTAATATTATATATTAATATTATATTATTATATAATATTATAAATATTATATCATATAAATATATAAATATAATATAATCTACATATTATAATATTATAAATATATATTATATCATTTTATATATTTATATATATTTATAATATTATAGATATATATTATAAATATATTATTATATTATTATATTAATAATTACATATTATTATAATTATATTAATATATTATTATAAATATATTATACATTATATATTATGATTATAATAATATATTATTAATAATATATTGTTATTATATACTAATCTATTATTATATTATCTATATTAATAACAATAATCTATTATTATAAACCTCCCTGTTAATCCCTCTATTTAAATAATACATCTGCCACAAAAAGACAAAATCCACCACCCAGAAAAGCAAAAAATAAGTCAATTATTGTGATTTTTTTGAGGGCAGGAAGGTGAAACCTCTCAAATTTTCCCAGCCAGATGCTTCCCTGACAATGTGAGTCTCCTCCCCACCCTTGTGAGCTCCGTTTTGTGTCCACATGTGCCAATTTTGGTCCTTTGAAAGCTTTCAGAAGTCAGATTTAGCACACATGAGCGCCGCCAACGCCTTTGATTGAGGAGATTGTTATTGCTGAACGTCACATTTGCTCATCTGAGAGCCACCCTCGGAGGAGTTTCCTCTCCTGTTTGATTTTTACATGTGTTTGTTCTCCTGAAAGCCTTTTAGCCCTCAGGTAAGGATTAGACAACGATTTGGCTGCCTTAAAAGACAGGAAAAAATAGACTCTGCTGGTGTGAGGCCTCGTGGGGTTTTTTGCCACGCTGAGGGTGCTGTTTATTCCAGCAGAAAAAGGGAATAATTTCCAGATGAAAAACAGAATAATTTTGGTAAACTGAGGCAGAGAAACTCAGGTTATGAGGAGCTGGAAGGGATCCATGAGGATCATCGAGTCCAGCTCTTTAAGGAGAGGCCCAGACTGGGATCAGCCCCACAGCCCCAGTGTTTTCTAACTGGGATTTCCACCCCAGCACTGAGGGGAAATCTTACCCAGAAAATTTAGGTCTGGGCTCCTGGACACAAAGAAAGTCGTGCAGCTGTTGGGACAGTCCTACAAGAGGTCATAAATTGATCCCAGGGCCCGAGAGCTGGGAATGTTCTCCTGGAGAGGAGAAGCTCCAGGGAGAGCTCAGAGCCCCTGGCAGGGCCTGAAGGGGCTCAAGGAGAGCTGGAGAGGGACTGGGGACAGGGGATGGAGGGACAGGACCCAGGGAATGGCTTCAAAGTAGGATTTGATGGGATCTTGGGAATCAGGAATTGTTCCCTGGCAGGGTGGGCAGGGCCTGAGATGGAATTCCCAGAGAATTTCTGGGTGCTGGGATTGTTCAGCCTGGCCAGGAGAAGCTTTGGGCTGAGCTCAGGGTGGCCTTGCAGGGCCTGAAGGAGCTGCAGGAACCCTGGAGAGAGACAATTCCCAAGGGCTGCAGGGACAGCACACAGGGAATGGCTTCAAACTGAAAAATGACAAGTTTGGGTGGGATGTTGGGAAAAAATCCTTCCCTGGCAAGGTGGGCAGGCCCTGGCCCAGGGTGCCCACAGCAGCTGTGGCTGCCTCTGGATCCCTGGCAGTGTCCCAGGCCAGGTTGGACATTGGTGCTTGGAGCAGCCTGGTGATGTCTTGGGAAGGCTGGCCTGGAACAGAGACTGGACAGAGTTAAGAAAATAAGGTAGATATTTATTAAAAGGCCTTTAGGATACACCTTGGGCAAGACAGGGCCTGACCAGGGTTACACCCAAGGTGGACCCAACATGGTCCCAAAATGGACACAAAATGGACACAAAATTGACCCAAAATAGTCACAAAATGGACACAAAATAGACCCAAAATAGTCACAAAATGGACACAAAATGGTCACAAAATGGACACAAAATGGACACAAAATGGGCACAAAATGGTCACAAAATGGTCACAAAATGGACACAAAATGGCCGACTGGTCACGAGGTCTCACACTTTCATACATTTTGGTCCATTTGCACATTGGGGTTTCATTGTCCAATCCCAGCTCCAGGTGATGCAGTCCCACCCTTCTTGTTTTCTCCCCTCAGTCCCCGTTGTTTGTGCTTTTGGGGCTGAAAACTTGTCCCAGTTGTCCTTGGTGTGCAGCAGGACAAGGATTTGTTTTGTGTCCCTGCTGTGTGCAGAGAGCTGAGTGACCCTGACTGTGAGCTCAGAGCTGCAGCCCTGGGCAGCACAGAGCCTGAAATACAGCAAAGATAAAACTGAAGGCATCAGTGGGACAGTGGAAGGTGTCTCTGCTCATGGCAGGGGTGGCTCTGAATGGTTTTTATTGTCCTTTCCAACCCAATTTTTTTCACGATTTTATAATCCTGTCTGACAGCAGCACAACCCCAGCCCTGGGATCTCTGCCTGAACAGAATCAGGATTTGTGTGGAGGAAACCTGGATAGGAAATGGCTCCCAGACAATTTGTACCTCAAGAGCAGCAACAAGTGCAGGAGAAAATGTTCTCTGGTTGAAATCCCTGACATGCCAACAAATGGTGTTAGAGATTAAATCTGTGATAAGTGGAGTTAATGCCCAGGTTTCACCAGAAGTGTGTGAGGAAGAAATTAAACTCCCTTAGGGAACCAGGTGACTAAAAAATGAAGCCCCCACTGTTGATCAAAGCATCAGCACAGAGCTAATCCCGAGGAGAAACCATCTGGTTTAAAAGCATTTGGTTTCAATATGGGGGAAAAAAAAAAAAAAAAAAAGAGAACTTGGGCTACTGATCAACAGATCTGGCTTTCCTTCTGCTGTTTTATTAGGAATTATAGAGGAGAAAATCAGAAAAGCCAACAAAGAAAGCAGCAAGGAAGCACCAAACAGAAGCTGTGGCAGGGTGATGCAGAGAAAAAGCTGAGAGAGTGATTTTTTAATGCCAGCACTGTCAGAAGAGGCTGGGATCTGTTGCAAAGATGCTTCTCCTGCTTTATCCAAAGACATCAGATATTGATTCAAGCATCTGTTTCAAACTGGAAACACCTGGTGGGGCTCAAACTTCTTCCCAAATGCTTGAGGCTGAAAAGGGGACAACAGGGTGTTCTCAACCACTTTGGGGAGATGCTCCAGAGCATTATTTTCCAGACAACATTGTTTTGGGTGTTGTAATAAATAGGCAGAGCTCAGTTAGGTGACAAAGGTGGTCAGGGAGTCACCTTTGGTGCTGTCCCCGGGGCCTGCCAGGCTCTAAATGAGCTCAGCAGAACCTCAGTCCATGATGTCCCATTTTCCCACCACCCTGGTCACGGTTCAATGTGTCATTGATAAAATTTGCAATGTAAAAAAATTTTTTTTCATTTTTTCCTCACCAAAAATCAGGAAGAACCCACTGTGCCAAAATCACTGGTTCTTCCACAAGGTTCAGCCACTTTTTGGATGACACAACCTCGGTTGTGCTGAGTCCTTTCAGCCTGGAACAGTTTAAGGATTTGTCTGGTGTTGTCACATTTTATGGCTAATTATGTTGTTAATGGTGATCTGCTGGATTGCTGCTGAGGAGGGGAAAAGAAATCTCAAATAATTCTGCTTGGAAGGACCTGAAGAAGAATGGGAAGTTCCAGGGAGTCTTCACTGCAGCCTTCCAGAACCTCAAAGGGGTTGTAAAAAGGAGGGAGAGGGAATTTTTATAGGGGCAGAGAGAGACAGGACAAAGGGCAAAGGTTTTTTAATGGCCTTGAACATTTCCAGGGATCCAGGAACAAGAAAGATTCCAGATCCATGGAATGGGTTGGGCTGGAAGGGACCTTAAAGCTCATCCAGATCCATGGGCAGGGACACCTCCCACTGTCCCAGGCTGCTCCAAGCCCCAATGTCCAACCTGGCCTTGGACACTGCCAGGGATCCAGGGGCAGCCACAGCAAATCTGGGAATTCCAGCCCAGCCTCTCCCCATCCTCCCAGAGAAGGATTTTTTCCCAACATCCCACCCAAACTTGTCATTTTTCACTCTGAAGCCATTCCCTGTGTGCTGTCCCTGCAGCCCTTGGGAATTGTCTCTCTCCAGGGTTCCTGCAGCTCCTTCAGGCCCTGCAAGGCCACCCTGAGCTCAGCCCAAAGCTTCTCCTGGCCAGGCTGAACAATCCCAGCTGTGCCAGCCTTTCCTCCCAGCAGAGCTGCTCCAGCCCTCTGCTCATCCTGGGGCCTCCTGTCCAGCAGCTCCACATCCTCCCTGTGCTGGAATGCCAGGTTTGGATGCAGCAGGAAGTGGGAATTATTTTTATTCACCTCAGAGGAGTTTTGGAAGCGTCTGCAGCTGACAGGAATTCACAGTGAATTAATATCATGCCTTGGCATAGCTGAAAATTCCTGTATTTCCACAATTCACAGCCAGCACAACTCCCCCTGAAATGTTTTGATCCAATTACATCTCTCCTGGGATACCTCTACTTTCGTAGTTTTTGTGGTTTATTTTACTACTGGGACTTTTTTCTGCTCTGTGACTCAAACCAATAAACTGACTCCATGCTGGTGATAAAAGCTTGGAACTGGAGGAATCCCATTGTCCTGATGGATCCGGGCAGCTCTGCCTCCCAGACAGAACTTCTGGGAAAAGATGAAAGGAGCACATTCCCATCCTTTCTCCTTCCCTGAGGAGAAAACATCCCTGGAGCCTTGCAAAGGAGTGGGTGTCAACCCTTATGGAAATGTGATTATAATGAGCTAGCAAAGCCACTGGTTGCATGAACAACACAAGACTGGCGTGTAAACAAAACTGGACATTTTGATTTTTAAACCAGGATTAAAGTCGGTTTTCAGTGATCAGGACTCTTGGCACAGAGTGCTCCAAACACCACCTCAGACATTTTTCCTTTCATTTATTTAAGGCATCAAAATGAGATTTCGTCATGAGATTTCACGGGGTAAACATAACCTTAGGACAGCACTTAGGGACCAGCCTTTGTTCAGTTTTATTCTCTTTATTCTTGCTCTGCTCTGGCTGTCCTTTGGGAGATTAAGGTGTTTCTTTTCTGTGCCCTGTTTGTTTTCAGCATTCAGGCTCCAAACCCATTTCAAAGGTGAGATTTACTGTACCAAAACACGAGCTCAGGGTTGTTTGAGGGAGACAATGCAGGGAGTCTTTGTACACTCTGCCAGTGACACATTAACCCTAATTTGGAATTATTCCATGTGTTTATTTCAGCCACCAGAAGCCTAAATTTACAGATTTCCAAGAGCTGTCACAGCTCAATTGTTTTATGTTTTTTTTCTTTCCTTTTTTTGGGGGGTGTGCAGGATCAGAATTTTAGCTGCTTATTCAGACACAACATGATAAAAATCATAAAATCACAGAATGGTTTGGGTTTAATCTGTGAAGTAAAAGAAGATATTAAAGAGTCTTTTGTGGAGAACAAATTCATCCATTTTTCATCTTGTAGCCAAAAAATAAAAAGCTAAAAACAATCTCAGAGCTGCAATGGGGACTGAGACCCAGCTCAGTGTCTCAGTTGGCAAACACCTGAAAATTGATGCCTCAAAAACTTCCTTTAAAACTGAACTCTGTCCTTTTTATTTTTAATAACACAAGCCCTGGGAGAAGGGCTACACAAATTCAGATATTGCAGGAGTAGCAGCAGACATCTGGCAGAATCAATTAATTCCTGCTTTTCTTCCGAGCCTCAGTTTTAAGCAGCTGCTCCTGGCCTGGAGGACAAGATGCTAAAATCCAGCGAGTCCATGTATACAAAAATAAAGTTGTCAGCCTCTAAAGTGATGTGAAGAGGATGTGGGGTGAGAGGAATCTCAGAGGGAGGTTTGATTTTTATTTTTCTATTAAAAGCACAAAAGCATTTTTGCCATAACTCTGTTATTTCTCACCGCGCTCGTGCGTCCTCGCTGCGAGTTTTTCCTCCTGGAATGATAAATTGCAAATATTTTTTTTTTCTCCAGAGATATTCCCAAAGCAAAAAAAAACCTAAAAAGAAATCCTGACATTTAAAATCTGCATGCTTAGCAGGTCATTAATTACCTCATTTAAGAGCTGACAGGTCTCATGTCAGGCTCGACACTGTTTTTCAAGCTGTCACACCCACGCTCTGCCTAAAAGCTGCGGAGCAAAAACGTCATCATTTATAATGCAAAAAGGGGATCATTGATTATGCCCCGATTATTCATCATAATGCTTTTCTTTCGTGTCTACTTAATCATTGTGGTTTCTTGGAATATGCAAACCTTTCAGGCAAATCTGACTGCGGGAGCAATCCAAACAGAGCTCGGGGCTGACACCAGCTGGGCAAATAGGGCAAAAAGAGGGAACAATGCAGGGCACGAACCCCACCTCTGCAGGAGGAAGGTGGATTTGGGGTGGGGTCAGGGAGGAAAGGACCCGAAGGATCTGCAGGGTTGAGATCCAGTGCTGGAGAAATTCCTGGCTTGGGGTCCGTGTTTGTTGTGATGTCTTTGGGATGATTGTGGCACTCTCCACGCCAGCAAGAGTGAAACATCAGGAGAAGAGAATTCACATGTGGGAATTACAGGCACAGAAAATTCTCAAAACTTCGTGCATGCAGGCCCAAACACAGTAAAGAATACAGGGTTGGATTTGAGGCCCTGGAAAAGGCTCCCAGGTTTAGAGACCATAAACAAGAATGTGGATTTGTAATTCAAGCAGAGACATATTAGGCTAGGTAGTGGAGAGTTTAAGATTTTAAAGTTAAGATATAGAAGTAGTTATAAAGGTAATAAGAAGTTTTAAGGTGTAGTTCTGTAGGATTTTGTGTCGCTATAGGATTGGATAAAATTGCCTGCATTGTGGCAGCACGTGTGATAATTTAATTAGCCATTGGTTTGACAGTTCAAACAATCTGTGTGGCAGCAGATTATTGGCTAATAAACCTTTAAAACCCCCTGTAACCTGTGGCCTTGTGAACATGACCATGAACTTCTGGCCTATGCAGTGAAGATGTTCTCACCCTTCAAAAAAATGTAGAAGAGCAATAAATCATGTTTTAAGACATCTCCCAGTGGTCTCGTCTCTCTTAAAATCCCGAAAATCACAGAGTTCACAAAAACATTTTCATTGAGGCTGGAAAAGCCCTCCCAGCCCAGGCAGTCACAGCCGTGCCACATGGCCACCTTGTCCCCAGCCCAGAGCACTGAGTGCCACCTCCAGGTGACACCTGCAGGGATCCCGGGCACTGCAAAGCTCCCTGGGCAGCCCCTGCCAAGGCCTGAGCACCCTTTCCATGGGGAAATTCCTGCTGCTGGCCAAGCTGAGCCTCCCCTGGCCCAGCCTGAGGCCGTTCCCTCTCCTCCTGGCCCTGTGGCCCTGGCACAGATCCCAGCTCCCACCTCCCAGCTCCATGCACACAATCCAACACTCCAGAGGGACTCCAGCATTTGATCTCAGCCCTTTTCCTGCTCTCCCTTGTCAATCCCCACACAATTGCAACATTTCATGGGTTACAGCCTGAGGAGGCCGCACAAGGATGAAAAGAAATTCCAGCTCCAGAGCTTTCCAGACACACTTGAGTGTTGCCCTTTCCATTGCAGACCAGGATCCCTCATGCCAAGGCCTGAGCACTGTGGGAGGGAAAAAATGTTCCCAATGTCCACCCTGAGGCTCCCCTGGGCCAGCCTGAGGCCGTTCCCTCTCCTCCTGGCCCTGTGGCCCTGGGAGCAGAGCCCGACCCCCCCGGCTGTCCCCTCCTGGCAGGGAATTGTGCAGAGCCACAAGGTCCCCCCTGAGCCTCCTTTTCTCTCTTCCTTCCTCCTTTTCTCTTATCTTTTGTCACCTCTAGACGTAACAGTGAGGTCAGGTAATGATTTCCACCACAAAGTTCCCCTCATTACTATTAAGATCTCATTTCTAGGAAAAGCTGATGGGGCAGCAAAGTCTATCCATGTCTGACCTCCAAAAAAAAGGGTTTTATTACACAAAGGAGTTCAGGGGTGGTCAACACCTTCCTGGAACCCTGTGGGTGTTCTGGTTCTTGGGCCTGTTGTTGCTGTTGGAACTTCTTCTCCATCTTCCAAACTTTGGAACTTCTTCTCTTCATCTAAACTTTGCAACTTCTTCTCCTCATCCAAGCTTTGGAACTTCTTCTCCATCTTCCAAACTTTGGAACTTCTTCTCCTCATCCAAACTTTGGAACGTCTTCTCCTCATCAAAACTTTGGAACTTCTTTTCCTCATCCAAGCTTTGGAACTTCTTTTCCTCATCCAAACTTTGGAACTTCTTCTCCTCATCCAAGCTTTGGAACTTCTTCTCCATCTTCCAATGGAACTTCTTCTCCTCATCCAAACTTTGGAACTTCTTCTCCATCTTCCAATGGAAGTTCTTCTCCTCATCCAAGCTTTGGAACTTCTTCTCCATCTTCCAAATTTTGGAACTCCTTCTCCATCTTCCAAACTTTGGAACATCATCTCCTCATCCAAACTTTGAGGAGCCTGTTTTTGTCCAGCTAAAAAAGGGTGTGAGGGCATCTCCAAACTCTGACTCCTCAGCCAGTGGAGATGGAATTCAAAGAATCACAGAGTGAAATAGTTTGGGAAAAAAGACCTTTGAGTTCATCAAGACAAACCTGTGACCTATCCTAACCCTTCCTCATCAACTAAACCATGGCACTGAGTGGTTTTTTAAACACATCCAGGGATGGTGGCTCTGTCACCTCCCTGGGCAGACGATTCCATTGCCCAAGGAATTATCCAAAGAATCATCCCCAGGGGAGCTCTGCTTCTCCTATTAAAACCTTCTGGCTTTTCACCTCTGTGAGCTCGGGCTGTTTGGCAGATGGATAACAAAGTTCTTGGAAAGGCAGAGCATCATTTTGTGGGGTCCCGTGAATTTTGGGATCACGAGTGGCAGCAGGAGGCACCCTAAGTATGGGTGGCACCTTCCCTCTGGAGTGGGAGGAAAAGAGGGAGGAGGGACTTGGAATTTTGATCTCCAGGGGTCCTTGTCACCTCAGGCAGGTCCCAAAATGCAGCTCCTCCAAGGGTAGTAAAAGATGGTTATGATTTTAAAATGTTCTGAAACATCTGCTGTACCTTTACTAAAAATAATGGCGTATTTCAAATTGTCTTCTTTTCCCTAAAGAGGCCACAGCTTCAGGGGGTTAGGATTAAATTAGATTAAATTAGATAAAATTTAGATTGGATTAGATTCGATTAGATAAGAAACATTTCCCTGGCAGAGTGGTCAGGCCTTGGGATGAGCTGCCCAGGGAGGTTTGCAGTCCCTGTCTGTGGTAGTGCTCAGGAGGAGTTTGGATGTGACACTTGGGGACAAGGTTTGGGGTGCTGCTGGTGAGATCTTGCAAAATTTTTATCCTTCCTTGACTAAAACCTACTTATGGAAAGAAATATCCATCTACAACACATTTATTTTTCTATGGGTAATTCTACAGCCCTCAGGATGGAGTTTTCCAATTTTACAAAGGAAAAATGAGAAACACAAATTCACAAAATCCATGGAGAAAAATCAGGGAGGTGAACAGACAGTGGCCAGTTTGCTGCCTGGCCAACTGAACTTCCTTCTTTGCAAAATGCAATTTTGAGGACAATGAGAAGCTGCTGAGGAATCTCCAAAAACCTGCAGGCTGAGAAAATCCAGGCGTTTAAACTGGATTTAAACCCTGAAGTTCCTGAAGCAGCGTCAATGTGGAGATTAAAACTGAGAAAGGCGTAGAAGTTCATAACAGCAGAGAAATTGATAGCTGATAACATTATCTGTGAGGTTAATTAATGCACAATCATTCCTGGGAAGTCTTTTCCTTTTGTCCCAGAGAGGTTTGTTTGCCAAGCAAACGCCAGGAGATGTGTGAACCACCTACAGCAAATGTTGCTACAATGAAGTTCTCAGCAGTGAGTGGGGATGTTTGCTCAGGTTCGGTTTCCACCACCTGTGCAGGGTTTACCAAGCGGGCTGGGAGCCCTGCCTATCTTTTGTGTTTCCAGCTTTTGTTGCCCGGCTGCCTCAGCTCCTTCCCGACTGTGGGAATGAAAATGGACCTGGCTGGTTCCTCCCTCTGCCTGAAGCTCAGGGGAAAGGAAAGGGAGCGTGGAAAGGGCAACTCCTACCTTTGAACTCTGTCAGACACTGTGGTTTGAGAGCCACGGCAGTGATTGTGGAAAAGGGAATTCCAGAATCCCAGGATTCCAGAATCATCAGGGTTGGAAGAGCCCCTCAGGATCACCCAGTGCCATCTTAGTGCCACCATCATCACCCCAAACCCTGTCCCCAAGGGCCACCTCCAGGCTGTCACCCTAAAGCTCACCTGAACTTCATCTCATCCCTTGGGCTTTGCAGGAACCTGACCTTGGGATGGGAGGAACCATCCTGGAGACTCCTCACAGCCCCCAAGGTGCTGAGGCTGGGAGCAGATGGATTGGAAGTTGTGGCCCCCTGAAGGTTTGGTGGGTGTGCAGGGGCCTTTGGCTTGGATTTCATGGAATCACCAAGGTGGGAAGAGCCCCTGAGGATCCCCCAGGGCCACCCCAGCAGCACCAGCAGCACCCCAAACCCTGTCCCCAAGGGCCACCTCCAGCCTCCTCCTGAGCACTGCCACAGACAGGGACTGCAAACCTCCCTGGGCAGCTCAGCCCAAGGCCTGAGCGCTCTGCCAGGGAAATTTCCTTTCCCAATCTCCAACCTGAGCTCCCCTGGTGCCATTTGAGGCCATTTCCTCTCATCCTTTCCCTTGGGACACTGCAGCAGAGCCTGACCCACCCTCACTGCCCCTTCTGTCAGGAGTTCCTATCCATATTCTGTTTCTATTCCCTCAGAGGGGCAGTGCACCCTTTTCTTTATTGTCCTTTTATTTTATTGTTAAACGTGGTATTTACCAGAGCACTTCAAAACAAACACACCCTCCCTCGTGCTCATTCAAATTCTCTGTACCTGCTGCAATATAAAACAGCATAAAGAATTGGCTGGAGCAGATCGTGGGGTAAATAAGGGCTGGGGTTCAGGTGAGAGCTGCTGCTGTGCTGCTCAAGTTCTCTTTGAGCTTCTGGCCTTTATTTAAGAGGTAACAGTAATAATCTTCTAAAGGTTCAGCATAGAGATTAGAAACAAAAATTTCCCCGGCAGAGCGCTCAGGCCTTGGGATGAGCTGCCCAGGGAGGTTTGCAGTCCCTGTCTGTGGCAGTGCTCAGGAGGAGGCTGGAGGTGGCCCTTGGGGACAGGGTTTGGGGTGATCCTGAAGGTCTCTCTCACCTTGAAATTCTGTGTGATTCTCCCAGGATAATCTCACTCGTAAACACAAATTAATCCTCATCCTGGTGAGTCAGAGATCCACCTCCCTAATCCAGGTCAGCTCCTGCTGCCCAAACACAAACCTTGCTGCCCTTTTTCAATCAAACCTTGCTGCCCTTTTGCAATCTCTTCATGGATTTCTCACTGTCAGCTCAACACCAGGGCTGCGTGTGTGGTCCTGATCCCATTCCCTGCCGCCTGCTGCTGTTTCCCTCAGATCTGGGATGCACAGATTGTGGAACAGGAGATCCCAGAATCCCAGGATTCCAGAATCATCAGGGCTGGAAGAGCCCACCCAGGGCCACCCCAGTGCCACCAGCATCACCCCAAACCCTGTCCCCAAGGGCCACACCCAGGCTGTCACCCTAAAGCTCACCTGAACTTCATCTCATCCCTTGGGCTTTGCAGGAACCTGACCTTGGGATGGGAGGGACCATCCTGGAGACTCCTCACAGCCCCCAGGGTTCCTGCACAGCTGCCCTGGGAAGGAGGATGTGCCATCCAGGGAGCGTTTCCTCAGCCAGGCTGGCAGCTGCTGCATGTGCAGAGCTGAGAGCAGAGGACACCTGTGATCCTGCACTGCAGAAAACCCCCGTGTGTCATCAAAGATCTCATCAGCAAGGAGGTTTTTGCTCTTTAGAGTGGAAGACTGCAGTTATAGTCTTCAAATATCCAGGAGGCGTGGTGGCCACATTCCTGCAGAAGGAGTGGAAACAGATGGAAACCTCAGCACAGGAAGAGGAGCTCTGGCCAGAGTGGCTTTTCCTCATCCTGACACATGTTCAGTGTGGTGCTCTGCAGGCTTGAAACGCTGGGTGGGCCACAGGAGTGGCTGCTGCTGCTTCAAGAGTTGGTCAGGGGTTTTATTTCTTCCAGCTCAGGCTGAAGAAGTTCAGGTTTTACAGTCCCAAGATCAGAGGTCTGCCAGTGACAGCCTGAAAAGCACAGCACCTTCCCACAGACAGGACAGGTCCTGCAGGAACAACAGAGCCCTGGTGGATGTTAAAAACAGAGAATTGCAGAGTTCTCAGGGTGGGAAGAGCCCTGAGGATCACCCAGGGCCACCCCAGTGCCACCAGCAGCACCCCAAACCCTGTCCCCAAGGGCCACACCCAGGCTGTCACCCTAAACCTCACCTGAACTTCATCTCATCCCTTGGGCTTTGCACGAACCTGACCTTGGGATGGGAGGGACCATCCTGGAGACTCCTCACAGCCCCCAAGGTGCTGAGGCTGGGAGCAGATGGATTGGAAGTTGTGGCCCCCTGAAGGTTTGGTGGGTGTGCAGGGGCCTTTGGCTTGGATTTCATGGAATCCCCAAGGTGGGAAGAGCCCCTGAGGATCCCCCAGGGCCACCCCAGCAGCACCAGCAGCACCCCAAACCCTGTCCCCAAGGGCCACCTCCAGCCTCCTCCTGAGCACTGCCACAGACAGGGACTGCAAACCTCCCTGGGCAGCTCAGCCCAAGGCCTGAGCGCTCTGCCAGGGAAATTTCCTTTCCCAATCTCCACCCTGAGCCTCCCCTGGTGCCATTTGAGGCTGTTTCCTCTCATTTTTTCCCTGCCCCTCCTGTCAGGGACTTGTGCAGAGCCACAAGGTCCCCCCTGAGCCTCCTTTGCTCCAGGCTCAGCCCCTTGCCCAGCTCCCTCAGCCCCTCCTGGGCCTCCAGCCCCTTCCCCAGCTCCCTGCCCTGCCCTGGACACGCTCCAGCCCCTCCAGGGCTCTTCTGCAGGAGCCACAACTGGACACAGCCCTGGAGCACAGAGGGACAATCCCTGCTGGACACACAATTCCTCAGCCAGGCCAGCTGGGCTCACCCTGCAGAGCTCAATGCCAGGTGAACTTCCAGAGTACCCAAATCCTCCAGACTTCTCACTAAAACCTCACATGGATTGAAGATGTCCTGGAAAATCAAAACATATTGAAAGGGTTGGTTTGTGATTCACGCAGAGCTCCAGGTGTGTGCAGCATGGAAATGGTGGAGTCATGGAATGATTTTGTTGGAAAAACCCTCCAAGACCATCAAGTTCAACCATTCCTCAGCACTGCCAGGCCACCATTCACCCAAGATGTCCCCAAGTGCCACATCTGCACAGCTTTAAATCCTTTAAATCCCTCCAGGAATGGTGATTCCACCACTTCCCCGAGCTGGATGATCCCTCCTCACCTGGCACAGTTGAACCCTGCACGGGTTGGGCAAGGTAGTGCGAGGCTCAGGACACCGTATCCTGCAAATCCATGAGATCCTAAAAATCCCAAATATCTGGGAAAGGACCGGCATCCCAGAGCAGAGCTGCTCTCCCCAGGTATTTTGGCAGAAAAGTCTCAACACACATCCCCTGCCTTATTCCCTTGGTACAATTCTTTATAAATCACTCAGAAATGTAATAAAAAATATCCTTACAGGGAAAAACCTGTAAAACTCTTGCCTTTAAGACATTTTTTGGCTCTGTAGTGATGTTGGGAGAATGATCCATGATATCACCTTTGTTTGGGGCTCTCCAAGGTGCCAAAGGCAATCAGGCACTTGAAATCTTGATTTTCTTTGGGCAAACCCTTGAAAACTCTCTCTAGGGAGTTTTTTGGGGTTTTTTTTGGTTTGGGTTTTTTTTTTTTTTTTTTTGGTTTTTGGGGGTTTTGTTTTGTTTTTTGGGGTTTTTTTGTTTTGGTTTGGGTTTTTTTGTTTGTTATTTTGTTTTGGTTTTGGTGGGGTTTTTTTGTTGTTTTTTGTTTGTTTGTTTGGGGTTTTTTGGGGGTTTTTTGGGGGGGTGGGGTTTTTTTTGGTTTTTTTGGGTTTTTGGGTTTTTTTGGGTTTTGGGGGTTTTTTTCGGGATTTTTTCGTTATTTTTTTTTCCCAAGCTGATACATCCCCCTGGGGTAATCCCCCTGGTCTGGGGAAAATCTTCCAGCATGGATTTGCAGCTCCGTATTTACACCTCTCAGCCAAGGACTTGCTTTAATTCCTCTGCAGGAATGTATCAGCGCTGAGGTTTTCGTGGTGAGCTGGGCCGAGGAGTTAACAGCGCTATCAAACCTCGGTTGTTTTATCCCAACACGGCTGTGGTTTGGTCCTCAAACAAAGCCAAAGATAAGGAAATATCTGCTGTGACCCGTCTTGCAGCATGGATATTTGATGAGAGTAAAGAGCGCTGTGTGATGGGTGATTCACACCACAAAAAGGGGTTTTTATCCCTCCTCCAAGGGATTTATCCCTCCCTATAAAGCACTGGGATGAGCTGCCTGGGAGGTTTGGAGTCACCATCTCTGGGAATGTTCCAGAGGTGCCTGGATGTGCCCATGGTTTGGGGTGATGATGATGATGATGATGACGATGATGGTGGGGCTGGGTGATGCTGAAGGGCTCTCCCAGCCTTGATTTTGGGAACTGCTCCAAAAACCAGCTGGAGGATCCTGTACTGGCTTTGTTCCTATTCTCACAGTGAATTCCTCATAAAAACCCAGGAAAATTCAGGTTTTCTGATCCCATTCCCTGTTCAGTTCCCTCTTTGGCACCCCAGTTACAATCCCGTATTTGATGATTTGTTTTTGCCTTAAAACAACACCAGGGCTACACAAAGAGGAGAATTTTATTTTGGAGGAATTGCAAAAGGATCCTGAGAAGAGCAGGGAAAGGCACAAACCCCCATTCACGTCATGAATCACACAAACCCTAAAACAATTGCAATATTTCTCAACTCCCTCCAGGCCTGACATTTAAAGCTCACATACATTTCCTGCAAGCCTTACAAGAGCTTCTTAAAAATATTCTTGGCTTCAGATAAGTGGTGAAGCACCAGATCCAAGCCATGCACAACAAGAATTTTAACCCAAATATTCCTTAGCCTTTACTATTTAAAAAAAAATAGATTAAGGAATAAAAAATAAAAAATCTGTGTAAGACACACACTGAGCCACATCTGGAGGATTATAAGGGAGAAATAAAACACCACTTGGTTTTGAGATGGATGATCGTGATCTTAAGGTCCTGACATGCCACTAAAATCCACTGAACAGATCATGTTTTTCTTTTAAACCCTACAGGATTTTAAATGATGTGTAATTGAAGGAGTAGGACACAGTGCCAGTGCTTTTCCTTTAAAAGCTCATCACAACTAAGTCAAACTTGCAAAACCAGAAAGGATTTGCCCAAGAAAGGGTCCCTAAGCCTGGAATAATAAAAGTGTTGAGCAGAAATAATAAAAGTGTTAAGCCTGGCCTTAAGTCACAAAGTCAGAGAGCTTAGAGCAGACCCGGGGATATGTACAGGGAAATTCCCTGTGAGGCTGGGGAGGCCCTGGCACAGAATTCCCAGAGAAATTGTGCATGTCCCCTCCCTGGAAGTGTCCAAGACCAGGCTGGATGGTGCTTGGAGCAACCTGGGATAGGGGAAGGTGTTGGAACAAGATGATCTTCAATTTCCCTTCCAACCCAAAGCATTCCATGATTGTCTCCATTCAAGAAGTGGAAATCCCACCCAGTGCCCAACTTGTGGCTCTGAGACACATCCCACACCTTTAGTGGGGACAGAACTCAAAGAGAACGAGTAGCAAATGCACCAGGGGTGAGGAAACCATCTTGCAGCTTCCCAAAACAGAGAGAGAAACGACAATTCCTTATGGGAACAATGAGAATCCATCCCAATGTCCAGCCAGGACATTGTCCTGGACAGAGACCCCAGGGAAAAGCCTAAAGCAGAGAACAAAGCGATGCTCTTGTCCCAGTTTGCATCCAGACCTTTGGCGCTGTCCTTGCCTCGACCCTTATGGAAACCATTTCTTCTTTTGGCCCCCAGGACATCTTGAGGCAATAAATCTCCACGAACCAATTCCACACCGCTGGGAAAAGCTCTTCCCTTTTGTTTTTGGCTTTATAATCCCACCAGGCACCCCCCACTGCTTGTGTTTTGGGAAAGAAGATTTCAGCTTTCCCTATCTGCCTTCTCCGTGCTATTCAGGATTTTATAGGCGCCCATCGTGACCTTGTCCTACCCCGTTTGTCCATTTTCCCAAACTTAAGGAAATTTCTATCTTTAATCTTGATTTCTGCAGGGATCACTTCACTCTCTGCTCTTCTCTTGGCTTCTGCTGGGTTCAAGAAGTGATGCCCAAAGCAGCGTGTGTTTTATTATTTATATTATTTATATTATTTATATTATTTATATTATTTATATTATTTATATTATTTATATTATTTATATTATTATTTATATTATTTATATTGTAATATATTGGATTATATTGGATTATATTGCATTATATTATATTATATTATATTATATTATATTATATTAATTGTATTTATTAAACATATTATTTTATTTTATTTTATTTTATTTTATTTTATTTTATTTTATTTTATTTTATACCTGTCTAAAAGGATGTGCATCCATGAGTTATAAAGGGCACCAAAAAATGCTCTGTTCATACATTTTTGGCTCTTGGTCACCCCTCCACCAGCGTTTTCACCCACCACAATCCGACTATCCTAAGGTGACACCAATACCCTGCAGGCAGCCAAATCCCCAAATTAAATTTGCCACTGAACTTCCAAGTGGCTCAGGTGAAGGATGAATCTGTAATGGGGTAAATCCATTCCTGAGGAAAAGGCTGGAATATGGCCAGGGCATCCAGGATGGATCAGGACAGGCTGGATCCATGGGATGAGGCCAAGTGGGTGAAGATCAGCCAGGCCAAGGGTCAGTCCTGCCCTTGGGTCACAACAACTCCATGGAGCCCCAGGCTGGGCAGAGGGGCTGGAAAAGCTGGAAAAGGCCCTGGGGGTGCTGGGGACAGGGGCTGCACACGAGCCCAGGGGTGCCCAGGTGGGCAAGAGGCCCCTGGCCCCTGGGCTGGGTGAGGAATTGTGTGTCCAGCAGGAGCAGGGCAGGGATTGTCCCTCTGTGCTCCAGGGCTGTGTCCAGTTGTGGCTCCTGCAGGAGAGCCCTGGAGGGGCTGGAGCGTGTCCAGGGCAGGGCAGGGAGCTGGGGAAGGGGCTGGAGGCCCAGGAGGGGCTGAGGGAGCTGGGCAAGGGGCTGAGCCTGGAGCAAAGGAGGCTCAGGGGGGACCTTGTGGCTCTGCACAAGTCCCTGCCAGGAGGGGACAGCCGGGGGGGTCGGGCTCTGCTCCCAGGGCCACAGGGCCAGGAGGAGAGGGAACGGCCTCAGGCTGGCCCAGGGGAGCCTCAGGGTGGACATTGGGAACATTTTTTCCCTCCCACAGTGCTCAGGCCTTGGCATGAGGGATCCTGGTCTGCAAGGAAAAGGGCAACACTCAAGTGTGTCTGGAAAGCTCTGGAGCTGGAATTTCTTTTCATCCTTGTGCGGCCTCCTCAGGCTGTAACCCATGAAATGTTGCAATTGTGTGGGGATTGACAAGGGAGAGCAGGAAAAGGGCTGAGCTCAAATGCTGGAGTCCCCCTGGAGTGTTGGATTGTGTGCATGGAGCTGGGAGGTGGGAGCTGGGATCTGTGCCAGGGCCACAGGGCCAGGAGGAGAGGGAACGGCCTCAGGCTGGGCCAGGGGAGGCTCAGCTTGGCCAGCAGCAGGAATTTCCCCATGGAAAGGGTGCTCAGGCCTTGGCAGGGGCTGCCCAGGGAGCTTTGCAGTGCCCGGGATCCCTGCAGGTGTCACCTGGAGGTGGCACTCAGGGTGACAAGGTGGCCATGGGCCACAGCTGGGCCACAATGACCTTGGAAACCTGTTCCAACATTATTGATCCTGGGATTCTCTGATCTGCTGGATGCTCCAACATCTCCATGGGTGTCTGGGCTTCCTCTGCCTTTTCTCTGAGTGTGCAGCCGTGCACAAAGTCAGAATTATTGACACGCTGTGGGGTCTGGCATTACACTCTCTCCTTCTGGTGGAAAGCCTTTTTTAATAAAATCCTGATCATTTCTCACCCACATCACCGAGTCCTCAGCTCCTCATGTCAGCAGAAGGGAGAAAAACAAAGGGTTCTTTGTGCATTTAATGTTCTGCTGATGGGTGACAAAAATAAAGCAACACATCCCTGAATACTCTTAATAAGATTTACAAGAAGACAACAGTAACTGCTGGAGGATAATCACTAAACAGGCCCCACAAAACTTTTGGGGACAGAAGACTGTCAGAGCTTGTGTTTAATTTTCCTCACAATCTCACATGGTTTTGTTCACTAATTGTGCTGTTGGCTTAGGGGTCTCTGATGTGGCATTAATTTGGGAACTGTGAAAATGTGACAATCAACAGAGTCACGGCAGATGTGGCTCAATAGCTGCAAAAAATAAAAGAAATACTTGTGTTGTTGAATTCTGCACTAAGAGTCTTATTGCACCAAGTTACTGCATAGGCAGCAAAATTAACAAATCACCTTTTCTGAGGGGCCTGAATCTGCCAGATCCACTAAGATGGAGGTTGGTGTCTCCTGCTGTGTCCCAAGGGAAGGAGGAGAGGAAACGGCCTCAAATGGCACCAGGGGAGGCTCAGGTTGGAGATTGGGAAAGGAAATTTCCCTGGCAGAGCGCTCAGGCCTTGGGCTGAGCTGCCCAGGGAGGTTTGCAGTCCCTGTCTGTGGCAGTGCTCAGGAGGAGGCTGGAGGTGGCCCTTGGGGACAGGGTTTGGGGTGCTGCTGGTGCTGCTGGGGTGGCCCTGGGGGATCCTCAGGGGCTCTTCCCACCTCGGTGATTCCATGAAATCCAAGCCAAAGGCCCCTGCACACCCACCAAACCTTCAGGGGGCCACAACTTCCAATCCATCTGCTCCCAGCCTCAGCACCTTGGGGGCTGTGAGGAGTCTCCAGGATGGTCCCTCCCATCCCAAGGTCAGGTTCCTGCAAAGCCCAAGGGATGAGATGAAGTTCAGGTGAGCTTTAGGGTGACAGCCTGGGTGTGGCCCTTGGGGACAGGGTTTGGGGTGCTGCTGGTGCTGCTGGAGTGGGATTGGAGCATCTGGAAAGTCTTTTCCACTTTGATGATTCCATGTCATTCCCAAAATTCTGGAGAGGAGAAGCTCCAGGGAGAGCTCAGAGCCCCTGGCAAGGCCTGAAGGGGCTCGAGGAGAGCTGTAGAGGGACTGGGGACAAGGGACGGAGTGACAGGACCCAGGGAATGGCTTCCCAGTGCCAGAGAGCAGTGCTGGATGGGATATTGAGAAGGAATTCTTTCCCATGAGGGTGATGAGGGGCTGGGATGGAGTTCCCAGAGAAGTTGTGGCTGCTGGCAGTGCCCAAGGCCAGGTTGGACATTGGGGCTTGGAGCAGCCTGGGATGGTGCAAGGTGTCCCTGCCCATGGGACTGGCTGATCTTTAAGATTCCTTCCAGCCCAAAGCATTCCATGATTCCACAATTCCACAGCAGCTCTGCACTCATGACCCACAGGGTTAAGGTCACATTCTGTCTGTCCTTCCTCTGGGTGACCAAAACTCTCCAGGGCAGAGGTGACCAGAGCAGTGCCACATTCAGGGAAAAGCTGATTTCTGGGATGGGAATCTCAGAGCAGGACATCACTCAGGAATGAGCCACCAGAAGAAATCCAAAAGTTTAAATGCAAACCCAGCTGAAATGCAATAGCCACGGCTATCACTGAGACAATCTGCCACTCGCCAAGGAGAAAACCACAATAAATGGCTAATAAAAACCGACCTCTGCGGAGCACAAAAGGAAAACGTACATTACTGTTATGTTGTGGTTAATTCCCAGACAATGCTGCAAAATGAGGGTGAAGTGCTACTTCCTGTCACTGAAAGGCAGAGAAACCCAAACAGCGAGAATTCCTCGGGCTGAGGAATGCAGACATACATCATGTCTGCAGGAATCATAAAAAAAGATCAAATGCAATATTTGCTTTCAGCGCAGACAACAGCTTTGAGATTTTCCATCCAGACAGCCTTGAAAAGCGCCTCCAGCGTTTTGCCAATTACTCCTGACAAAGACCATTTGGTCGTGAGTGATGTTTTCAGTGAAATAAAGCAGGGGGGGAAAACTGAACATGATGAAAGGGATCTTTTCCTCCCTCTGAAGTGACTGGAAGTTCTGTACTCACAGGGCTGCGCTTCCTGCCGGTGACAAATCCCACGGGACGCGAGCGGGGAGGTGAAATTTGTTTGACAGTAATAGGAAAGGAACTGGTTTTCATGTTCTCTTGAAGCAGCCAGAGAGTTGCTGGCTATAAACAAAAGGAGGAGTTGCTGGGACCTCTGTTCCACATCATTCCTCAGAAATTTAAGTGCGTTAATGGAGGGAATGATTCCCCTGCGCTGAGGTGGGCAGAGGGCAAAAGAGGCTGGAGCTTTCTGCCACCAGCACTTGATTTACAGATCTGCAAGCAGTAATAACCAGGATATTCCGTATTTTCAAATTATTTATCAATCATGGAGAGCTTCAAGACAGGTAAAAATAGCTCAGGCCCTCCAAGTGTGCTTAAAGAATGATTTAAATAACTCACTGTTAGTTCTCTCTTGACTTTTCTCCTTTCAGACAGAGGATTTGGGTCCATTTAGCTGCACATTTATATCCCAGCTGTCAGCAGTGTTTGTCTCAGTGCTCGTGTCCTCCTTGCTGGGCTCACACAGCATCCCAGCCCTTCTGCCCCTGGAACACTGGATTAGCAGAAATTTGTCTCTTCCTCCCGAGGGGAGCAGCATCTTTTTCTAACTAACACAACCCAAGGGCAGCAGCTGCTTTGTGAATTATCCAAGGAACGCTCCCATTTCCCCCTCCTTGACGTTCAACAGTTGCATCTTGTTGTTGACTTAGATCCAAATCTCGAACCAGTGGGGAAAGCAGCTCCAGAGAATGTGGGTGCATTAAGAACATTTTTCATGCTCTTTCATTTTGCAAGGCTCTGGGGTTTCTTTGTTTCACAACCCTCCGTCCTTTTTTTTCTCTAACAAAAAAATTTTATTTAGAAATTAGGAATGTTTAACCATTTGTTTGTTTTTTTTTTTTTTTTTTTTTCTTGCTCTCCACAACCCCCTGACTGATTTTTCCTAGTGGAAGATGTCCCTGCTCGTGGCAGGGGTGGAACTGGATGGTCTTTAAGGTTCCTTCCAATTCCAAAAAATTCTGGAATTCTGGGATACACTGATATAACAGAACCATGGAATGGGAAATGAGAGATTTCCCACCTGGGATCCGAGTCCATCTCCATCTGTGCAAGGAGCAGTGACACACCCAGATGGACCAGTACAACAAAAAGGCTCCAGCACTGCCAAAAAAATGCCAAAAGGTCCCTCCTGATCCCTCCCTAACATCCTCTGCAGGCCAGACCGCCCTCACCAAGCATCTCTGTCCTTGCAGAGCTCATCTGGTGGGAAGGACACAAAATTCCCCAAAATTCCATCTCTGTCCTTGCAGCTCATCTGGTGGGAAGGACACCAAATTCCCCAAAATTCCATCTCTGTCCATGCAGAGCTCATCTGGTGGGAAGGACACCAAATTCCCCAAAATTCCATCTCTGTCCATGCAGAGCTCATCTGGTGGGAAGGACACCAAATTCCCCAAAATTCCATCTCTGTCCATGCAGAGCTCATCTGGTGGGAAGGACACCAAATTCCCCAAAATTCCATCTCTGTCCAGAAAAAGATCATCTGGTGGGAAGGACACAAAATTCCCCAAAATTCCATTTCTGTCCATCCATAGATTATCTTGTGGGAAAATCACCCAAATTCCCCAAAATTCCATCTTACTGTCCATGAAAAGATCATCTCATGGGAAGGACAATCAAATTCCATGAAATCACATCTCTGTCCATGCAGAGCTTATCTGGTGGGAAGGACACTCAAATTCTCTGAAATTCCACCCCTGTCCATGAAAAGATGATCTCATGGGAAGGACACACAAATTCCCTGCAATTCCTTGTTGGCTTCTTCTGGACCAGCCCTGGATGCCAGCCCGGGCAGGCTGATACAGCCAGGAGTGGCTCCAGCCTCCTGCTGAGAGTGTCCCCTGTCCCCTCATCGCTGCCTGCCAGGGGTCACAGGGGCCCTGCCAGCTCCTGCTCTAAAGCAGCACATCCAGAGCCTCTGGAATGTGTCTGGAATGTGCAAGGGATGCAGAGCTCAGCTGATGGTTCCTCCAGCCCAGCTCCGGGATTGTGGAATGGTTTGGGTTGGAAGGGACCTCACAGCCCATCCAGTGTCACCCCTGCCATGGCAGGGACACCTCCCACTGTCCCAGGCTGCTCCAAGCCCCAATGTCCAACCTGGCCTGGGACACTGCCAGGGATCCAGGGGCAGCCACAGCAAATCTGGGAATTCTATCCCAGCTCCTCCCCACCCTCCCAGGGAAGGATTTTTTCCCAACATCCCACCCAAACTTGTCATTTTTCAGTTTGAAGCCATTCCCTGGGTGCTGTCCCTGCAGCCCTTGGGAATTGTCTCTCTCCAGGGTTCCTGCAGCTCCTTCAGGCCCTGCAAGGCCACCCTGAGCTCAGCCCAAAGCTTCTCCTGGCCAGGCTGAACAATCCCAGCTGTGCCAGCCTTTCCTCCCAGCAGAGCTGCTCCAGCCCTCTGCTCATCCTGGTTCCAAAGCCCCTCCACCCACCAAGGGTTTTATGCCAATCATCCACCCTGATTTTCCCAAATGGTTCTCCAAGAGTCTCAACAGGGCAATGTTTAATCCCATTATTTCCTATTTCATGGTTAATTTTCTCTCCCAGACCTATGGAACAACTCATTGAATCATTATTGATCTCTCTGATTCTGGGTGACTGAAAGTTGCATAAAAATCCCATCCAGCCCTGCCCTCTGGCAGTTCGAAGCCATTCCCTGTGTCCTGTCCTTCCAGCCCTTGGGAATTGTCTCTCCCCATGTTTCTTTCAGCTCCTTCAGGTCCTGGAAGGCCACAGTGAGGTCATCCTGGAGTTTCTCTTCTCCAAAATACCCTCAGTCACAGGAAATGCTTCAATCTGCTCCATCCAAGGAAATTATTGAGAGGGATCTGTGCAAAGCTCCATCCAGCCCCTGATTCTGAAGGAATAAAACACAGGAGCTGCTGCTTCTCCACTGCAATCCCACAAATGAAACCATCAGAGTGGAGTTCATGGAATCACAGAATCAGCAGGGTTGGACGAGAGCTTCAAGATGATCCAGTGCAATGATTTGAACTCTGGAGTGACAACTCCAAAGGGAATGATCAAACCTGAGAGAGGAAAACCCCAACAAAGCTAAAATCCAGTAAAACTGAGAGAAGATAAAAAGCCCCAAACCCTTAAGTTTCACTTGGAAGCAGCAGGAAGAAAATTACATTTTTAACTTTCTAATCTATTTATCTGGATTAAGTCGTGGTGTAACACTGAGGACATCACTTTTTACTGTTAAAAATGTAGTACAGGGAATAGGATTATAACTGGATGTGGATCTCCTGCAGTTCCTTATTTCTCTGCAGTACAGCTGCATCATCTAGTGGGCAGCACGGAGATTGCACCGGTTTTATATTTTATACAATTGATTTGGGGTTAATTATCTTTGGTTTTCCCCTGAGTACATTTCATGCAGTGCTTTCTAAACCTGAATTCTGGGATTATAGATATCCACTAGAACATACAGTGAAACGAGCTGGAAATCTTTTTATCTTTTCATTTCTGGAATGGTTTGGGTTGGAAAGGACATTACAAGTTATTCCACGCCCTGCCATGGGCAGGGACAGCTTCCACCATCCCTGGTTGCTCCAAATCCCATCCAACCTGGCCTTGGACACTTGAAGGGATCTAAGGGAAAAACCTGATCCTGTTGCTGTTTAAAGAAACCCATAAAGTTTTAGGATATTTCCCTGTGTCTCAGAGATCATTAAATCCATCACAGGAGTCACAGATGCTCTGAGTGCACATAAACATTTCAGATTCTGTCCAAGTGTGGCACTTTTTGGGCAGCATCATTTTTAAAAGATCTTTCTCTGGGAATGGCATCTCGGCAATGTTTTCATAGCTTATTTAAAAGCTTTAATTATCAGGTGATGAAGTTGATATTCCCTTGTCTTGTCCCAAACCAGGCAGGCCTGAGGGCACTCAGCAATGATGGATGAGCTCCACACATTACAGAAGAAAATTCAACTGGGAGCCACTTTCTGCAGAAGATCAAAGAAAATCCAGGTTTTATTGACATAAATCGACACGGCGAAGATTTTTTCAGGTTTCATGTTTATAATTTTTCAGTGATTTCAGTGACTGCACTAAATCAACACCTGTCTTAAAAAATAAAAAATCAAGCTGTGCTGTTTCTGCCTCATGCTCTTATCACCTGAAATCTGGTGGCTTTTGTTACCTAAAGTAACCCAGCTGTGTCTGCAGCTGTCCTGGAATCCCAGAATCACCAAGGCTTGGAGAGCCCTTCAGGATCACCCAGTGCCACCAGCAGCACCCCAAACCCTGTCCCCAAGGGCCACCTCCAGGCTGTCACCCTAAAGCTCACCTGAACTTCATCTCATCCCTTGGGCTTTGCAGGAACCTGACCTTGGGATGGGAGGGACCATCCTGGAGACTCCTCACAGCCCCCAAGGTGCTGAGGCTGGGAGCAGATGGATTGGAAGTTGTGGCCCCCTGAAGGTTTGGTGGGTGTGCAGGGGCCTTTGGCTTGGATTTCATGGAATCACCGAGGTGGGAAGAGCCCCTGAGGATCCCCCAGGGCCACCCCAGCAGCACCAGCAGCACCCCAAACCCTGTCCCCAAGGGCCACCTCCAGCCTCCTCCTGAGCACTGCCACAGACAGGGACTGCAAACCTCCCTGGGCAGCTCAGCCCAAGGCCTGAGCGCTCTGCCAGGGAAATTTCCTTTCCCAATCTCCACCCTGAGCCTCCCCTGGTGCCATTTGAGGCCATTTCCTCTCATTTTTTCCCTGCCCCTCCTGGCAGAGACTTGTGCAGAGCCACAAGGCCCCCTCTGAGCCTCCTTTTCCCCACTCTGAGCCCCTTTCCCACTTCAGCTTCTCCCTCCAGGATTTGTTTTCCAGCCCCTTCCCAGGTTTTTTTCCCTTCTCTGGCCACTCTCCAACCCCTCAATGTCATTTTTTGGGTAACACTGCACAAACTGGAGGAGAATCCAACTCCCTGCCCTGCTCTGGACCAGGTTTGTATCACTCCTGGGCAGAAGCTGAGTTTATTCCCACTGTTGCTCAGATTTCCAGGTTCAGTCTGAAAGGGAATTTATACCAAGAGGGAAATCAAATTTATTTTTTTCCACAGTAAGATCCCAGCTCAATCTTTTCTCAGGGAACAGAGAGCCAGAGTGAAATGTTAACAGCACATCACTGAGGAGATGCTGTTTGCAGCTCAGAGGGAGAATTTTCACTCTGAAAACTTGATTTTGGTGTTCTTTAAAACAGGTGGAGAGCACTCCCAGAGCTGCTGCTTCCTCAGGCACCTCAGGCTCTCAGCCCAGCTTAGGATCCCTTGTCTTGCACAAAGTTTAGGTTGAATCAAAAAAGTTTAAGGTATATTTTTAGATACAGATATAATTTTTTGTGCTCTGCCTTCTTTCCTGCAGTTCCAGACTCTTTTCCTGCTCTCCCTGGAGGGTGTGTAGGAGTTCCAGGAGCACAGCTCATATCCAAACCACCTGGAATAAATGTGGAGCCTCCAGCAAAAGCAAATCAACTTCTGTCCAACTCATATTCACCTCGCCAGACACACTGAACAGGAGCTGCTCCTAAAATAACCATCCTCAGGAAAAAAAAGAGAAATAAACCAGCCAAACCATCCTTATCTCCTTTAACTCTGGCACCATTTTGATAAAATGATAAAATTGGAACACAGCTGGTGCTGGAGAATGAAAAGGGGATTATTAAAGGAAGGTCAAACAGTCACAGGGGCAGAGGCTGAGCCAGCCAGGGGGACAGAAAGACCTGGAGGCAAACTGGTGAGAATTCCCTGCAGAACAGCATTCCCAAATCCAAAGGAACTTCAGGAGGAATTCAGAGCCAGAAAATCCCAGAATCCTCAAGGCTGGAAAAGATTTTAAGCTCAAAGTCCAACCATCACCCCATGGTCACCATCAAATCAAGTCCTCAAGTGCCACATGCACATTTTGGAATGTTCCCAGGGATGGTGACTCTTCCCTGGGTATCCTGTTCCAATGTTTTACAACCCTTTCCATGAAAAAAAAAATCTAAAATATCCAATCTAAACTGATCAGGGTTTATGGGACTGATTAGAGTGTGAAATACGGTGGCAAGTGACTTAAAAACCTAATCTAGGCAAATCTGAAAGTAAAACGGCCTCAAGGAGGTAAGAAATGGAGTTCCAGCTCCAGAAAGGATTTTAGAAAAATAAAACAGACAAGTTGTGTAGAAAATAAAGTAATATATTTATAAAAATAAACACTTTTTAAAATCACATCATGGAAAATAATCACAATTCCAAATGAAGTTTCTGCAGCTTAAATAAGGGTCCTGCCCTGAATTGTCCTTTAAAAATTTTCTGTTTTCTCCAAACCAAGGAGCTCGAGCTCTTCCACTTCAGCAGAACCTTTTGTGTGAAGGAACAAAATTATTCTGCTGAATTTTTAAATGATTCTTTGCTGCCCCAGGTCCATTAAAAGAGTCAGAATCTGGCAATAATCCCTGACCAATTAGAGCTGTCACAGCTCCAGGGGGCTCAAGTCGTTCCTAAATTCAAGTTGCAAAGAATCTCAGCTGATTTTTGAAGGATCTTGAGGTCTTCTGAGCGCAGCATTTCCACCAAAGCCAGGTGGGGTTTGAGGTTCTCTCTGTCCCTTTTCAACTGGGAAATCTGGAATAGAGACAAATGGGATAAAATGGTTCAAATTTTTTATTATTTAACAGGATATGAAGAGAAAATTAGTGGAAATATGTTGGGGCGGGGGTTTGGGGTCTATGGGGCAGGAATGGGGTCAGGGAATGTGTGGGGCAGGGTTTGGGATCTGTGGGGCAGGAATTTGGGATTTGAGACCTATGGGGCAGATTTAGGATTTGGGATCTATGGGGCAGGATTTGGAATCTGGGATTTGGGATCTGTGGGGCAGGATGTGATGCAGGGAATATGTGGGGCAGGGTTTGGGGTTTGGAATCTGTGGGGCAGAGAAATCTGGGACAGGGATGTGTAAAATAGTGGGTTTTTTTTAAATTCCACAAGAGAAACTTTAATTGTAAAAAGGAAGGAAAACAAAAAAAAAAAAAGGGGGGGAATGGGGAAAAATCATCAAAGTTCTCACCCAGAAAATGACATTGTTCTGAGAAAGAATCTGAGCTCCCTTGTTTTTCCAAATTACCTGGAGCAGGGACTGCTGGGTCTCCTCTATTAAAAACTGACAGATTTTTGCTGCTGTATCCAAAGCTTGCTGTTCATTCCTGGCTGAAACGACTTCACCAAGCAGGACCCTCTTCCAGCAGGCACTGGAACCAAAATGTTTGAAGAACACAGAATTATTTGCTGCACTCCCCAGCTGGATGCCAAACGTGGTTCTGTCCCTCACCTGGGCTCAGGGATTTATTTTTAGTTCTTGGATCAATTTATTCCACTCAGCAATGAATCTTCAAAGCACAAACAATTCTGAACAACCCTTTTGTCATTAATTTATTCCCTCATTTCATTTATTCCAAGCAAAGGGCAGGTAACCATTTTCCAGCCCTGGTGTTTGAGGCAGATTTGCCATTTGGAATGAATGTTCTGACAGTGCCTGGAGATGAATTTCAGCAATTTCCTTGGGCCTGGAATTCCAGCCTGTGGAACACATGACTCAAGGAAATCAAGGTAGGTTAAGAGCATTTAAAGTTTCATCAAACCAACAGGAAAAAGGAAAAGGTTCAAGGAGTCTGAACCTTGAGGGAATATCTGGGGCTTGAAACAGAAAGGGAAAACAACACAAGAAAGAAAATCACCAAAGCAGCAATAGGGGAGTGAATTTACAGGCAATGGTGTTCTCTGCCTTTCTTCTTTTCACTTCTCACCTCAGGTCAATAAAACAGACACAGGAGATCCAAAAATTGTCCCAGTATGTCAGTCACAGCCAGCAGAGAGCAAAGAGTGAAGGGAAACAAAAAATATTGAAGGGGCTAGAAAACAAATCCTGGAAGGAGCAGCTGAACTGGGCAAGGGGCTGAGCCTGGAGCAAAGGAGGCTCAGGGGGGACCTTGTGGCTCTGCACAAGTCCCTGCCAGGAGGGACAGGGAAAAAATGAGAGGAAACGGCCTCAAATAGCACCAGGGGAAGCTCAGGGTGGAGATTGGGAAAGGAAATTTCCCTGGCAGAGCGCTCAGGCCTTGGGCTGAGCTGCCCAGGGAGGTTTGCAGTCCCTGTCTGTGGCAGTGCTCAGGAGGAGGCTGGAGGTGGCCCTTGGGGACAGGGTTTGGGGTGCTGCTGGTGCTGCTGGGGTGGCCCTGGGGGATCCTCAGGGGCTCTTCCCACCTCGGTGATTCCATGAAATCCAAGCCAAAGGCCCCTGCACACCCACCAAACCTTCAGGGGGCCACAACTCACAATTCATCTGCTCCCAGCCTCCGCACCTTGAGGGCTGTGAGAAGTCTCCAGGATGGTCCCTCCTCTCCAAAGGTCAGGTTCCTACAAAATGATGAGATGAAGTTCAGGTGAGCTTCAGAGTGACAATTTTCTTGCTGAGACACATCAGCCATGGAAGATCTCCAGCTTTGAGAGTGGTGTTTACAACTTCTCCATCTCTCCCAGGCAGTGAGTTTGCTAAAAATAAATCTTTTTTCTTTTTTCTGGATTTTGATACTAGAAGCAACGTTTGACTCCCAGAAAAACAGAATAAAAATCTCACCAGGAAACAAAACACTCCATATACTTACCCTAGGAAATCATTATCCTTTAAAATGGAAATTTTGGCCTCTCTCTGCTTGTCCAGTGGTGAGAAATATTTCAGGAGAGTATCTGCAGAAAAATATAGTTTAAATATTTAAATAAATTGTATGCAAGAGAAACCACATTCATCAATTCTGAAATAAGATTTCAGCCATATTTTTATGTAGGACTAAGATCAAAACCTGTTAAAATTCTGGTGAACTTCCCGGAATTCTCAAAAGCTATGAGAAATCTTCAGGATTGTGTCCTTATAAGAGAAATCCTGGCTCAAATTGAAGTTATGAAACATTCCAAGCAAGTTCAGTTTGTGGAGATCAGGACTTTAATCCTGAGGTTGGTGGTGCAATCTAAGACATCCAGCTGGATTCTCTATACAGATGTTGTTAATAATCACAATTTTTAAAAATAAAAAGGTAATAAAAAAAATTAATTTAAAAAATTTAAATCATTAAAGTCTGTGCAAAAATCCTTTTCTACTCCTTGAGAATTTCCACTCTCAGTCCTGTTATTCTGCCTTTCAAAGCCCACACAATCCATAAAACCCAACCTGCTGAGACATAAACACTGCTGTGAGGGTTATCTGTGGCAACAAATCCATATTCCAGCAGCAGCCTCTGATTATCATGAGGTCCATAGCAGATAAAAACTTCCTGGTATTTTTTGCATTGTGAATTTGTCCAAATTTCATAGCTCCTCATCCGCTCGTTAAATGCAGCCTTGACCTTCATGGAGCGAAAAAAAAAAGGTTTTTATTCTTGGTAGGGTGAAAAAGGAAAGAAATCTTTCAATTTTGAAATCTCAAAGGATTGAACTTCTTGTTTAATTGTGAGGATTTCTTGGAGTGACCCCAAATCTGCAAGCACAGATGGTTCCATGCTGAGTTGGCCTCTCCTGTGCTGCCCCAGCTCAGTGTTGGCACCCAGAGCCTGACAGAAAGGGGAAATTCTCTCTGCACTCCCCTCAGGCTGCTCTGAGGCTTCAGCCAGAGGAGAAGCAACTACATGGAACTTGGAATTTGTGCCAGGACAAGGAATTTGTCTTGTTTTTAGGAGCAGATCAGGTGGGTGTTTTCATGTGGCTCTTCCCAAAAGTTGCTCTGGATGCAAATCTCCCCCAGGCACTTTGGGCTCTCCCTGAACCTTGGATTTGCTGCATAAACTGAAATATTTGAATTATAAAATCAATGAATGTTTGGGTTGGAAGGGACCTTAAACATCTTGTTCCACACCCTGTTGTGGACAGGGACACCCC
The DNA here is from genome assembly GCA_021534815.1 of Acrocephalus arundinaceus. Lineage (NCBI taxonomy): Eukaryota > Metazoa > Chordata > Aves > Passeriformes > Sylviidae > Acrocephalus > Acrocephalus arundinaceus. Next base: position 2,658,190 of record JAJEOU010000056.1, read on the forward strand.
CCACTGTCCCAGGCTGCTCCAGCCCCAATGTCCAACCTGGCCTGGGACACTGCCAGGGATCCAGGGGCAGCCACAGCAAATCTGGGAATTCCAGCCCAGCCTCTCCCCACCCTCCCAGAGAAGGATTTTTTCCCAATATCCCACCTACCCCTGCCCTCTGGCAGTGGGAAACCATTCCCTGTGTCCTGGCACTCCAGTTCTTGAAGATCTGAGACATTTTCCCCCCTGTGAGATCTCTCCCTGACCTCCTCACACTCCTCATCCATCACATAAATGCAGATGGCACTGACAGAGCACACTTAAAAATAAATTCACTGATCTATTTTGAGCTTTTTACCTGATCTATTTTGAGCTTCTTACCTGAACATTTGGGCTGTGGTTTAGCAAATCTAAATATGGTGCCAATGCATAAACATCTGGCTCCAGGGAAAAACATTCCCTGCGTGGATGTTTCATGTAGATTGTCCTGGTATTTATAGTGCACCAAGCCCACTCCAAAGCACTGTAATTAAAAATAGTTCCTGTGTTCTCAGCAAATAAAGGCTGCAGGGAAGAGAAGAAAGCTTTGGAAGATGTGAACAGCTCTTGGATCATCCTTTTTTGCTCCTGAGCTTTCTGTTTTAAGGGTTTTGGGAGGAGATTTATTACATCAGGTTCCAAACAAGCAGGGCAAGTGTAAGTCTTGGGCAGAACATCCAGGTAGGGCTTCCATGGAGATTTCTCCCCAGAGTATTTCTCTGCTATCAAAAATGTGCACAGTGCCAGCAAGGGAGACACAGGGGGCTTCCATCTGTTGGAAAACAAAAATAAAATTAATTTTTTTTTAAAAATTAAAATTAAAATTGAAGTTAACATTAAAATTGAAATTGAAATTGAAGTTAAAATTGAAGTTAAAATTAAAATTGAAATTAAAATTGAAGTTAAAATTTAAATTAAAATTAAAATTGAAGTTAAAATTAAAATAAAAGTTAAAATTAAAATTGAAATTAAAATTAAAATTAAAATTAAAATAATTAAAATTAAAATTGAAATTAAAATTAAAATTAAATAGTAGCAGACCCGCAGAGGTGAGATGGGAAATGCACACAGCAATGTTTTGCCTCTCTCAGAGCTCTTTGGAAGTTATAAATAGTTTTTGTTTGAAACTTCTTTGTTGTTCATCTCCAAGTCCTTTTGGTTGATTTCAAAGGGGCAATAAAAGGTGATTGGTAATAACAATTTCAGTTTCACCCCTTGGGTTGGGTTTTTTTTAGGATACAAAACTATTCAATGTTCCAAATTTTCCAAATTTCCAATTTGTTCTAAATTTTCTAAAAGGCCTTGGCTTTGCAGCCCTGTTTTATCTTCCTTCTCCTATTGAAGCTGACTCACAAATTCCCAAAAAACCATTCCTAATTGACATTTAGGGCCAAGCAGGCTCTGAGGCAGCTCCAGCTCCTCTCTCCAGCTCTGCCAAGCTAAAAGGGGATGTTCAGAATTAAAATTTATTCCCTCTCTGCCAAGCTAAAAGGGGATGTTCAGAATTAAAATTTATTCCCTATCTGAGCATTCCACATCCCTGAAATGCTGGCACCACTCAGGATATTCAGTTGAAAGCTCCAGAGGATTCCTTACTGCTGAAAAAACCCCACTGAAGGCCACCAAGTGTCACTTGTCACTTACTTCATAATGTGTTCTCCCAAGTAGCTGCTGAGCACGGTGGCCGTGGTGAGCAAACACTTCTCAGGCAATGAAATAATCAAATCTCCTGCCTTTGAGGGAGGAAGGAAAAAAAATTTACAGAGAACAGTAAAAATCAAGTGTAAAGGACTCATCTAATTACTGTGGGGACTGGTGGTTTCACATTATGGCTGCAACAGTCCGATAAAAGTCAGAAATTCACATTCACAACGAAATTCTGAGCTTTGCTTGTTGCAAAAATCATTAAATGCCACAAAAACCCTGAAGAGCTCCTGCGTTAGAAACAACATCACTCACCTGAAGAGCTTTTGTTGTCATCAATCCTCTTCCTGTCTCTGAAGGAGGAACAAAGAGCAGGAGTAAATAAATGTAGATATGGGAAATCAGCAATCTGTGATAGGTCAGCAAGGAAAAGCTCTAAAAGAACAGACACGATGTCTTAAAAAACATAAATTCAATTATGGGCTGCTCCAGATAGATCTCATTTCTTTGTTCTCCAATTCTCTTTATTTTCAGGATCTTTTCCCTGCATATCCTGCAGCATTTGCTGTCCAGTTCTAGCAATCATCCAGCTTTTTTTTCCTCCAACTTACAGCAATTATTCTTTTTTTCTCTTCCTTTTCTCCATTTTTTCCTCAAACACATCTTTCATCACCAGCTGCAGTTTCAGCTCTTGGTTTCAGAGTTTTAACTAAACTTTAGTATTTCTAGTCACAATATTTTTCTCTGATCCATTCTATTTTTTTCTACTCTGTCTATAATATTACAAAATGTTTTAAATATAACCTATATAAAGAGAAAAAATATAATTATAAATCCTTACTGTAAACATTACTAAGTAAACCTCAGCTCTCTGCTGAACTTGCTTGGGGATAAAAAGATAAACAAGTTATAACAAGGTTAAATTCTAAAAACTGTTTTATTAACACTTCAAATTTTGGTTTTTTCAGGCCTCCATATCTACTTTTTCATGTTAAACTGATATTCCAAGAATCATTGGAAGAATATCAGTATCTGGCTGTGGTTTGTTTTTTTTTTTCCCTGATGCCAAACAAGTGCATAATTCAAAATAAAAGCAGGAATCTAAAATTCTTAGAAGATCCAGATTTGTAGCATCAATAAATAAATAAAGCATTACCCCAGAACTCTGCTGGCCTTAAATTACTGTCTTCAAATCCTCTCTCTTTTAGCCACTTCTTAAGTTTAATGTATTCCAGCTTTTGACTGCAGTTGACTAAAAATAGAAAAAAAAATTAATGTTATTAAAGAGCATTCTGTTGGACAATAAAGGAAATATAAATATTTTACTGTATAGTCAGAAAAACTATATTTTGGACATTTTAAAGCATAACAGGATAGCAAGAAAGACTCCCATTGAACTAAATAAATTTTGGGTCTCTGGGCACTGGGAGGTCTCAGAAATGTGTGAGTTATTCTGCATATCCAAGGAATTTTAGAATAATGTAATATTTGCCATGAGGCAGAAAAGAGAGCTCAGAAAATTCACCGTGCTCTGCTTGGAACTGTAAAGTAATTCTCAGATATTTGCATATTAAAAAAGGCAACATTTATGAATGTAATTTTTCAACCACAAAGAGTTTTGAAAATATAAATAATAAAATGACACCTTGAGCAACAATTGGTTATTTTATTAATTTCACTTCCAGGTATGATGATACCTCCATCCATAAAACTCTTCAAGTGTTTTCTTCTTCTCTTTCGACCTGTGCGACCTCTGCCTTTCTTCATATTAAGCAACAGATTTTGCCTTGTTTAGACAATCTGAATTAAAAAAAATAAAATAAACTGATTTAGAAACATTTAAAGTCACTTTCAAATTTATTACTAGAAGGATGGGCAGGCCCTGGAATAGAATTCCCAGAGCAGCTGTGGCTGCCCCTGGATCCCTGGCAGTGTCCCAGGCCAGGTTGGACATTGGGGCTTGGAGCAGCCTGGGACAGTGGGAGGTGTCCCTGCCCATGGAACTGGATGGGATGGGATGATCTTTGATAGATTTATGGAATATCCTGAGTTGGGAAAGATCCACAAGGATGATCCAGTCCCATCCCTGCCCAGACCCCCCAGCAATCCCAGCCTGGGCACCCCTGGCAGCGCTGCCCAAAGGCTCCTGGAGCTGTGGCAGCCTCGGGGCCGTGCCCATTCCCTGGGCAGCCTGGGTTCAAATTACCCCCCACTCTCTGGGGGGAAAACCTTTCCCTGATCTCCTTGCTCTTGCCCAAACTGTCCTGAACTGAACCTCAAAGCGCAGCTTTCCCTCCCTGAGGAGGGAGGGCCTCAGGGAGCCGGGATCACCCACAGGCGATCGGGCTCCTCCAGAGCCCGGCCCTCCATCCCATCCCATTCCCTTGGGTTGAAAAGACCTCAGAGATCATCGTGTCCAAATCCCATCCCATATCATCCCATCCCACCACCAGAACTGGGAATCCTGTGCTAACCAGATCCCCATTCTCTGCTCAAAGGGGCACAAAGCCCCGGGACGGGAGGGAGAGAAGCGGCCCGGACAGCGCTGCGAGGGCAGGAACTTCCTGAGGGACCGCCCGGGACCCGCGAACTCCCCCTGGGAGCCTCGCATCCTCCCCTGCGAGCCCAGATTGCGATTCCCGAGTCTCTACCAGGCTGGAATTGCTGCCCGCTATCCCAAACCCACCTGCTTGGTGGCCACAAGAGCCGACATTGCCTCGCTGTGCCTCTCCGAGAATCCCCGCCCGCTCCCCCGCCCCTGAGGCGGGGCTGTCGCGCCATCTTAGGGGCGTCCCTGTTTCCCTTCCCTGTGGTTTGCGAGTGTTTGTGCTCCGGGCAGAACGTGTCTTATCCTCGCTGTGTGGAGCTGAGGGACGAGGTAGAGGCGCCCGCGGTGCTGGAGGTGGGTGATGGGGTGCTGGGTGTCCCCCCGGACCCTTCACCCCCGCGTCCCCCCTGAGGGTGTCGGGGTTCATGGCGGCCCGCGGGTTCCCTCCCTATGAGGGGGACAAGAGAAGGAAGGAGGGAGAGAGGGAGGGAGACTTGCGTTGAGGTTCGAAGTCACTCTGGAGATTCTTAGAGTGTTATTTACTCGTTGGATGCCTGCTTAGGGTTACAAGTAGATTTGGGAGAGAGATGGTAATGATGCCGAGAGGGAACAAACCCAGAGTTTAAACTTGCTTTTATGGGGGAAGTGCAGAATTGCTGCCTCTTATTGCAGCTTCTTTAAATGTACTATATGTGTTTGAAAAGCAGCAAGCATGTTTTCTGGTTTTGTGCTGCATTTGTCTAGCAAAGTCTTTAATCCAGTAAAAACTTCCTGTACCAAATGGTGGTGGAGCTGTTGTTGTCTTCTGGATGAGCCTCTCTGGGAAGAGATGTCTGATAAAGCTTCTTAAATCAGGGAAATTCAGGATGTTACAATATATCTTGTTAGACATGAATGAGGTTTGGAGTGTGAGGAAGTTCTCTTTCACAAGGAAGGGAGGATTTGGAAGGAGTTACACAACCAACCATTGTAGTCAGCCTGAAGTCTGGTATTTTCCTCCGAAAAGGCTGTAATTGCTCCTCCTGCCTGGCACTGGAAGATAAAACTACTCCATCTTTTTTTTTTTCATGGTTTGGGACCTTAAAGATCATTTGGTTCCAACCGTTGCCATGGACAGCGATATCTTGCACTAGACCAGGTTGCTCAAGGTTTTGAGCCTGAGGTTTTCAGCAAAACTTGAGCTGAACTAATTTAATATTCCCAAAAGATGTAAAGTCTTTCTGTGAGGTGCAACAGCAGAAAAGCTTTCTCCTACAAAAAGTTAATTTAGTACTAAAGATTAGTCATTGACATTTTTTAATCGAGACATTTCTTTCTTCTTTTTACCCATCACTGGTTGGCTTTTCTTCAGAACATTTAACACCAGGTTTCTCTGTGAATACCTCGTGCTACCTTAGGAATTTACACGGCTTGCACAGGAATGTAGTTTCACATAATCCAAGGCGGAATTTTAAATAAAAAGAAATCCAAAGTAAAAAAATAAAAAATGAAATTCCAAGGTGGAATTTTAAAGAAAAAAACACTTGCCCAGAGAGGCTGTGAACTTCACACTGCTGGAAATACTCAAGGCCAGATTGGACGGGGCTTGGAGCAACCTGGGATAGTGGAAGGTGTCCATGGCAATGAGATGATCTTTAAGGTCCCTTCCAACCCAAGCCATCCCATGATTCTAATTCCTTTCCAAACAGCCATTTTTGGAAAAAAATACAAAGAGTATAAAGCAATATATTAATATATATATATTAATATAAAGCAACTTTTCTTTGCTGTTTGCAGTTCCTGTGACATTGGCTCGCGTTCCCAGGGGACAATGTCCAACGTGCCGGTGGCTGTGGTGACAGGGTCCAACAAAGGCATTGGCTTGGCCATCGTGAGGGCCCTGTGCAAACAATTCCCAGGGGATGTGTACCTGACATCCCGGGATCCAGGCCGTGGCCAGGCTGCCGTGGCACAGCTCCAGCAGGAAGGGCTGCGGCCGCTCTTCCACCAGCTGGACATCGATGACCTGCAGAGCATCCGAGCGCTGAGGGACTTCCTGAAGGAGAAGTATGGAGGGCTCAATGTGCTGGTGAACAATGCTGGCATTGCTTTCAAAGGTAGGGAGTGCTCTCTTGGGGTAGTTCTGTGTTCTGGGGAGGGCTGTGGGTGCATCCAACACTTCTGTGCCAGTGCTGTGTTTTTGCTTGGGCAAACTTCTCATCTCAAGAATGATGTGAGGACAGTGAGCCAGGGGAGGGTCAGGTTGGACACCATCAGGAATTTCCTCATGGAAAGGGTGGTCAGGCCTTGGAAAGAGCTGCCCAGGGAGGTTTGGAGTGCCCATCCCTGGAGGTGACACTCAGTGCTCTGGGCTGGGGATAAGGTGGGCATGGGGCACAGCTGGGACTGCCTGGGCTGGAAGAGCTTTTCCAGCCATAATAATTCCATGGTTCTGTAAACATGCTTCCCTGGAGGGTTGTGTTTGCACCACATGGAAACATTGAGGCACACAGTGCAGGTGAGCTGGGTTGGGTTAATTGCCTCAGTGCCCAGGAGTTCCACCAGGGCCAGGGGAGCCCATCACCATTGGGAATATCAGCCCTGTGCCTCAGGGAGCTGTGTTTTCTCTCTTCTCCACCCCACCATGCTTTGTTCTGTGCATTATTTGCTCAGGGATTCCAGCTGATAAAAAAAGCACCTTTGTCCCTGGATGGGTTTTGGTGTCTGGAACTTTCTCAGGCCATTCAGTCACCTCTGAACCATTTCACTCCAATCCTGCTGTGCTCAGCAAGAATTTAACCTGTCACCTTCCAGTGGGCTGAAAGGCAGGGAAAGTGAGAATGACACAGCAGTTTCAAGGTGGAAGGAAGCATTTTTGTTGTGTGTATGAAATCCAGAATGTTGTTAGCTCCAGACAGAGCAAATGACAAGTCTGGCTGGTGGTTTTATGGAGGGGATTGTGCCCCTGTGCCCCCTCAGGTGAGAGCCCAACCTGCAGAGCTGCCCCAGCCCTGGGGCTCAGCACAGGGAGGACGTGGAGGTGCTGCAGAGAGCCCAGAGGAGGCCCCAGGATGAGCAGAGGGCTGGAGCAGCTCTGCTGGGAGGAAAGGCTGGCACAGCTGGGATTGTTCAGCCTGGCCAGGAGAAGCTTTGGGGTGGCCTCTTTGGGGCCTTCCAAGGGGAAATGACTTCACACTGAAAGAGAATAAGGAACTTCTCACAGAGTGGGAGTGCAGTGATGATGTTCTGAAGCTCAGTCACTCTTTTTTGCCTGTTACTTTATAGGAAAACTACTTAAGATCAGCTTATTTGGAGGCAGCTCTTAATAGAATTATCTGAGCTTCAGGGTGTGCTCAGGAAAGATTCCAGCAGCAGTTAAAATATCACTTCCAGATGTTTAGCCTTGACATTCCTCAAGCTGACAACAACTGAGTCAGCAGTAGGTCCCACAATTTAGGATGAGATAAAAGACCCTCTTGGAAGTGTTGGTGTGAGTATCAAGCACAGAGGGTGTTACATCTGAGTAAGAACTTGCTGTGATGTTTCTCTCATAGTTTTAATTTTTGCTTTTCAGGTTGGTATTGCTACCCAAACTTGTTTGCCTCACCAAGTTTTTGCTGCCATCCCAGAATTTATTCCTTTCTTAGTTGTAGCATTATGTGCTCTTGCAGTCTGTCAAAGATTAAATTTGCCATTGAGTTTTGTTATTTTGGTTTTGTGGTGCATTTGTCCAGCAAAGTCCTTAATCCAGCAAAAACTTCCTGTACCAAATGGTGGTGGAGCTGTTGTTGTCTTCTGGATGAGCCTCTCTGGGAAGAGCTGTCTGATAAAGCTTTTTAAATCAGGGAAATTCAGGATGTTACAATATTCATGTTAGACATGAATGGGGTTTGGAGTGCAAGAAGTTCTCTCTCACAAGGAAGGGAGGATGTGGAAGCAGGAGTTTGGGGTTCTGTAGGATTTTAATTTTTCCCCCTGCCATAACCTTGGCCATGGCTCATGATCTGGCTTCATGTGTGAGATTTAAATGCAAATGAGTGATTTGCAAATGAGTGTGGGTCATTAAATGTGCTTTGCAATTAAAAACCACATCAAATAATGACCTGTTACAGTTTCTCTTTTGACTTCTCGTGGATTTGGAGACAAATGAACACCTGCAGGTGTCCATGTTCCCAGTGTATGCAGGTGGCTCCATCCCTGCAAAGATGGAGAAGCAGAGCAGCAATGCTGGGACTTGAACTCTTGTTCCCCCTCCAAGAGGGATGCAGAGCACAGGATTTACTGATGTCTTTTAGATTAATGGCATGATTTTGATTAAAAATATATATATATATATATCCATTGACCTAGGGACCTTGAAACTTGTCAAATTTGTCTTATAACCCAACCCCAAAACCATTAAAGCCAAAAGTCCCCCTTTGATTCCATCAAACTTTAGGTTGGCCCTTGGTAAATATTTCAATGAACCTTTTCCAGGTTCCATATTTGTCCCAAAATCCAGATTCATTCACAGCAATCCCAGCCCACTTGTGGTGGTGCCAAGCTGCCACTTCTGTGTGATGAAATCATCCCCTTCCAGAGCAGTTCCGTGGTTTCCTTACCTCAGCCAGCTCCAGTTCCCACATTTCACTCGTGTTAGCACAGATCCCTCACCTCAGGGATGATTCCTGACTCGAGTATTGCTCAGCTTTGGGTGTGGTTGAGGATTTTTGTTGGTTAGTTTGGTCAGACTGCACCAAATCCTGCCTCTGCTGCCTTTTCTTATATTTTTTACTTGATCATGTGCCTATTTTCTAATTATTACAAACAGGAATTAAGATAAACTTTTTGGGTTTGGTAACTTCTATTTAAACAGTGTTACAATTCTAATTTTTGTTATTTTTTTTCCCTTCCTACCTCTCATGACCAGTTCATGACACTACTCCGTTTGCAGTCCAAGCTGAGGTTACAATGAAGACAAATTTTTTTGCAACCAAGAATGTTTGCACAGAATTGCTGCCTCTTATGAAGCCTTATGGTAAGTGAAACATAAAAACTAGAGAAAGAGTTTATTTTGAATTTTGGCACTTTTTAATGGGAAATCCTGTCCAGTCTCAGGCACTGCACTAATGTGTCAGAGTTTGGTGTGGTGCTGGGATGTGTTTGCTGCTATAAATGAAATGTAGTCTCTCCTAATATTTAAATACATCAAGGTTTTCAAGAAAAAAAAGAAGTCAAGCAGATGAAAACCAGGTTTTTATTTCTGGGGAAGAAGGGAAAAACAGAGTGAGTGAATTTTGGGGAGAGGGGAAACAGTGCCAAAGTTGCAGTCTAATCCTCTTGTTCTACAGTGAAGGATGACTGTTAATTAAGTCATTAACAGCATTAATTTCTGTGGCTTTTAAGATTAAATCCCCAAATTCACCACTAGAATGGCTGTAAAGTAGCAGGAAAGAGGGAAAACAATGCCGCATAACTTTGGAGATGATGATTTACAAATCCTTACATTTGTCAATCTCCAGGTATTATTTCTGCTGTAGTAAGAATGGATCTGCTGATTGTGAAGTTGTTTCCTGGAGGTTTATCTGAAATTTTTGCAGGTTCAAATTAATTTCTGTGGCTTTTAAGATTAAATCCCCAAATTCACCACCAGAATGGCTGTGAAGTAGCAGGAAAGAGGGGAAACAGTGCCACATAATTTTGGAGATGATGAGTGATTTACTGATTCCTTTTACTGAAGTGCTGGGAGATAAATCCTTACATTTGTAAATCTCCAGGTATTATTTCTGCTGTAGTAAGAATGGACCTGCTGATTGTGAAGTTGTTTCCTGGAGGTTTTCCTGAAACTTTTGCAGGTTCAAATTAATTTCTGTGGCTTTTAAGATTAAATCCCCAAATTCACCACTAGAATGGCTGTGAAGTAGCAGGAAAGAGGGAAAACAGTGCAGCATAATTTTGGAGATGATGAGTGATTTACTGATTTCTTTTACTGAAGTGCTGGGAGATAAATCCTTACATTTGTAAATCTCCAGGTATTATTTCTGCTGTAGTAAGAATGGATCTGCTGATTGTGAAGTTGTTTCCTGGAGGTTTATCTGAAACTTTTGCAGGTTCAAATTACCTCTCATGGTATTTACTAGAAATCAGACCATTGAGTTAATCTGATTTTCCAGGAGCTCTGCAAGACAAGTCACCTAAAATATTTTACAGATATTCACCTGAGGAGTGAATCCAGAACTGGAGAGCAGCCCCACTCCAGCATGGGCTTCAAATGTGTGAAAATAATTCCTTTTAATTCTTTTTCAGGTCGGGTGGTGAATGTCTCCAGCATGGTGAGCAGCTCAGCCCTGGGAGGCTGCAGCCAGGAGCTGCAGCAGAAATTCCGCAGCGACACCATCAGCGAGGAGGAGCTGGTGCAGCTCATGAACAAATTCGTGGAGGACACCAAGAAAGGCATCCACCAGAAGGAGGGTTGGCCAAACACTGCTTATGGGGTGTCCAAAATCGGGGTCACTGTCCTGTCCAGGATCCAAGCCCGGCTGTTGAACGAGCAGAGGAAAGGGGAGCACATCCTCCTCAACGCCTGCTGCCCTGGCTGGGTGAGGACAGACATGGCAGGTCCCAAAGCCACCAAGTCCCCAGATGAGGGCGCTGAGACCCCCGTTTATTTGGCCCTTTTGCCTTCCACTGCTGATTCTCCTCACGGCCAGTTTGTCAGTGAGAAAACTGTCAAACCCTGGTGAGGTGGGGATGGGAAGGGGCCTGAGCTCCTTTTCCTGATTCCACTCCCAATTCCAGCATTGCCAGCCCTTTCCCCTCTCCCCTGGGATGGATCATGGATACAGAGCTGGGCTGAGGAAGCAGGTGCCTTATCTGTCAGCACAGTAGATTTTTCCAGGATCCAGAGCTGTTCTGGAGGCTGCACAGGGTTTTCTAAAGAGGATGGGGTTGTTTTAGAGCTGCTGGGATCTGTCTGGGGGGAGACTCAAGACCAGAATCACTGTTGGACAGACATTCCTTACTGTCAGAGCTAAATGGAATTAGGTGAAAATAAAAATAGCACTGACCCACCATTTATAGCCAAACATAATTAATTGGTGTCATTAATAATCAATAAATAATTACTGATTTATATTCTGTTCACGTTATTCTGGTACTAAAAACTTATAAAGTTGGAAAAGATATTTTAATTTCCTGCTGCTAAGTTTGTGGCTGAGATTTCTGTGATGTGATGTCTGCACTGGATACAGGAGAAAATAAACTACAGACCTGACACAGCAAAGTGTTCCTCAGTTCCTTTATTGCACAGAAGTTTCCTTAATAAAATCTGAATTAAGTGCTCTCCACACAGCAGCAGGAAGAACTATAGGTGATGTGGAGAGCTCTACATTTGTTTTAATGCTGCTTATTGCCTTTCAAACTCTCAAGAGTTGAAAAATCACCTCTTCTGAGGCTGAAGGAGCAGGAAACAATTGCCCATAAAGCTGTTGTTAGTAATGACAAATCAATAATGGCTTTGTTAATTGTTAATCAGGAGTCAGGGGGGTGATGGTGACTGGCTTTGACATTGGCTTCCCCCAGAACAGGTTGGGTTGGGAAGCCTTGGAGTGGAAGGCATTGGGAATAAATATTGGGGGGGGTTATTAATTGTTTTATCAGCACAGAACAAAGGGCTGGTTATAAATTGGTTTTTTAAGCATGCAGGAGCATTGTTTTTGTGAAGAATTACCTCATCAGCCATGGCCCAGAGCTTGAAAGGAAGGCCAAAAGTTCTCTGGGAAAAAAAAAACCTCCAAGGCCTTGGGTTTAGTGGAAGAAAAACCCAAAATTTGTGTAAATTTTTGGCTGCTACACTAATTCAACCCTCCTGATGTGCCACAGAGAAAAACCAGTTTGTGTTACTGGGATCCCAGCAAAACACAACTCCAATGGCTCCTGGATTTAATCCAGCAGTGGGGAATCCTGCCTGATTCTCCATCCCTCCAGTGCTGCCTGAGCCAGTGAGCTTCAGAAGCTGTGTGTCCATCTTTGTGGCATCTCCAAACATTCCAAACACACCTTGGCCTTTGTCTGGTGCAAGGACCAGGCTGGAACAATCCTGGCTGCCTTGACCACAGCCAGGAAAGATCCAGTGCTAAATACAAATGAGTTTTTAACTATCCTCTGGGATCTGGGAAGTTCCTACTTAAGTGGAATTCAGGATCTGCTTTGTTGGTGTGGGTTTTGTTTTAGCTTCACCCAAATTCTAGGTTTGCAGGTTCTACAAAAAGTGTTAAACTCATCCTGGAGGGTTTTTTTTTGGGCTGTAAAACTTTGTGTAGAACCCAGCCTGGAGAGGAGAAGGCTCTGGGGTGAGCTCAGAGAATTTTCAGTACCTAAAGGGGCTGCAGGGGAGCTGGGGAGGGATTTTCCATGGGGCCATGGAAGCACAACAAGGAGGAACAGCCTGGATTGGAAAGAGAGCAGGTTTGGGTTGGATATTGGGAAGAAATTCTTCGTGTGAGGGTGGCAAAGGTTGTCCAGAAAGATTCCAAATTCCCCTGGCAGTGTCCAAGTCCAGGCTGGATATTGGGGCTTGGAGCAGCCTGGGATGGTGGAAGATGTCTCTGCCCATGGGAGAGGGTTGGAATTCAAGGATCTTTACGATCCCTTCCATCCCAAACCATTCTGTTTGATCCTCCTGTGCATTTCAAATTCTTAAATTAAGCTCTTCATTCAACCAACTTCCTCTGTGTCAGGGTGAGGAGGCAAAGTGGCTGCAGAGTCACTGTCACTCCTCACAGAGTTGTCAATCCTGAACAACTTCCCATGGGATGAACAGAAGGAAGGACAGGGCAGATGTTTTACCCACATTTGCAGCTGTGCTGGGGGACAAAGGAGAAGGAGAAAAAGAAGTTGGAGGTGGGAACAAGAGGCAGAACACGTTGGTCAGTCAGGAAAGAGTGTGCACAGATTCCCTGCTGCCCTGGAAGAGGGAATGTGCCCTGGGATGGGCAGAGTGCCAGGCTGGGGCTCTGCACAAAACCTGCATTGTCCAACCCAAATGTAGCAATTATTTATTTCCTTTCTCCTTTTTTTCCTATTTTTTTTAACTGCCTCCCTCTCTTCTCTCCCAGATTTTGTTGTGTGGGAATTGTTTTGTTGCTCTCAGATTCTGGCACTTGTGCTGAGGTTTAAGGGTTAGGAAGGGATGAAATAATTATGAATTAATCATGGATTGTTGTTCTGTAGAACACTCCTACACATAATTTACTGCTCTTCACTACCATTGAAGGAGAACCATGGAATCACAGAATATCTGGGTTGGAAGGATCTTAAAGATGATCCAGCTCTACCCCCTGAGAAAGTAATTAGAAAACATCCTAAGAAATAAACCATATTTTAGGACATAAACGTTCTGTCTTAAGGAAATCATCCAAAATACAAATTCTTTGCTCAGTCAGGCACATGCTTAGAAACTCTAACCAGCATTTCCAAGAATAATTCTAAAATGTAGAAACTGAAACTTGAATTGGTGGCAGTTTAGAAAGGTTAAATTCCTAAAATCCAGCTAGGAAGGGGAGAGGCAGGTAGTACCAAGAAAAGAAAACAGTTATTAATGTATTTGTTGTATCCAGTGTAATGTAACTTAATATTTAATGTGTTACTTAATACTTAAATCAATGAGGGTGCTGAAACAGTATCCATCCAAATCTGAACAGTTTCTCTTCTCTCACCTTGAATAACTGAATAAATGCATTTGCCTTGATTTTTTTTTTCCCCCCAGCTGCTTTGAGCAGTAAGGAATTTCTGCCCACATGTTAAAAAAAAAAAAAAAATTTAAAAAAAAAAAAAAAGAGAAGGGGAAGAGGGAAGGGGAAAAAAAAGGAAGGGGAAAAGGGATGGCAAAAAAAAGAAAAAAAGGAAAAAGGGGAAGAGAAACTGAAGTTAAATAATTTGTTTCCACAGTATATGAATTGTTGTCGGGCACGCTGCTGTGTTTTACTTCCCACGGGTATTTTTATTTTGTTTGGTTTGTTTGTTCCCTGGGTTTGCTGTCACAGGACTAAAAACCCTCCGGCACAATCGCTTTGTGCCAAGCAAACAGACGGCCCCTTACATCGAATCTCTGTAAATGCCATATCTGACCTCCCGTAAAAACCATAAAAATTTCCCAAAACCGCCTTTTTCTTTTTTTTTTTCTTTTTTTTTTTCTTTTTCTTTTTCTTTTTCTTTTTCTTTTTCTTCTTCTTTTTCTTCTTCTTTTTCTTCTTTTTCTTCTTCTTCTTTGTCTTCTTCTTTTTCTTCTTCTTCTTCTTTTTCTTCTTTTTCTTTTTCTTTTTCTTTTTCTTTTTCTTCTTCTTCTTCTTTGTCTTTTCTTCTTCTTTTTCTTCTTCTTCTTTTTCTTCTTCTTCTTTTTCTTCTTCTTCTTCTTCTTCTTTGTCTTCTTCTTCTTTTTCTTCTTCTTCTTCTTCTTCTTCTTCTTCTTCTTTTTCTTCTTCTTCTTCTTCTTTGTCTTCTTCTTCTTTTTCTTCTTCTTCTTCTTCTTTTTCTTTTTCTTTTTCTTTTTCTTTTCTTTTTCTTTTTCTTTTTCTTTTTCTTTTTCTTTTTCTTTTTCTTTTTCTTTTTCTTTTTCTTTTTTCTTTTTCTTTTTCTTTTTCTTTTTCTTTTTCTTTTTCTTTTTCTTTTTTTTCTTTTTTCTCTTTCCTAAATCCAGCTGGACCAGAAGCGAAGCTGGAAGCGCTGGCGCTCCTTTATCTGCAGGGCGGGTCCCGGGGCTCTCCCGGTGCTTCCCGAGGTTCTCCCGGTGCATCCTGGAGCTGTCCTGGTGCATCCCGAGGTTCTCCGGTGCATCCCAGGGTTCTCCCTGTGCATCCCGGACTTGTTCCGGTGCATCCTGGGGTTCTCCCGGAGTTGTCCCGGTGCATCCCGGAGCTGTCCTGGTGCATCCCGGGGTTCTCCCGGTGCATCCCGGAGCTGTCCCGGTGCATCCTGGAGCTGTCCCGGTGCATCCTGGAGCTGTCCCGGTGTATCCTGGGGCTCTCCCGGTGCATTCTGGAGCTGTCCTGGTGCATCCCGAGGTTCTCCGGTGCATTCTGGAGCTGTCCCTGTGCATCCCGGAGCTGTCCCGGTGCATCCCGGAGCTGTCCTGGTGCATCCCGGGGTTCTCCCGGTGCATCCCGGAGCTGTCCCGGTGCATCCTGGAGCTGTCCCGGTGTATCCTGGGGCTCTCCCGGTGCATTCTGGAGCTGTCCTGGTGCATCCCGAGGTTCTCCGGTGCATTCTGGAGCTGTCCCTGTGCATCCCGGAGCTGTCCCGGTGCATTCCGGAGCTCTCCTGGTGCATCCTGGGGTTCTCCGGTGCATCCCGAGGTTCTCCGGTGCATGCCGAGGTTCTCCCGGTACGTCCCGGAGGTCTCCTGGTGCATCCCGAGGTTCTCCCGGAGCTCTCCCGGAGTTGTCCTGGTGCATCCTGGGGTTCTGCCGGTGCATCCCGGAGCTGTCCCGGTTCATCCCGGTGTTCTCCCGGTGCATCCCGAGGCTCTCCCGGTGCATCCCGGTGTTCTCCCGGTGCATCCTGGTGCTGTCCTGGTGCATCCCGGGGTCCTCCCGGTGCATTCCGGAGCTGTCCCGGTGCATCCCGGAGCTGTCCCGGTGCATCCTGGGGTTTTCCCGGTGCATCCCGAGGTTCTCCCGGTACATCCCGGAGCTCTCCTGGTGCATCCCGAGGTTCTCCGGTGTATCCCAGGGTTCTCCCGTTGCATCCCGGGGTTCTCCCGGTGCGGAGCGGCCGCGGGAGGAGCCGCTGTCCCGGCCATCGCCACCAGAGGGCGCTCAGCGCCCCGGCCCGCCCGCCGGGCTGTACCATCTCCCCATAGCAGGGGGGGAGGCAGGTGACGCGCTGCGGGCTGTGGCGCGACGCGACAGCGGGTGACAGCACAACAAACGGGAGGAAGGTGACAGCGACAACGCGTGACAACGACAGAGGGTGACAAGGCGGCGGCCTCTGCTCATAGGGATAACTGGAGCCCTCCCTCCCCGCCATGCCTCGGCGCTCCCCGCGC
Organism: Acrocephalus arundinaceus; assembly: GCA_021534815.1. Taxonomy (NCBI): domain Eukaryota; kingdom Metazoa; phylum Chordata; class Aves; order Passeriformes; family Sylviidae; genus Acrocephalus; species Acrocephalus arundinaceus. Next base: position 2,674,401 of record JAJEOU010000056.1, read on the forward strand.
GGCGTTCGGTGGTGCGGCCCCGCTGTGGGCCCGGCGGCGCGGGCGGGGGCGGCGTTCCGTGGGGCCGGCGATCCATAGGGCCGGCGATCCATAGGGCCGGGTTTCTATAGGGACTGCGGGCTTCTATGGGGCCATGTTCTATAGGGCCGGCTCTCCATAGGGCCAGCTCTCCATAGGCACTGCTGGAGCCTCTCCCGCCCCGCCCGGCTCCCACACATCGGCGGCGGCGCCCCGGGAGGTGCGGGGACTCTGCACAGGTACGCGGGGACGGGGAAGGGACAGGAGGGGACGCGGCTGAGGGGGCAGCGCTGCCCCAGCACAGAGCCCCAAAATCCCGGAATGGTTTGGAAGGGATCACCCGCTCCACCCCCTGTCAAGGCGCGGTCACCCGGAGCAGGTGACACCGGAGAGCGCCCAGGTGGGTTTGGAATGGCTCCAGAGCCAGGGAGAGCCACGGCATTCCCAGGGAATGGGAATTGCCGGAGATCCGGGAGGGTTTGGGCAGCGCTGCCGGGGATTGGGATTATTGGGGAGTCTGTGCCGGGCTTGGACTGGATAATCTTGATGGATCTTCCCCACCTCAGCATATTCCATAATTCCCCCTGGGCAGCTGTTCCAATGCTCTGCCACCTCCTTGGAAAGAAGCTTTTCCTCATGTTGAGGTGGAATTTCTTGTTTTAATTTATGGCCGTTGCTCCTCGCCCTGGCACCATCAGTAGTGGTGACTGATGAATAATTATTTAAATCAGGGTATGCTAAGGAAGTTTGTGACCTGGGATTTGGGTTACGTGCCTAAAGGTCACTGACAAGTGGCTTTTTAATTATTTTATGTTGTTATTTCTTCTCCTGCCTTTGTATCCAAGCTCTAACAAGATCTACTTACCTTATTTAGATCATTGGTTTTTATCAAACCTTGCTGACATCTGGCAGCTGAGGTGCAGGAATATAAATCCACACTAAACCATTACTTCCATCCCTGCTTTCCTGGGTGGAAATCCAACAATTTCCCTGTCTTTTCACTGAAAAAAAAAATTTCAAAATTAAATATCTAGAGAGCTGATGTGTCCTGTCAGCAAACCAGCTGCCTGATTCTAAGTGATCCAGACAAATCTCTTCCTCATGGAAGTGGCAGCCGCCCTGACTTGGCAGAGAGCTGCTGGAAAAACTTCCCAGCTCCTGCTTTGCTCTTAGGAGTGGAAACAATCCCATGATTAAGATCCTTAAATGAGATGAGGGAAATAAACTGGGCTCCATTTCTTGCCCAGTGTTTGTATCAGATTACTCCTAATTTTTGCTGACAGTATCTTGCAGCTTTTCCACTTTGTTGGGTTTTATGGGAGGATTGACTTTCCTTCTTTCTTTTTTTTTTTTTGGAACGAGGAGAGCTGGATCCCAGATAAATGTTATTCCCTGATTTCCCTCTCTCTGCTATAGAGGCACTGCAAACATCCTGATAAAGGCAAAATTAAATCCTCTCTGTAGCCAAACAAACCAGCCCTGATGACATTGTGTGATAATTTTATTTTTCCATGGCTTGGCTGGCACGGAGTGGTTTTATTGGCAATGCCTCAGCCCTGCTCAGGGGAATGCAAAGGTGCCCTTAAAATCCTTTCTGTTTTTTCATTTCATCCAACATTTTTCTGCTTTTGAGAGTTTCCTACCAAACCCCTTCTATTGGTGGACAGACAACTATAAAAGTTGTTTATTACAACATATTTAATGTTTTAAAGGGCATGGAGGATGGCTTGGGTTTATTTTTGTGTCCTAACAGCAGGAGACTGAATGCAGATGCCCTTCAGAAATGTAAAATATTTTGTTCCAGAGCTGTGATTTCTTTTCTGTATCAGTGATGCAGCAGGGATTGACCTAAACCTAAACTTAAACCTAAACCTAAGCATATTTAAGCTATTCTAGAAGGATATTTTTATATTTTCAAACAGAACTGCTGTCAGAGGTAGCAAAGGAGAGAAGGATTTTTAAGGAGGGAAAATCCAACCATGCTTGGATTCCATTTTTCTAAACCTGCTGTATTTGAATTTTTTAACCTAAATACCTTGCAAAACACAGGAAAATCAGGTCTGAGCAGCTGATCTTTAAACACAAAAATATCTGGATGTGTTTTGTTGGAACACAGGAAGATCATAACGCATGGCTTGGCATTTTGGCACCACACCTTGGACTGGAGCATCTGCTGCTGCCAGGCTGAGCTGCAGAGCTCTGAGAGCTCCTTCTGCTGTGGGCTGGGAGCCCTTGAGCAGGATTCCTCTGGAAAACTGTTTGCACAGGGAATATTTCCCATTCCAGCCTCCTGGTGACCTTGCAGGTGTTATAAATGCACAGTATGTAGCTGGCTTCTCACAAATATTAAAATGAATATTGTATGTATAATGTAGGAAGATTGTACTGTGTTTTATTAATAGAAGTTAGAAATGTGATGAATATATTTTTTTTTTATGATTGTAACTTAGTGTTAGAAGTCTGGGGTCTTTTGTTTTCCTGCATGAAGATTGCTGACCAAAAAGCTACAAAAAAAAGAATTTATTGAACTTCTGTTATCAGTATTTTGTCCAAATAAAAATGACCAAAACCCCAAGAGAAGAATTTATGGGACCTCTGCTATCAGAATGGAGCCACCCAAAGATGTTGGGGATGGAATTGGGACTAAAGAAAAGAATTCATCCTCAAAAGGAATGTTTAAATCATGCATGTGAATTTATAAATATACAACAAGCTGATATTTTTAAAGAACAAACTTTGTTAATGGGGTGCTAGCAGGTTCTGTGCCAAACACCATCAGATGAGAAAATGTGTTTTGCTTTTATCCCTCCTAATTGTCTATTTTCTTTTTATTTTATTTTTTTTATTAAACTTCTAAATTTTTCCAAGAAAGTGAAGCTCGTTTTTCACACAGAGCACAGGGGAGGAGTCAGGAAAACAATTCCCAACTCTTCCTCAGTGCTCCCAGGGAGACTTTGGGATCCTCCCCTTTGTTGTTGTGTGATAACCACGTGCCTGGAAGGGGAAAAACAAATTCCAGGAATGGGAAAAAGTGACTGAAAATCTTTTGGAAGAAGCTCTGAGGAGTCAAAGTCATGCCCAGGGAATTATTTTTAACTTTGTGTTGAAATTTTGATCTGGTGACCTGTTTGTTGTGCTGGCAGTGCTTCCCCATATTTATTATCCCAGGTGTGGCAGAACTGAAATTTGGGTGATTTTTGTAACTCTTTCCACATTTCAGTTTACCAGGAGGCTCCACCTTGCTATGAGAAGCCAAGATGGATCCAGAAGAGCAGGATTTACTTGGGGATTACAGATACAGGAATTATTCTTCAGCAATTGAGAAAGCCTTGAGGAACTTTGAATCATCCAGTGAATGGGCAGATCTGATCTCTTCCCTTGGAAAACTCAATAAGGTACAGGAGAATTTTTATCATTTATTTGTGATATTTGTAATGTTCAAACTTAATAAGGTACAGGGGAATTTCTATCATTTATTTGTGATATTTTTAATGTTCAAACTCAGTAAGGTACAGGGGATTTTTTATCATTTATTTGTGATATTTCTAATGTTCAAACTCAATGAGGTACAGTGTGAGGGGAATTTTTTATCATTTTTTTGTGATATTTCTAATATTCAAACTCAATAAGGTACAGGGGAATTTTTATCATTTATTTGTGATATTTGTAATGTTCAAACTCAATGAGGTACAGGGGAAGTTTTATCATTTATTTGTGATATTTGTAATATTCAAACTCAATGAGGTACAGGGGAAGTTTTATCATTTATTTGTGATATTTGTAATATTCAAACTCAATAAGGTACAGGGGAACTTTTATCATTTATTTGTGATATTTGTAAGGTTCAAACTCAATAAGGTACAGGAGAATTTTTATCATTTATTTGTGATATTTGTAATATTCAAACTCAATAAGGTACAGGGGAATTTTTATCATTTATTTGTGATGTTTGTAATGTTCAAACTCAATAAGGTACAAGAGAATTTTTATCATTTATTTGTGATATTTGTAATGTTCAAACTCAATAAGGTAGGAGAATTTTTATCATTTATTTGTGATATTTGTAATATTCAAACTTAATAAGGTACAGGGGAATTTTTATCATTTATTTGTGATATTTGTAATATTCAAACTCAATAAGGTACAGTGTGAGCGGAATTTTTATCATTTATTTGTGATATTTGTAATATTCAAACTTAATAAGGTACAGGGGAATTTTTATCATTTATTTGTGATATTTGTAATGTTCAAACTTAATAAGGTACAGGGGAACTTCTATCATTTATTTGTGATATTTGTAATATTCAAACTTAATAAGGTACAGGGGAATTTTTATCATTTATTTGTGATATTTGTAATATTCAAACTCAACAAGGTACAGGGGAATTTTTATCATTTATTTGTGATATTTGTAATATTCAAACTCAGTGAGGTACAGGAGAATTTTTATCATTTATTTGTGATATTTCTAATGTTCAAACTCAATAAGGTACAGTGTGAGGGAAATTTTTATCATTTATCTGTGATGTTTGTAATGTTCAAACTCAATAAGGTACAAGAGAATTTTTATCATTTATTTGTGATATTTGTAATGTTCAAACTCAATAAGGTACAGGGGAATTTTTATCATTTATTTGTGATATTTTTAATATTCAAACTCAGTGAGGTACAGTGTGAGGGAAACTTTTATCATTTATTTGTGATATTTGTGATGTTCAAACTCAATAAGGTACAGGGGATTTTTTATCATTTATTTGTGATATTTGTAATATTCAAACTTAATAAGGTACAGGAGATTTTTTATCATTTATTTGTGATGTCTGTAATGTTCAAACTCAATAAGGTACAGGGGAATTTTTATCATTTATTTGTGATATTTTTAATATTCAAACTTAATAAGGTACAGGGGAATTTTTATCATTTATTGTGATGTTTGTAATGTTCAAACTCAATAAGGTACAGTGTGAGGGGAATTTTTATCATTTATTGTGATGTTTGTAATGTTCAAACTCAATAAGGTACAGTGTGAGGGGAATTTTTATCATTTATTTGTGATATTTGTAATATTCAAACTCAATAAGGTACAGGAGAATTTTTATCATTTATTTGTGATATTTGTAATGTTCAAACTTAATAAGGTACAGGAGAATTTTTATCATTTATTTGTGATGTTTGTAATGTTCAAACTCAATGAGGTACAGTGTGAGGGGAATTTTTATCATTTATTTGTGATATTTCTAATATTCAAACTTAATAAGGTACAGGGGAATTTCTATCATTTATTTGTGATATTTGTAATGTTCAAACTCAATGAGGTACAGTGTGAGGGGAATTTTTATCATTTATTTGTGATGTTTGTAATATTCAAACTCAGTGAGGTACAGGAGAATTTTTATCATTTATTTGTGATGTTTGTAATATTCAAACTCAGTAAGGTTCAGGAGAATTTTTATCATTTATTTGGGATGTTTGTAATGTTCAAACTCAATGAGGTACAGTGTGAGGGAAACTTTTATCATTTATTTGTGATATTTGTAATATTCAAACTCAGTGAGGAACAGTGTGAAGGAAACTTATCATTTATTTGTGATATTTGTAATATTCAAACTCAATAAGGTACAGGGGAATTTTTATCATTTATTTGTGATATTTTTAATATTCAAACTCAATAAGGTACAGGGGGAATTTTTATCATTTATCTGTGATGTTTGTAATGTTCAAACTCAATAAGGTACAAGAGAATTTTTATCATTTATTTGTGATATTTGTAATGTTCAAACTCAATAAGGTACAGAGGAATTTTTATCATTTATTTGTGATATTTGTAATGTTCAAACTCAATGAGGTACAGTGTGAGGGGAATTTTTATCATTTATTTGTGATATTTGTAATGTTCAAACTCAATAAGGTACAGGAGAATTTTTATCATTTATTTGTGATATTTGTAATGTTCAAACTCAATAAGGTACAGGGGAACTTTTATCATTTATTTGTGATATTTGTAATATTCAAACTCAATAAGGTACAGGAGAATTTTTATCATTTATTTGTGATGTTTGTAATGTTCAAACTCAATAAGGTACAAGAGAATTTTTATCATTTATTTGTGATATTTGTAATGTTCAAACTCAATGAGGTACAGGGGAAGTTTTATCATTTATTTGTGATGTTTGTAATGTTCAAACTTAATAAGGTACAGGAGAATTTTTATCATTTATTTGTGATATTTTTAATGTTCAAACTTAATAAGGTACAGGGGAATTTCTATCATTTATTTGTGATATTTGTAATATTCAAACTCAATGAGGTACAGTGTGAGGGGAATTTTTATCATTTATTTGTGATATTTGTAATATTCAAACTTAATAAGGTACAGGGGAATTTTTATCATTTATTTGTGATGTTTGTAATATTCAAACTCAATAAGGTACAGGGGAATTTTTATCACTTATTTGTGATATTTGTAATGTTCAAACTCAATGAGGTACAGTGTGAGGGGAATTTTTATCATTTATTTGTGATATTTTTAATATTCAAACTCAATAAGGTACAAGAGAATTTTTATCATTTATTTGTGATATTTGTAATGTTCAAACTCAATAAGGTACAGGGGAACTTTTATCATTTATTTGTGATATTTGTAAGGTTCAAACTCAACAAGGTACAGGGGAACTTTTATCATTTATTTGTGATGTTTGTAAGGTTCAAACTCAATAAGGTACAGGAGAATTTTTAGCATTTATTTGTGATGTTTGTAATATTCAAACTCAATAAGGTACAGGGGAATTTTATCATTTATTTGTGATGTCTGTAATGTTCAAACTCAATAAGGTACAGGGGAATTTTTATCATTTATTTGTGATATTTTTAATATTCAAACTCAATAAGGTACAGTGTGAGGGAAACTTTTATCATTTTTGTGATGTTTGTAACATTATAAACTTTTCTGTCACTTCCAGCACTTGGAAAAAATGAAAATTCACTCAAGGAAAATAATGGAAGGAGCAAAGTCAGTATTTTTTTTATAAATATTAGAAATTCTGGTGAAACCAGCAGAACTTTGCTGCAAATGGTGTTTGTTGTCTTTATGCTGCTGAGTTAATTTAATTTTTGCATCAAAGTAACCCTCAGTCCAGAGCAGCTAAAAAGCTTTCCTAGAAGACAGAGAGTGACAAGTTTTAGAATATTTTCTGAGTCAAAGCTTTTATTTCAGGGTCACATTTACCTGGCTGTGCCCTCCCTTTGGATTTGGGGAAATTTGGTGGTTTTTGACCATGGAGAGAGGCAGAAATTTTGTTTTGCAACAGGAGTTCCACATTTCTGCCTTCACTTTTTCATCATAATTCTGGCTCTCATCAAGAGCCAGAGGCCTTCAAAATGTTTTTCTCAAAAGGGAAAAGATGAAATAATCAGAGTGAGAAGTAGCTTTGATCTTTTCTCTTGACCCAGATGAACACTGAACAGCTGAGCACCCACCTGAGCCTCTTTTTCAGGTACAAAATTGCCCAAATCTGTGGCAGCAGAGTAAAAAAACAAAGGAAAAGCTTTCAGCTGATCCAGCAGCCCATCTGCTGTGGGGTTTTGTGGATTTAATCTTTTTAGGAGCTTAACAATTGGTGGAGCAAATCATCCCCAGTGTTCATCCCTGTTATTTGAAAATCAGGATGTGGCAAGGGAAGGTGGTGCCAGAAGGAAAAGAAGATATCAGTAACCATTCCCTGAACTCCTGGGGTTATTTGGTCTCTGACAGCCTCAAAAATAAATATAAAAGTAAATTTTGAGTTTTATCAGGTTTGGGGGAAGTGTTTCTGACAAAAAAAAAAATCTCATTTTTCCTGCAGTCAGTGCTGGAGGTGGAAGGAAGATCAGTGACAAAATTGTTTTTACAAACTACCTGTGGTTATATCAAAGATCCTGGGGGTCACTTGTGTGCGGGGATAACTGAGATTATTCACACATGAAAAAGGAAAAACCACAAGAAATCAAGAAGTTCTTTTCCAGAGCAGTGTGAAATCTTTTCTCACCCATCTGGGTGTAACATTTTTTAAGGCTTTTTCTCCTGCAGGCACTACTGAGACACAAACACTTTTAATTCCATAAAGCTCAGTGGCTCCAGGTAATCCAAGGTCTGGAAAAAGCAAGACAGGCTCTTATTCCTTAAAAATGAGGTTAAAAATGGAATTTGGTGAAGAGAAACTTCTCTGTTGTTCCTTGGTGATCCTAAAATCCCTTCCAACCTCTGTGATTCTGCTCAGGATAAACTGGAGGTTGGTTTGGAGTTTCTCTGTTGCTTCTACACCTCGAAATAAAATTTTCTGGTGATTTGTAGAATCAGGGAATGGACATCTGAACTCTCAATTTGCAGATCTGCAGAGATTTTATTTTATCATTTAAGAGAGATGAGCTTGATGTGACTTGACACCACTTCAGCACAGACAGCTTCACCTTGAATTGCTTTTAGGCAGGCAGAGGAATAAAAGGGTTTAATTTTTTGTTTTGTGACTCATCTCTTGCTTAAAATAGGTCAGAGGAATGTTGTCCTAAAATTTTGTGTGTTCCTCGTGTGTTTTATGGGGAGCCTGAGGAGTTACTGCAGTGTTACCCTTTTTTTAGGACTGATTTTTGTGTTTCTGAGGTCAGAAGAGATGAATCTCCCCTTTAGAGGTAAAAAACTGCAGGCACCACGAGAGAATTGGCAGAATTTGTTCATTTATTTTACACCCCAAACTTCCAAGAGAAAACTCTTGGGGGGATTATTTATAATAGATCATTATGGGAAATGAGAAACAGTGGAAAGTAATATTTCTAATAAGAATATAAACAGGCGGATGCAAACAGGCAGTAAATATTTTATTAATTCATTTTATTTTATATATTTTAATAAATAAAATATTTTATTATTCATTTTCAGTTAGAAATCCCTTTCATACTTGGATAAAAAAGCTGCTGGGCTGGAGGGATTGCCTTTTAAACTTAAAAAATAAGTGGTGCTTCAGGATAGGTGGGTTTGTCAATGGAACAGTGGAAATTATTTTATCCAAAATGCCTGTCACTGTTTTCAGGGTATAATAAACTGCAAATATGTATAAAATGTTCATGTATGTGGAACTTCAGGCAATTAAGAGGATAAAAATATGATGAGGTAAGGAAAAACCAAAAGGGATTTTTATCAATTTCTGCTCTGGGTGGAGGCAAGTGGCAGATAAGTGGCACAATTAGCAAAATTAAGAACTGAGGGGTAGAAAATAATGGATTTTGAGTTTGTAGGGAAATAAGGAGTGGTTTTTAAAAATCCCTGAAATTTGTGGTGGTGAGGCCCTGCAGAGAATTCCCAGAGCAGCTGAGGCTGCCCCTGGATCCCTGGAAGTGCCCAAGGCCAGCGTGGATGGGCTTGGAGCAGCCTGGGACAGTGGAAAATGTCCCTGGCACGACAAAGGTTGGAGCAAAATCATCTTTAAGGTCCCTCCCAACCCAATCCATTCAGGAATTTTAGTATTATTTGCTTTAAAAGTGCACTTTCAATCTGCTTTTTATCCTTGGATATAACACAACCCTGTAAATCCAAGTTTTAACTTTTACTCTGCAATTTCAAATTGATTTTAAAAAAAATGGTAATTCCATTTTTTAAAATGGAATTTTTAAATTTTTAATTTTTTAAAATTCCATTTTTTTTTTAATGGGAAGAAAAGAAATCTGGGACATTTGTTGTTTGACCAGCAGCACTCAGTGTCACAATCTGGATGTTCTTGAGGCAGAGAAGATTCTTCTGCAAGGAGATTTAATGAGTGCAGCCATTAATTAACATTAATTGCTTCATATGAAAGCTCAGACATGCAAGGCTTTGTCCCAGCTGCTGCCTCAGTTACAGATTAATGCTGAAAACAAATCTTATTTCTACTTTTGAGAAGTTCCTTTATTTTTTTCCCCCAAATTCAACAGACCAATTAATGTGCAGGATTTGGGATATTTTATACAACTTTTATTCCCTTTTTTAATACAACTCCAGCTCCTACTTTCCTTACAACCAACTTTAAAATCATTTCTCCTACTTTAAAATTAATTCTATTCGTGGTATTTCTAAGGAAGCTGGGCTGTGTTTGGATTTTTTTTTTAACTTGGAAAATGAATCAGTGGAAAATAGAATCACAGGTTCTTCTTCTCCCCCTCTCCTCACAAACACTGTTGTTTAAACAAGAATTATTGAAGATAATCTCAGAAATTGATGCTGCCTTCTCCAGGAATTCTAATGATGGAAATAAAAATATTCCCTTGATTTGCATGGAGTTTTTATCATTATTTTAATAGATTTCTAGTGCAGAAGGAATTAAACCAGAAACTGAGGAAATGCAAATATTCCTCTGTGTGTGTGGTTTATTTTTAAGGCACAGGTACAAAAAATAGCAAGTTTTCCTTTTGTGGACAATTCTGTGTTTTTATAACCCAATTTCAGAGAAATTCTGAGCATCCTTAGGTGTTAGTGTTGGAAAAAAAAGGTGTGGGATGGGATTTTGAATTTATTCACCTCCACCAGCCCAAGCATTCCTGGATCCTGATTCTTTATTTTTATTCTTGTGGAAGCTCAGGATATTTCAAAATCCAACTTCTCAACTTTACCTGTCGAGGAGATTAATTAGCATTTAGAAATCAGTTTATTATCACCTCCCACTTATTTCAGTGAACACTTGGAGATCCCTCTATTAATTAATTAATGCCTTTCAAACCTTTCAAAATCCTTGGATCTGAACCTTCCAGCAGAGCAGCAGCCAAGATTTGCTTGGGGGAGGGTATTGGGACAACCAGAGCCTTGTAAAATGTTGGAATGGGATTTAAAATCCCTGAAGCTGCTGGGAGATCTGAGACAACTTGGGAATTTTTAATAAAATGGGATTTGGGGCAGGAATTCCTGGCTGGGAGGGTGGGGAGGTGCCCAGAGAAGCTCTGGATCCCTGGAAGTGTCCAAGGGAATATTTTGGATGAGGCTTGGAGCAGCCTGAGATAGTGAAAAGTGTCTCTGCCCACCCCTGGATCATCTTTCAGTTCCCTTCTGTAAAAACAAAGTTCATTTTCTTGGTAAAATTTAAAAAGTTTAATAAAAAAACCAATTAGGAGGCAGAATAAAACAAAATATTAATTATGGCATTTAGCCATGAGCACACTACTAATTTAGAACCACTTCTTTAAATGCACCAGCATGTTTCATATTAATTTAAACATTATTTAAATTTAATTTAAATTTAAAATTTTTAAATTTAATTTTTACATTTAATTTAAACATTTATTTAAACATTATTTAAAATAATGTTTAATTTTAATTTGATCCTGCAGATCAAATCTTTTTCTGGCTCTATTTTGTTGTCCTAGTCCCTGATAACAGAGGATCAATAAATTCTTTCTTTGGGGTTCTGGGGTCTTTTAAAATTATCTTTATCTAAATAGGATAATCAAAGAATGTGAATAATTCCTGATTATTTTTTACTATTCTTTGAGTTAGCTGCAAAGAGCATTTTACATATCACATTATTTTTTAAAAGTTTTTTTACTAGCAGAAAAAAAAAAACTTTATTTATGCAGCAAAGTTTTTAACATTATACATTTATTTAATATTTGCAAAAATATATATTCCAATAATATAATATGTACTTCTAACACTTCCAAACCATTCCACAATTCTAAATATTCAGTTTCTCTCTCCCTGATATTTGGGGGAGTTTTTATTTCCTTCAAATCCTTAGGAAATGTTGGAGCCAAACCCAGCATTATTTCTGTGGTGGATTCCCTGTGTAATAAACAGTGAATATTTCCATTTTCTGCCTGGTTGGTGTTTAAATTCAAACTGTTGGAATATTCAGATGGTGTTTATTCAGTCTGAGCACTGAGAGGGAAAATATTTACCACTGGCCTGCTTTTTTTGTAATTAACTCCTTTTATATCTATAAATATGCAGAGAGGGTGTGGGCAGGTACATACCAAGTAATATAAATAGAAAGTTTCAAAGTCCAGCTTTCCAGAAATCTTCAAAGTTCTTACAGCCCTTAAAGATTTTAATTTTGAAATAATATTCCTCATGTAACAACAATAAAATATCTCAAATAGAAAAGATATAAAAAGGTGAGTGTGAAGCAATGTTTTATTTTTGGATTCTGGTTTTTATCATTCTTTAAACGCAGCTCTGCCCATGGGGGAGGGCAGGAAGGCAGTGAGGTGGCTCTGAGTGACATCTGTGTCCCTGCCAGGGTGACATTTCTGTTTGTCTTGTTACAAACTCTCCATTTTTTTTCCCCTCTCGAGTGAATTTCCCGCCAGCTGCTCCTAGAGGTGTGGATTTTATCTCCTCAGGGTGACCTGGTTCAGCTTTATTCCAGGAAGGGTGATCCCACTTTTTGCTGCTTTTCCAAGCAGAAATAGAAGAACCTCAAGTTGAAAATAATTCCATAGGATAAGACCATGATTTAATTTGGGGAAGAGACAGGAATTTGCCTGATCCTGAAATTATCCCAAATATCCACATGCTCTGGAACATCTCTTTGTGACCATGATTTAATTTTGGGAAGAGACAGGAATTTGCCTGATCCTGAAATTATCCCAAATATCTATGAGGTGCTCTGGAACATCTGTTTGTGACCATGATTTAATTTGGGGAAGAGACAGGAATTTGCCTGATCCTGAAATTATCCCAAATCTCCACGTGGTGCTCTGGAACATCTGTTTGTGACCATGATTTAATTTGGGGAAGAGACAGGAATTTTCCTGATCCTGAAATTATCCCAAATATCCACATGCTCTGGAACATCTCTTTGTGACCATGATTTAATTTGGGGAAGAGACAGGAATTTGCCTGATCCTGAAATTATCCCAAATATCCACATGCTCTGGAACATCTGTTTGTGACCATGATTTAATCTGGGGAAGAGACAGGAATTTGCCTGATCCTGAAATTATCCCAAATCTCCACTTGGTGCTCTGGAACATTTCTTTGAGTTTGCACATTGAGCAAAGCCTGAAGAGCCCTTAACTTGCAATTTTTCCTTTTCATTGCCTCTGATTTGAAGAGAAAACTTCTTTATTTCCCTGCTGAAATGCTCTGGTGGCTCAAGGAAAGGAGTTACCTTCCCTAAAACCTTTTCCCAGCAGCAAATCTTATTTAAGTTTATTTTTCTCCTATCCTAAACAACTTTTATTTGTAAATGAATGAGTGAATGTAGCCCCAGAGAATTCCAGATCAGAGGGGTTGGTCCCATTTCATCATCTCAGCTTTGCTTGGAAGATTTGTTATTTTTGTTTCAGATATTGGGAAAAAAAAAATGTTCTCTGTGAGGGAAGGGGAGGCCTTGGCACAGATTTTCCAGGGATTCCTCATCCCTGGAAATGTCCAAGGCCGGGTTGGACAGGGCTTGGAGCATCCTGGGGTAGTGGAAGGTGTTGGAACAAAAGGATCTTTAAGGTCCCATCCAACCCATGCCATGATTCCATCCATGAGGTGAGAATCAATGAGGAAAGAGAAATCTTTAATTCTTTATTCCCTAAAAGCTGAGATGCTCTTCTTGTCACTTCCCTTTTTTCCCTGCAGATGGGATAAGGATCCCCTGTCCCAATCCTGTTCTTTGACTTCTTTTTCTTTCCTCTGAGCAGCCAGGCCAGGCTTTTCTAAAATTCCTAAAATTTTCTAAATTTTCCACAGCTGATCCCAAATAAAAACTCAGCTGTGGAGTTCTGCATAACAAAATTAGGAGTTAAAACTCTTCCCAACATTCTCCTTCTTTAATAAACAACCCTTAGAGATTTTATATTTTATATTTCACATTATAATTATTTTTTCTCCTCTCCTCTCTCCCCCAGGCTCTGCAGAGTAACCTGAAATATTCTCTGCTGCCCAGAAGATTGATCATCAGTAAAAGATTATCCCAGTGCTTGCACCCAGCCCTGCCCAGTGGGGTGCACTTAAAGGCTTTAGAAACCTACGAGATAATCTTTAAAATCATTGGCACAAAATGGCTTGCCAAGGATTTATTCTTGTACAGGTAATTTGAATTTTTTTTTCTTTCTAAGGCACAAAACAGCTCATCAAGAATTTATTTTTTTACATTTGAATTTGTTTTTTTTTTTTTCTAAGGCATAACCATCTCTTTTAATTAATTCTTATTTTGTCTTTCTTTTGCATTCAAAGCTCTGGTTTGTTCCCTCTGCTGGCAAATGCAGCAATGTCAGTGAGACCTGTTCTCCTTGGCTTGTATGAGAAATATTTTCTCCCTCTCCAAAAATCCCTCCTGCCTGGTCTCCAGGCCTTTGTCATTGGGCTGCTGCCTGGCTTGGAAGAAGGATCAGAAATTTATGACAGGTAAGATTAATTATTCCATATTCATTAAAGCAATAGCCAGGATTTTGATTTTCTAGGGAATTCTCCAGAAATTTCTGTCAGATTTCTATAGCTAAAGGAGGTTTTAAAGGGGGAATGAGTGGTGGGACTTGGAAAGATGTTGAAATAGAAAAAATTTTCCCTCTGTTTTTGTCCCAGGAGGGTAAGAGGAAAAAGAGGGTTAAAAAAGAGAAGGAAAAAGGAAGGTAAAAAAAAAAGAAAAGGGGAAAAGGAAGGTTGAAAAAAGGGAAGGGAAGGGAAGGGAAGGGAAGGGAAGGGAAGGGAAGGGAAGGGAAGGGAAGAGAAGAGAAGAGAAGAGAAGAGAAGAGAAGAGAAGAGAAGAGAAGAGAAGAGAAGAGAAGAGAAGAGAAGAGAAGAGAAGAGAAGAGAAGAGAAGAGAAGAGAAGAGAAGAGAAGAGAAGAGAAGAGAAGAGAAGAGAAGAGAAGAGAAGAGAAGAGGAAGAGAAGAAGAAGGGTTAAAAAAGAGAAAGGGAAAGGAGGGTGGAAAAAAGAGAAAGAGAAAGGGAAAAGGAGAAATTAAAAAAAAGCGGAGAAGGAGGGTTAAAAAAAGAGAAGAGGAAAAGGAAGGTTAAAAAAAGAGAAGAGAAAAAAAGGGTTGAAAAAAACAGAAGAGGAAAAGGAGGGTGGAAAAAAGAAAGGGAAAAAAGGAGAGAAAGGGGAAAAAAGGAGGGAGGGAAAAAGAAGAGAAAGGGAAAAAAGGAGGGGGGAAAATAGAAATGCTGAGAGAAAAGAATAAAAAATTTCTTCAGGCTGCTCTGACTCGTAAATAATTCACCTGACTCCCCAAACCACTGATCTGGAGATCAAATCTGTTTGAATTCTGGAACATGAGAGGGCAGCTGAATTCTTTCCAATATTTCTGTTATAGCTGACAAAAAATATGGAGCAGGGAGTTAATGGGAGCTGTAGATGGAATTCCAAGATCTGACCTCTGGTTTTCCACCTTTTTTTTCTTTATTTTTGATGGCATCATTTTCCTCTTTGCCTTGAACAAACAGGATCTGACAGGAAAAAAAAAAATTCATAAATTACAAATATTTATTACATATATTTCATAAATCTTGGAAATATTTATGTTAAAATTAATTTAATGGGGTATATTTTGTAAATCTTGGAAAATATTTATGTTAAAATTAATTTAATGGGGTATATTTCATAAATCTTGGGAAATATTTAGGTTAAAATTAATTTAATGGGGTATATTTTGTAAATCTTGGAAATATTTATTTTAAAATTAATAGGGTAATTTCATAAATCTTGGAAATATTTATGTTAAAATTAATTTAATGGGGTAATTTCATAAATCTTGGAAATATTTATGTTAAAATTTATTTAATGGGGTATATTTCATAAATCTTGGAAAATATTTAGGTTAAAATTAATTTAATGGGGTAATTTCATAAATCTTGGGAAATATTTATGTTAAAATTAATTTAATGGGGTATATTTCATAAATCTTGGGAAATATTTATGTTAAAATTAATTTAATGGGGTAATTTCATAAATCTTGGAAATATTTATGTTAAAATTAATTTAATGGGGTATATTTCATAAATCTTGGAAAATATTTATGTTAAAATTAATTTAATGGGGTAATTTCATAAATCTTGGAAATATTTATGTTAAAATTAATTTAATGGGAAATACCTTAAAATTAATTTAATGGTTTGCTTTTTTTTTGGTGAAATTCCAATTTACATGAGGGAGTTTTTCTTTTGTTTACTCTTTGCAATGATTCTGTGATCAGAATATCTTGTCAGAAGATGTGTTAGGTTAATTTTCAATTCTTTCTCATGAGAGGCTCTCCACTGAGTGTTTTCAGAACCTTCAATATTGAGGGCTAAAATTAATTCATCTCCTGCTGTTCCTGAAAATGAACAAAGTGCTGAGGTTGTGCTCCAGCTCCAAATTTCCCTGACTTTGTGAACTCACACAGAAAATGGAAAAAGAAAACTGCTTAGAGTGATTTTTTAATAAAGAAATAAAAAATAACATCACACTGGGAGGAGATTTCCTCTTCTGAGCTGGGCTTTTTCCTCTTTGTTCAACCTTGAATTCTTCATGTGAGGTTTTAATTCCTTTTTTATGGTAAAATACCAAAGTATTCCAGTTATTCCAGTACTCCACTCACAGGATTTTCAATGGGGATGATCTGGGATTCATTTCAGGGTGTCCTGTGTGAAATTTGTTTTATTCCATGGAATGATTTGGGTTGGAAGTGACCTCAAAGCCCATCCAGTTCCATGGGCAGGGACACCTCCCACTGTCCCAGGCTGCTCCAAGCCCCAATGTCCAACCTTGGACACTTCCAGGGATCCAGGGGACTTCACATCTCTTGTTTTATTTCACCAGTGCCTTAAAAATTAACCCTGATGGTTTGAAATCAGGAATTTTTTTCAGCTCCCAGACTGATAAAATTGGTTTTTAGCCTTTAGCATCTGCTTAAATGACTTAAATGACTTTTCACACCTCTGACAATAAACATTCTGCAAGCAGAGGTGCTGCAGTTGTTTGGTCAGAGCTGAATATTTGCAGGAATTTCCTGGAGAATTTCCCAGTGACAAAAAAATTGAGTGGGATTGATTATTTTTGTCCAGTGAGATCCATCCATCACCACCTGGGACAGGGGGAGGTCCCTTCCAACCCAAACCACCTGAGATTCTGTGATAAATGGAAATATTGATAACACAAACCTGCAAAACATCAATTAAATGATGTCAACTCAATCATTCCATTTCTGTGGTATAAAATCAGCTCACATGGATTTCTTTTTCTCTATTTGAAAATTATTTATTAGGAAAATAAATTAGGAATTTATTAGATAACCTCCAGCTCCCAGACTGATAAAATTGGTTTTTAGCCTTTAGCATCTGCTTAAATGACTTAAATGACTTTTCACACCTCTGACAATAAACATTCTGCAAGCAGAGGTGCTGCAGTTGTTTGGTCCAAGAATACTTGCAAGAATTTCCTGGAGAATTTTCCAGTGACAAAAAAATTGAGTTGGATTGATTATTTTTGTCCAGTGAGATCCATCCATCACCACCTGGGACAGGGGGAAGTCCCTTCCAACCCAAACCATCCTGAGATTCTGCAATAAATGGAAATATTGATAACACCAAGCTGAAAAACATTGAAAAAAACGATGTCAACTCAATCATTCATTTCTGTGGTATAAAATCAGCTCCCATGGGATTTTTTTTCTCTATTTGAAAATTATTTATTAGGAATATAAATTAGGAATTTATTAGATAACCTCCAGCTCCCAGACTGATAAAATTGGTTTTTAGCCTTTAACATCTGCTTAAATGACTTAAATGACTTTTCACACCTCTGACAATAAACATTCTGCAAGCAGAGGTGCTGCTGAATATTTGCAGGAATTTCCTGGAGAATTTTCCAGTGACAAAATATTGAGTTGGATTGATTATTTTTGTCCAGTGAGATTCATCCATCACCACCTGGGATAGGAGAAAATTCCCTGCCCATGGCAGGGGGTGAAATGATTTGATTTTTAAAGTCCCTTCCAACCCAAACCATCCTGAGATTCTGCAATAAATGGAAATATTGATAACACCAAGCTGAAAAACATTGAAAAAAACGATGTCAACTCAATCATTCATTTCTGTGGTATAAAATCAGCTCACATGGGATTTTTTTTTCTCTATTTGAAAATTATTTATTAGGAATATAAATTAGGAATTTATTAGATAACCTCCAGCTCCCAGACTGATCAAATTTGCTTTCAGCCTTTAGCATCTGCTAAAATGACTTAAATGACTTTTCACACCTCTGACAATAAACATTCTGCAAGCAGAGGTGCTGCAGTTGTTTGGTCAGAGCTGAGTATTTGCAAGAATTTCCTGGAGAATTTTCCAGTGACAAAAAATTGAGTGGGTTTGATTATTTTTGTCCAGTGAGATTCATCCATCACCACCTGGGATAGGGGGAGGTCCCTTCCAACCCAAACCACCTGAGATTCTGTGATCAATGGAAATATTGATAACACCAAGCTGAAAAATATCAAAAAAACGATGCCAACTCAATCATTCATTTCTGTGGTATAAAATCAGCTCACATGGAATTATTTTTTTTTCTCTGTACAGAACAGATGCTCTGCTGGTGAAGCTGTCCCTGCTGATGGGTCAGGAGGTTTTTTATGGAGCTCTCTGGGGCAGTGTCCTGGGCAGCCCCTCCATCAGGCTCCCTGCTTCCCTCTTTGTTGTCAGCCACATCAACAGGGACCTCTCTGGCAAACAACAGAAATTCATGCTTGGCACTGATCATAAACTCACAGTAAGTGATTTTGGCACCTCATAATCCCAATCCCAGCCTTTTCTGGATTAAATTAAAAATATTTTGGGAAAAGAGGCTGCAAGGTCATTGCTGTTGGAAATGGCTTCATCTGTTTAATTTGTAAAGCAGCTTTTTCTGGTTTCACTGTTTAATGGGCAGTTCCCAAAGTGTTGACTGTTCTGAAATTTTTTTAATTTAATTTTTTAAAATTCTTTTTTAATTTTTTTCCAGTAAAATGGAATTCTTCTGAGGGAGTCATTTTGTGCTGAGTGATGGAATAAATGTCAGGCTAATTAGAGTAATATCTGCATTTTGGGAGGTTTTACATCTCTGACTCTGGAACATTCTGTACTGTTACAAAACCAATATTAAAAATCCTTTTAATAGCCACGAAAATTGGTTTTAACTCACTTTGGGTGCAGGAATAAAATCATAATTATCCTCTTATTTAAATAAAATATTATTCATAGCTAGCCAAATTTTCTTCCTTTCCTTCCCGTGATTATTTGATAATAAAAATCAAATAAAATGTTGTGTTTTCCTTTTCCAGATAAAATCTTTGTGCGTGTCAGTGCTGGATTCCAACGTCCTTGTGCAGAGGAACACTCTGGAAGCAATCCTCTTCTTTTTCCCATTTTATACAGCTTTGGTAAGGGGATTATTATGGGATTGTCCCATGGGAGGTGTGTTCTGTGCAAGCAGCCCAGCTCCCACCTCTGTAATTGCCAAATGGCTGAATTTTCAACTTTGAAAATCCACGAATTTTAGGGTTTCTTGTGCCCCATCAATTTGAGGAGTGGAGGAGATTCTGCTGCTTCTCAGATTCTTTACAGCTTCCAAGGCTGAAAAAATTATTTCACAGGAGCTTTTCGAGGATATTTGGGATGTGCTTGAAATATTCAGGCCTGAGCAACTCATGTGGAAAAAACCCTAGAGTTTATTCAAGTAGGATTTTAGAATTTAGAATTGTCCACATGAAGTTTTTTCTGGTAAAGCCCAGGGGAGAAAATCTTACTTAAAACAAAAGTTGTTCCCATTGTTTGCTCATGTCCCTGTAGGACAGGCAGTGTTTAGGATGGAGGAAGGATTTTTAAGTTTAAGGACAGGAGAAGCTTTGGGCTGAGCTCAGGGTGGCCTTGCAGGGCCTGAAGGAGCTGCAGGAACCCTGGAGAGAGACAATTCCCAAGGGCTGCAGGGACAGCACCCAGGGAATGGCTTCAAACTGAAAAATGACAAGTTTGGGTGGGATGTTGGGAAGAAATTCATCCCTGGGAGGGTGGGGAGGGGCTGGGCTGGAATTCCCAGAGCAGCTGTGGCTGCCCCTGGATCCCTGGCAGTGTCCCAGGCCAGGTTGGACATTGGGGCTTGGAGCAGCCTGGGACAGTGGGAGGTGTCCCTGCCATGGCAGGGGTGGAATAGGATCTTTAAAATCCCTCCTAACCCATCCTGTGACTCCGTGATCCCACTTTTCCCAGATCCCTTGGGGTTGTGTCCCATTTCTTGACATTTTTTAGCACAAAAACCATTTCCCCATTGATGCTTTGTTACCTTTTCCCCCCAAACATTAAATATTCCCTATTTAAAAACCCAACCCATCACTGATTTAACTCCTTTCAGTGCTCACCAACAGCTGAAAAAAATCTCTTTTTTCCACCCTAGGACTGCAAGGAAAGCACCATCCTGCTCAGAAGGGCTGATCTGGTTTATATCCTGTCAGCAGCCACTCAGACACTGCTCAGGAGAGACATGTCCCTCAACAGGAGATTGTATGCATGGCTGCTAGGTACTGTGCAAAATCCAGGGCTTTTCAATGCTCTGGATATTTGAGACCAAAAAAAAAAGAATTTAAAATTGAAATATACTTCTTTAGCTGTTAGTGAATGATGATAAAGTGAAGTGGTGTTTATTTGCCATTTATTAAGTGACTTAATACAATTAAACATTTGGCAAACAAATGCTTCTCTTCAGAGGTGAATTGATTTCCCTCTGAATCCCAGGGTGTCTGGTAAATTCTGGTTCCACCCACAGCTTGTTGTGAAGTGTTTCAGTGGACTAAAAGGAGTAAAAGTTATTATTTTAACCTTATTTTACTGGAAGAAATGGTGATTCCCACTGTGTTTGGCCTTGGTTTTGATTTATGTGCTGGAGGCCCTCAAGCTGGGACCTGTGAGCTGTTGAAATGCCAAAAATTAAAAAATTCAGTGTAATTTCAATATGAACCCCTCAGTGCAATTTCAATATAAAGCCCTCAGTGCTCTGTGCTGCTCTCTGAGCTCCTCCTGCCTCTGTTTTCTTGTAGGCTCTGATATTAAAGGTGGCACTTTTGCTCCAGACTCCACCACTTCTGAAGACCATGCTGTTTATTTCTTTGGAAAATACTCCAAAGATCTTCTGGTTGAGGTTGGTGTTCATTTTCCACAGATAAATTCATGATCCTTTAAATTTTAGCTCAAACTATGTCCAGAATTATTCCTAAATATTGGTTTGTCCTTCCCTCTGTCCCTGTGGTTACATTTCCATCTGTCTCAAAGCCTCTGTGCTGTATTTATCCCAATATTGGATTGCTTATGGAATCTAAGGAAACCAAAGGGAAGTTCAGCATCTTGGCTGAACTACCTGAATTATTTAAAAATGTTTCTCTGGGTAAGATCAGCCCTTGAGTAGAGCTAATGGGAAGATGGAATTGATTTGTTTACCCTGGATGGAAAATTTGAGTTCATTTGTAGTCAGTCCTAAACAAAATCAAATTTAGAAACACTTCAGCCCTTAATCAGATGAGAATCTGTGTCTGATGGATAACACTGTGATGTTTTCCTTTTCCTAGAGTTTGATTGTGATTCTGCATCAGAAATTCCCAGAGTCTGACCCAGAGGAAAAGCACCAGGCTTACCTCAAACCCTTCAGGATCCTCATCAGCCTCCTGGACAAACCTGAAATAGGTGAAGTGGTTGTCCCAAATCTGAGCAGGACTTAACAAAGCCCTGCACAGCCCTAATCCTGACTCTGTTGTATGGGAGTGTGCAGGAGGCTGTTCCTTGCCTTGCTCTGGAACAAATCCCCTCTCCAGGTTCTCTGGAAGACCAGTTCCTTTCAAGCCCTGGATGGATCCCAGGGAGGGAAATGCAAATCTGGGCCCTCCTGTAGGGTCAGCACTCTGTCCCCTACAGGTTGGGGACAGAGTGTCCTGAGAGCTGCTGAGGCAGGAAAAGCCCTGGGGGTGCTGGGGACAGGGGCTGGACATGAGCCCAGGGGTGCCCAGGGGTGACACTGGCCCCTGGGCTGGGTAAGGAATTGTGTGTCCAGCAGGAGCAGGGCAGGGATTGTCCCTCTGTGCTCCAGGGCTGTGTCCAGTTCTGGCTCCTGCAGGAGAGCCCTGGAGGGGCTGGAGCGTGTCCAGGGCAGGGCAGGGAGCTGGGGAAGGGCCTGGAGGCCCAGGAGGGGCTGAGGGAGCTGGGCAAGGGGCTGAGCCTGGAGCAAAGGAGGCTCAGGGGGGACCTTGTGGCTCTGCACAAGTCCCTGCCAGGAGGGGGAGGGAAAAAATGAGAGGAAACGGCCTCAAATGGCACCAGGGGAGGCTCAGGGTGGAGATTGGGAAAGGAAATTTCCCTGGCAGAGCACTCAGGCCTTGGGATGAGCTGCCCAGGGAGGTTTGCAGTCCCTGTCTGTGGCAGTGCTCAGGAGGAGGCTGGAGGTGGCCCTTGGGGACAGGGTTTGGGGTGCTGCTGGTGCTGCTGGGCTGGCCCTGGGGGATCCTCAGGGGCTCTTCCCACCTTGGTGATCCCATGAAATCCAAGCCAAAGGCCCCTGCACAGCCACCAAACCTTCAGGGGGCCACAACTTCCAACCCATCTGCTCCCAGCCTCAGCACCTTGGGGGCTGTGAGGAGTCTCCAGGATGGTCCCTCCCATCCCAAGGTCAGGTTCCTGCAAAGCCCAAGGGATGAGATGAAGTTCAGGTGAGCTTTAGGGTGACAGCCTGGAGGTGGCCCTTGGGGACAGGGTTTGGGGTGCTGCTGGTGGCACTGGGGTGGCCCTGGGTGATCCTCAGGGCTCTTCCCACCTTGATAATTCCAGGATTCTTTCTTCAAAAAGATCCTTCCACCCTTGTCTCAATATTCAGCTCAATTTTGTTCCTTGGAGTTTCTCTGCTCTTCCCCCTCCCATGTCTGTCCTGCTGTGTCCCTGCAGCACCAGAAGGATTTGGCTCTGCCCATTCTTATTTCAAGGACAAATTCACCTTTCTGCACTAAAGAATTAAACCAAAGTGACTTGACAAATTTTTAAAAATATTTTGGGTGGGCAGTGATGTTGTTTCCCGTTATAAATGCATTGATTAATCTAATTTAGAAAGTAAATGAGAGACATGGATGTGGATGTGGATCCAGTAGTGGATGTGTTGCTTGGCTGCCTGACAATCTGCAGTAATCCAAAGTACAAATAAAGGGATAATAAATCCCTTTTAAATCAGGGATATTTAGCTCAACTGCATTATCCAGTTTAATCTTTCCAGTCAGCACATAAAGTTTGACTCCTTGAGCCTTAAGCCGCTGAGACTTTCACTCAGTTTATAAATGGATTTAACAATGCAACAATTTATTTAAAGGTATCAAATCAAACATAACAAGCTTTTCTGCTATTCTTAGTCACTTAAACTTTTATATTTTCATTTTTAAAAGCACTCATTGCAATGCTTTATACACTATTTTTTTATTATTATTATTCCAAGTTTAGGGCACTTGAATTATTATTTCTTCCCCTCCTCTGTAGACAACTCCTGGATTCTTTTTTCCCTTTCCTTGCAGGGCCACAGGTTGTTGGGGATCTGTTCCTGGAAGTTCTCAGAGCTTTTTATTCCTACTGCAAAGACACCCTGGGTTCTGATCTCAAACTCAGCTACAATCAAAGTGGAAACATCCTTGCAAGGTAGGAAAAATTCCCAGCTCTGAGCTGAACCTGGATCTTTTTTTTTAAGCTAAATAGTTAAAATGAAGGAATTTAATTAAGTTTTGGGTTGTAACAAAGTGACTTTCTGGACAGAGGGTGAAATTTTTCTCTGGCTTCCCCTTTCCCCACACACAATGAATTTCTCTTGCATTAGCAGAGGGGAAAAAATGAAGTTTGCAGCATGTGATGGGTGTTGAGCAACCACAGTGACAACTCCTGACACAGCTCAGCCTTGTGATTTCCATCATCTGAAAGATGCTCCAGCTATTCCAGAATGATTGACTCTTTGATTTAAAAAAAAAAATCAACATTTTTAAGCTTGTAGAAAAAGGGGAAAAGAGATTTTAGAGTCCCTCATCATGTGATGTGAATCCTCACTGACATCTGCTTTTCTTCTCCTTTTCTTTCCCTTCCAGTGCAATCAAAGAGAACAAAAATGCCTCAGAAATTGTCAAAACAGTGAATTTGTTGATCACATCCTTAAGCACTGATTTCCTCTGGGATTACCTGACCAAATGCTTTGAAGATTGTTTCAGGTATTTATGTTGTGCTCTCAAAAATGCCACTTCAGGATAATAATATTTACTGAAGCTTTTAAGGGACATCCCACGTGGTAGAACCAGCCAGATCTGTAAGTTGTGTCCACAAATAATTCAGGAATGCAACCAGGTAAACAATCAGATGGAAATTTTGACCTGGAAACAAAAGAAATTTCAAATCAAAAGAAGAAAAAAGGGTTGGGAGGGGAGGTGGAGAGAAGAAGAAAAGAAGAAAAAATTTATAGAAGAAAAAAATAAAGATATTAAATAGGCTTTAAGGTCTCTTCCAACCCTCTGATTCTATGAGATCTCTCTTTTTATCATTTTCTTCTAAGAAAGAGGATCCTGCCATCTGAAAATGAGCAGCTCTTCATCACAGCACACAGAGTTGAGGTTGTTTTGACAGAACATTTTCTCCTGCTGTGTTAGAAGCCCTTTGCCTCAGAGCTGTTCAGTATTTTGTGCTGATTTTCGTGAAGCTTTTTGCTCGTAACCAGAGCTTTGCCATGAAAAATAAACCTTATTTAAGAATGTTTCTTTCACTCCAGAAACAAATCCATGGGGATGAGGTATCCTCTGGAAAATGTGAGCACTCCTCCCACCATTTCAGAGCTCTGCACACTGCTGGTGTTCCTGCTGGATGTGATCCCTTTGGTAAGGCTGGGTTTGGCAGTCAGGGATACACGAGCTGGGAGAACTCCTTGAAACATTCCTCGTTTCTTTCAGGAGCTCTACTCAGAAGTGCAGACTCAGTACCTGCCCCAGATGCTCAGTTACATGGTGCAGTCTCTCCTGGAGAACATGGAAGTGTTGGGGCTGCCAGAACTCACTCATGCCTTAAAAACTTGTTTTAAAGTGCTCAGCAAGGTGCAAATGCCCCCTTCCTACCTGGACATCGAGACAGGGAGTGCCAATGGGGTAAGTGATTTTTAACCCCTCAGGGGTGGGTAAAACCCTTTAAAACTCTTGGTTGGAAGAATTTGGGGATAGAATTTGAAATGTTAATTCTACTTCAGTCTAGATGACAATTGAATCTGAAGGGAAGAATGGAGAGAGAAAATTTCCAAGGGATGGAGGGACAGGACACAGGGGAATGGCGAGTAGGGGTAGATGGGATACTGGGAAGGAATTCTTCCCTTTGAGATGGGGAGGGGCTGGGATGGAATTCCCAGAGAAGCTGTGCTGCCTCATCCCTGAAAGTGTCCAAGGCCAGCTTGGACAGGGTTTGGAGCAGCCTGGGACAGTGGAAGGTGTTCCTGCCCATAGCACTGGATCATTTCTAAGATCCCTCCCAACCCAAACCTACAATTCTAAGAAATTTTTAAGTACAACAATAAAGATTTTTTTAAAACTTCCCTTCTTTAGGTCCTTCCAGAGCACTCTGCTGCCTTTTTACTCTCACTGGGTGTTCAGTGCTGGCCTGTTGGAATTATTTGTGGCACTGAAGGGGTTTAGCCTTGGCTGCCCCTGAGAAGGATGGGATCTAAATGGTTTTGGAAGCAGAATGCAGTAGCTAAAACTGGAGTTGCCCAATGCAGCCCAGCTTCACAGCTGGTTATGTCTGCAGGGCTTTCAATTAATATTTCAGTGGAACACAATGGGGCATTGTTGGTGTGCAAAGGACCATGCTGAGGAATGGGGAATAAATGGGACAAAGCAACGCCACGAGCACAGAATCTGCCAGCAGAACAAACACCTGCACTTGAGCAGAAATAATGCAACAGATGGAACTGCTCTGGGGGGAAATTGGTTTTAAGGGAACACATCCCTCTGTTTGATGAGTCAGTGTGTGAGGTTACTACAGATATTTGTTGGGTTTTAAAGGGAAATGAAAGGAGCTCTTTATAAACAACTGTGCTCCTGAAACTGGAAAGCACAAACAGGAATTCCTCCTTTTTCTGTCATTGCTGTTCTCCACATTAAATCTCCTTTGGCAGTGCCACATTGTCTTGGTTTTGAAAGAGTTGTCTTCTAGGGAGAGCTGGAGCTTCCCTTGGAATGGAGAATGTCACCCTCTCCCCTCCAAATTATTATAATTTTGCAATTAGGGGCTTTCAGACAAAGATGTGGGAATAGGAGTGACAGTTTTTTAATAGGAATAAAAACCAAAAACAACAACAACAAAAAACAAAATACAAATGCAGTAGTACAAAGACAAGCAAGCAAAACAGAAGTCCTGGGAAAAAAAATCCTGACAGAGTCAGGGATACAACCTGACACCGTGTTGGTCAGGGTGTTGGGAGCAGCCCTTATAAATCCTGGATGAGTTCTCTGGGGTGCAGATAATGGAGTAGGGAAAGTCCAGTGGTGGTGAGATGGGTCTGGTCCTCCTCTGGTGGAAAAACAAGATCCCTGCTGTTCCTGAGTCTCAGTTTTTATCCAGGTAGGAATGGTTGGCTCCTCCCACTGGGTGGAGCATCTCCCAATGGGATGATGTCATGTGTGATGTCATTGGTGAGCCTTCATGGCCCATTATCAGCAGATATCCCTGATGATGTCATGTGTGATGTCATTGGTGAGCCTTCATGGCCCATTATCAGCAGATATCCCTGATGATGTCATGTGTGATGTCACTGGTGAGCCTTCATGGCCCATTATCAGCAGATATCCCTGATGATGTCATGTGTGATGTCATTGGTGAGCCTTCATGGCCCGGTATCAGCAGATATCCCCCTGGAGGATGGACAGGAGGTGACAGAGAAAACAAACCCTGCCCCAACTGGTTTTAACACCTGACCCATTATCAGAAGGCATCCACCCCCCTGCCCCTGGAGTTACAAGAGATAAAGAAATCTCTCCTTTTACAACAGATGAAATACAACACAAATCTCTTGGCTGCCCAACCCAAGACACACATTAACCACATCCCCGTTGCTGTTGCAGAGCCCAGTGCCAAAGGAAGACGTGGACATAACCCTGGAGGCCAAACCTGTGCTGCAGGAGGAGGAGGAGGCTCCATTCCCTCCCCTCAAGTCAGAGGACAGTGGCATTGGCCTGAGTGCCTCCTCCCCAGAGCTGTCCCAGCACCTGGGGGTGCCCACGGTGACCCTGGAGAGAGATGATGTCTGGAAAAAAGGAGGGAGCATCCAGAAAATTCTGTATTGCATCCAGGAGTTGGTTGCTAAGTTCTCCAGCAAATACATTTTTGGGGTGCAGCTCCAAGAAATGAGTCCTGAAGGGATTGCAGCGATAAATCTGAGCGGGAAGGAGAAAAAAGAGAATGGCTACAGGTTACCTGAGAGTGGCAACAAGAAAAAGAGTCCCTGGGATGCCAAGCAAATCACTGTGCCTCAGGTCAAACAAATGCTCTCAGAGCTCTTCTCAGCCCGGGGCTCACCCTTCAGGAGCAAGAATCCCACTGCTCTCCTCTCTGAGCACAGCTCTGGCCACAAAAAGGAGAAGGAGGAGGAGGAGTGGGACCTGGAGCTGGTGTTGGGACCCCTCAGAGGTGACTGCAAGGAAGCTTTTTCTGCAGCTTGTCACCTGCTGCTGGATTGTACCACGTTCCCAGTTTACCTGTCCCAGGAGGAGATGGAACAGTTGTACCTCTCTCTGTTTCAGGGGCCTGGTAAGAAAAACTTCCCTTCCTGATGCAAACAGTGAGAGCTTGGCTGTTTTCAGTACCAGAGTCAGTAAAAACCCTTGGGCAGTGCTGAAGGCAAATTGTGAATTAAAGCCTCACCCACCTCAGCATCTGGGCTGTGCCTGGCAGCTGAGTTTTGCCAAGCTTTTAAAATTCAATTTTTGTTTTGGAAAATTCCACTAGAAAATTTAGAGCTGAAGGGATACAAAGACCTCCTGACCTGCACAGCCTTGCATGGTTCAGGATTTTCAGGATATCCATCCCTGTTATCCATAGGTTGTGTCCCTGAAAAAAGGATGTTTCAGAGGAAGATGGGTGTAAGTGAAAAATTTGAGCTCTAAACCATAACAGAGGCAAAATATCTCTTATCCCAAACCCTCAGGGTTTAAAGGAGTTCAGTGTAACAAATAAGAATAATTTTGTATAACTGGAGAGCCTCTTTGTTCCTGGATTTCCAGTTCATTCCTTACTTTTAGCAGGAGCTGTTACTGGCCTGAAGGTAAACTCACAAATAGGTTTGTGGGGAATGAAAAGGTGGGAGACTGGAAAATTGGGTTCTGTTCCTCACCTCACTCCATATTCCTGCTGCCTGATGATATTCCCATCATCTCCATGGCTGAGCATGGCATGGGCATGGAATATTTCCATTGTTCCTTCAGGAAAAGATGGCTTGGGTTGATGTCAGCCACTTCAAGTTACAAAATAAAAATCCTGAGATATAAAAAATATAAATCCTGAGATATAAAAATATAAATCCTATATGAGGGGTCTCAGTGCTACTGGAAGAGCATCCATGGATCCCAAACCCTCTGGAGTTGTTTGTGCCAATGGCAGCTGGAAAACAAAACAGAGTGGTTGGGAACAAACAGAAAGGGGAAAGCAGAAACCCTGTAGGTGTTGGGGTGCTGCCAGAGCTTTCTGCTGGGAGAAGGAGGGAGAACATGGAGAGCTTCTGCCTCATCCCTGGCAGTGTTCCAGGTATTTGGAGCACCCTGGGAGAGTGGAAGCTGTCCCTGCCATCTTCAATGTCCCTTCAACCCAAACCTTCTGTGATTCCACCAGCTACTGATGATGGGATCTGGGTGGTCATTTAGGTCCTGTGACCTTGCTCAAAGGATTTTTAGGACCCTGAGGTTGTTCCAAACCCTTTCTGTCCCTTCCCTTGTGAGCAGGGGTGATCCCAGCTTCCCTGTGTGGCTCAAGTCTCTGATGACGATTTGCTGCTGTGTCAACGACTGCTACGTGCAGAACGTGTCCATCTTCACCCTCCTGGAGGTCATCAACCACTCCCAGTCCCTGGCACTGGTGATTGAGGACAGGATGAAGAGGTACAAAGTGTCTGGCCACAACCCTTTCCTTGGCAAGCTGCAGATGGTCACCCTTCCTCCCATTGCTCCTGCAGTCCTGAAGATGATCTCAGAGAAAACAGATTTCTACCAGGTGTCCGTTTTCTTTTCCTCTTTTACTGCCCAGCTGCACTGACCCTCTGATTCTTACAACCCTGGGATTCTGAGGCAATTTGGGAATGCCTTCTGGTAACAGGAAGCCAGGATAGAAATGGCTCTTTAAGTTAATATAATTTTTACTATAAGTATATTTATTGTTGTTTCTTTTTCCCTAGAGAGTTGCCTGTGTGCTCTGGAATCAGCTGAACAAGGAGACTCGGGAACACCACATTGCCTGTGTGGAATTGTTCTACAGACTTCACTGCCTGGCTCCCTCAGCCAACATCTGTGAGGACATCATCTGCCAGGCCCTCCTGGATCGGGATAAAGTAAATCCTGCATGCACTGGGGCCCCTCCAACACTGTGGAATTGTTCCAGTCCTTCCCAGATTTCCTGTTGTTCCCTTCTCTTCACTCCCGTGGTTGTTGTGTTTTCCAGTCCTTCCCAGATTTCCTGTTGTTCCCTTCTCTGTGTCTTCATCCCCATGGTTGTTGTGTTTTCAGTCCTTCCCAGATTTCCTGTTGTTCCCTTCTCCATGTCTTCACTCCTGTGGTTGTTGTGTTTTCCAGTCCTTCCCAGATTTCTTTTTCCCTACTCCATGTCTTCACTCCCGTGGTTGTTGTGTTTTCCAGTCCTCCCCAGATTTCCAGTTCCCTTCTCCCTGTCTTCACTCCCATTGTTGTTGTGTTTTCCAGTCCTTCCCAGATTTCCTGTTGTTCCCTTCTCTTCACTCCCGTGGTTGTTGTGTTTTCCAGTCCTTCCCAGATTTCCTGTTCTTCCCTTCTCTGTGTCTTCACTCCCGTGGTTGTTGTGTTTTCCAGTCCTCCCCA
Organism: Acrocephalus arundinaceus; assembly: GCA_021534815.1. Taxonomy (NCBI): domain Eukaryota; kingdom Metazoa; phylum Chordata; class Aves; order Passeriformes; family Sylviidae; genus Acrocephalus; species Acrocephalus arundinaceus. The sequence continues at coordinate 2,704,430 of JAJEOU010000056.1, forward strand.
GATTTCCTCTTGTTCCCTTCTATTCACTCCCGTGGTTGTTGTGTTTTCCAGTCCTTCCCAGATTTCCTGTTTTTCCCTTCTCCATATTTTCACTCCCATGGTTGTTGTGTTTTCCAGTCCTTCCCAGATTTCCTGTTGTTCCCTTCTCCCTGTCTTCACTCCCATGGTTGTTGTGTTTTCCAGTCCTTCCCAGATTTCCTGTTGTTCCCTTCTCCCTGTCTTCACTCCTGTGGTTGTTGTGTTTTCAGTCCTTCCCAGATTTCCTGTTGTTCTCTTCTGTGTCTTCACTCCCATTGTTGTTGTGTTTTCCAGTCCTTCCCAGATTTCCTGCTGTTCCCTTCTCTTCACTCCCGTGGTTGTTGTGTTTTCCAGTCCTTCCCAGATTTCCTGTTCTTCCCTTCTCTGTGTCTTCACTCCCGTGGTTGTTGTGTTTTCCAAGAGTTTCACAGGTTCTGTCCATGCTTTTACAATTCCCTGGGGTTTGTTCAGCATGGGATTAGTGCTGGATTTAATCCCTGGATACAAATCCATCACTGGATATTAGCTGGAGTTTTTAGCTCAAACCCAAATCCTGTCATTTTTGTGGGTATTTCCCACTGCTCCAGCTCCACCAACATCTGTAAAATCACTTTATTTCAGCTTGATTTTCTAGTATTTGGTCTCACAATAAGCTGTATTTTAAGTGACCACTTATTAATTATTTTCCTTCCCTAATATAATGACAGCACAGTTTGAGGAGTACATTTTGCACAACAAAACTTTACCCAGCTTTTGCTATTGTTTTCCTTGAAATTTTACAACATAAAAATTTACAAACCTTTTTAAAGCTTTCCACCAATAACCACTGCCTGGATACCAATGTGTTCCCATTTTTATCCAATTTGGAAACCTCCCTAAACCTCCCTTTTTTCCTTGCCAAGGGGACCAGGCTGGAAGCTCTGTTCAGATTCTCTGTGATGTGGCACCTGACCAGAGAGATCCAAGGCAGCAGAGTGACTTCCCACAATCGTTCCTTTGATAGGTATTTCCACTTCCATTTGCATTTTTATATTTAATTATATCGTGCTTTATTCTCTTTTCTGAGGTGGGGAGGAGTTCTCTGTAAGGAGAGTTAAAAAAAAAAAAGGAACAAAAAGAAAATTTTCCACTTCCTTGGAGTTTATCTTGCAGGGCCCTCTGTGCATGCTGTGGTTTTTTTGGGTGAAGGAAGTTGCTGTAAAAATAGAAATAATTTCATAAAGGAGAAGTAGCTTTTCTGGAGAGCAGATAGTTTTTATCTTGGTGTGAATTAAATTTGCCTTCCAAAGAAAACAACACCAGCTCCTTGTAAAAATAAAAATCATAGTTCAGTTTTATTTCCTATGGGATAAAATGAGATAAAAGCAAATAAATATGGGAAAAAGAGTTTAAAAGTGGGAGGATTTGTGTGGCCTTGCTTGTACAATTCCTGAACTCAATCCAGGAAAAGCTGCTTGGCCAAAGCTGTTGGGAGCAGCCCTGAACCATTCATTGGCTGATGCTTCCTTGAGCACACTCTGGTTTTATTCCCTGCCAGGATTTTATTGCTTGATTTAACTTTTTTTTAGGGATTTCAGCTGTCCTTGGTGCTGGTGATGCCTTGGAGTGGCTGCCTAGAACAGAGGTTAGACAAGATTAAGAAAATAAGAGTAGAGATTTATTCAAGGCCTTCCACAGATACACCTGGGGCAGTCAGAAGCTTCCAAGGCTACACCCAAGGTGGACAAATGGTCACGAGTTTTTCAGACAATTAAAAGTTTGCTGCATTTACATATCAGGGATTAATCTTCCAATTACAGCTTTGTCACATTCCCCAAGTTTTCTCCCTCCCAATTCACTTTTTTTGCTTTTTTATCTTCTTTTCTGCAAGAATTGGGATTAAATCCTCAGGAGACAGTGTTTTGTGTTTGGACTCTGAGTTTATTAATTTTATCTATGTTACAGTCTCACAAGCTGTGAGTTCTACAAACAAAGTGAAAATGGCTCTGTCTTTATCTCTCTATGAGGCCTTTTAAGCACAAACTGTCTAATTATGAAATGACACCTGAATTATTTTTACTTTTAACCCAATAACCAACCACTTGTGGTCTTCAATGTGGACTTTTCTACCCAATTACAAAATCCCACCCAGAGCCATGAAAGAGAAGGTGAAAAAGGAGGACTGGCCTCTGCCCTAAAACCTCCATCTTGCTTTTTACATATATATATTACTGTATTCTAAACCCTTAAACTCTGTTTTGCACCCTGTGATCTCACACACTTCTATTCAAACTCCACACCACAATCCCAGTGCTGTCACTCAATTTTGGAAGCCTCTTCCATGGTCTCAGGCCAAGTGTAGTGTTTTTTTGGAGGTCAAATGTAGTTTTTTCAGCACAGAAATCTGAAATTCTCAGTGCCCAGGGTTCCAACAGCTTCTGTTTATACTTTTCAGGGCCTGAGGCTGTAGGGTGCCCTTGGATTTCAGGCCTGGATAGGGATTGTTTTATCTGACCAAAATGGGAAAGCAATAACTAACACTTAATAAGGAGTTTAGAGTTACTCACTGATGCAGCACAGGATTTGAAAAAGACAAAAGCTGAAATCCTCCCTGCTTTGACCCCCAGGTCTCTGTTTGTGGTGCTGGACAGCCTGAACTGCTCGGATGGGGCCATCGGGGCGGCGGCTCAGGGCTGGCTGATCCGGGCGCTGTCCCTCAGTGATGTGGCTCGGATCCTGGAGCCTGTGCTGCTGCTGCTGCTGCACCCCCGCACCCAGCGCACCTCCATCACCTACATCAAGCACAGGAGCCCGCCAGGTACAGCTTTGGCTTGGTTTGGAAACATAGTGTCAGCCAGGGAAAGCAGGAGCTTCCCTTGGAATGGAGAATGTAAATCCTCTTCCTCGGAATTATGATCATTTTGAAATTAATGGGCTCTCAGGCAAAGGTATGGGAATAGGAATGACAGTTCTTTACTAGGAAAATTAAAAATTAAAATGTAGTAGTGCAAAAAAAGAAAAGCATTGACAGGGTCAGAACACAACCTGACACACTGTGTTGTTCAGGGTGTTGGTGCAGCCCAATCCAGCCCTCCTGCAGTGACAGATGTGGCTCTGTTGCAGCAATGATCCTGGAGCAGGTGCAGTTTTCCTCTGAAGCTCCAGTGGGGGTGAGATGGGTCCGGTTTTCCTCTGGGAATGCAGTGCAAACAGGCTGGGCTGGGGTTCTGAATCTCAGGGTTTATCCAGGTGGGAATGCTGGGCTCCTCCCCCTGGGTGGAGCATCTCCCCGTGGGATGATGGAATTGTATCAGCCCTGCAGTGAGCCTGGATGGCCCATGGACAGCAGAGATCCCCTGGAGGGAGGGTGGGTCCTGGAAGGGATAAAGAATGATGGAATTGATGGAATTGTATCAGCCCTGCAGTGAGCCTGGATGGCCATGAACAGCAGATACTCATGGGTCCTGGAAGGGATAAAAAACACTGCTCCAGCTGGTTTAACAGCTGCCCATTAACAGAAGACACTCACCCCCTCCTCCCCAGAGTTAGAAGAGATAAAGAAAACACCTCCCCAGCTGGTTTCAGCAGATGGCAATAGAACACCCACCTTTGGTTATATCTTGCATTGCAACCCAAGACGTGGTTTGACACTGGCACAAGGCCAGAGTTGATGGTTCAGCCTCCCCTGCTACAGCTGGGCAAAGGGAAAAAATTCAGCAAAGGCTTCATGAGTGAGATGAGGACAGGGAGAAATATTTTAAGGGCAAAATCGGCTCAAAGTGAATTTATTCAGTATTACAGCTTTGCTTGCTTTGTCTTGGCTGAGGCTGGGATCAAAGACTCAGGAGATGAAGTCAAGTTCAGTTTTGGTTGTTTATTATATTTTATCTATTTACAGTCTCAGGTGTGAGCTTCTACTTACCAGTTAGAGAACGAGACAAAGTGGAGAGCTTGTCTCTTTTACTAAGGCTATTTAAGAGATAATTACTTAATACTAAGGTGACACTTCCATTATTTATTCTTTTGACTCAATAATGACTACTTAAGGTCTGCAATGCAGACCCTTTTCACCTAATTAGAGAAAATGGAAGAAGGAAGAAGAAGGCTAAGAAGAAGAACTCAGACAATGCTCTGAATTCTCTATGTTGGCTTATACACTTATTAGATACTAAAACTCTAAATCTAGGTTTTTACTCTGTGAGATCACACAACACTACTTAAATTACAGACCCAGAACTCCTGTGCTATCACACAACCTCAGAAGCCTGTTTCAAGGCTTTAAATTAAATGTGATGCTTATCTGAGTTCAGCACCCCTCAGCTTAGAAAGCCTGAAATTTTTAGCTTCCAAGGCTCTAACAATTAAGCTGGGGTCTCACTTTCCATGGGGTGCAGCCCTCCAAGGACAGGCTGCTCCAGCCTGGAAGCAAAGGCCCTATGTTTTGATCCTGTTCTTTAACCACTTTAAAAGAGAAATAATTCTTGCCTTAAGAATAATTCTTGCCCATTTTTTTAGCCCTGCTCATTACAATTAATACTAGACTGGAGAAAAGTAGGTTTATAGATTTTTTTAAATGATTTATTGAATATAAAGCACGTTGTGTTGACTAAATGACCCTTAAATGTCCATTCCAAGCCAGACTGTGATATGATTTTATGTGTGAAATAGAAATTAAATGACAAAAAATATTTTTTTTCAGACTATGTCCGTGATTGGCTTTGCAAGAAAAAGGCCCCTCTGAAAGAGTCTGGCATCTCTGAGAGCAATTCTGAGGAAAACCTCCCCTTGAGCCAGTTCACTACAGTGGACAGAGAAGCAATTTGGGCAGAAGTGGAAAACGACCCAGAGAAAGCAGAGCTGAAAGCTGAGCAGCCTGAAAATGAGGGATCCTCCCAGGACGCGAGGGTGAGCAGGACATCAGTGAGCACACAGAGTCTGCAGACACCAGCACAGGCCACGACAGTGACAACACCTCCTCCTTCTCCCCATCCCTGGAGCTGCAGGAGGGCAGCCACGAGGACAAGGAGGTTGGAGGTGATGGCAGAGAGGCCTCGAGCCACGGGAATTCCCTCAGTGCCTCCCTGTCTGAGAGCTCCAAATCTGGCACGGGGCTCAACCTGGTGAGAGCTGACTCTGAGAGGACTCAGGCCTCAGAGTCTCTGTCCAGTGACGAGGAGGTGGACTTGGAGCTGCAGGAAATCACCCACTGCAGGCTGCTGAAGCAGCAGAAGGAGAAGCAGGAGCTGGCAGAGGCTCTGTTCAAGCACATGCTGCTGTACCTGCAGCCCTACGACTCCCGGCGGGTGCTCTACGCCTTCTCCGTGCTGGAGGCCGTGCTCAAAACCAACCCCAAGGAATTCATCGAGGCCGTGGCCACCACCAGCATGGACACCAGCTCCACAGCCCACCTGAACCTCATCTACAACCTCTTGGCTCGCCACCAGGAAGCCCTGGTAGGGCAGAGCTTTTATGGGAAGCTGCAGCCTCAATCCCCCACAGTGTGTCCTCACTCTCTGCTGATTGAGCTGCTCACTTACCTGTGCCTGAGCTTCCTGCGCTCCTACTACCCCTGCTGCCTGCAGCTCAGCCACAGGGACCTCCTGGGCAACAGGGACGTGCAGGTGAAGAGCGTGGAGGTGCTCATCAGGATGATGGCCCAGCTGGCCACCATGGCCAAGGCTGGGGAGCCCAAGAGCGTGGAGCTGATCCGGGATCTGCTGGGAAGGTGCAAAGTGCAGGAGTTTGTGCTGCTCTCCCTGTCGGCCTCCATGTACGTCAGCCGCAAGCGCTACCGGCTGCTCCTGGCTGAGGGGGCTGAGGAGGAGCTCCTGGAGGAGAACCTCATCAATTTTGGCCATGATCAGATCTGGAGTGAGCACCCGCTGCAGATCGAGCTGCTGAAGCTGCTGCAGGTGTTGATTGTCCTGGAGCATCACCTTGGCCAGAGCTCTGAGGAGCAGGAGAACCAGTTGGACCTGTCCAAGAGTGGCAGCAAGCTCTGAACTTCCAGCAGGCCATTGGGGCCATGCAGTACGTGTACCCACATCCCATCACCTCCCAGGGACTGTTTGTCTCTGCTGTGGTCAGGGGGCTCCAGCCTGAGTACGGCCATGGGATGCATCCCACGTGGGTGGGCTTGGTCACCAGCTCCCTGCCCTATTTTGGCAAGTCCTTAGGCTGGACCGTGGCTCCATTTGTGGTGCAGATCTGTAAAAACCTGGATGAGCTTGTCAAGCAGTACGAAAACGAAGCTGTGAAGGCATCTGCCAAAACATCTGCCAGGTAAGAGCCACCTGGGGGGGATTTGTTATCCCAAAAATTCCCCTTTTCACAGAGCACTGAGTGTGCAGGGACTCCCTGGGTCAGCACTGTGACTCCCAGAGTTTGATCCTTAATTCCTGGGACAATTCCTTAATCCCTGGAGGGAGCTGGAGCAGGATTGTTGCAGCACCTGTGATATTTCCTGGCTCCCTCTGCCTTCCATCCAAGCATAAAAACTCCCATTTTATGGATCCTTTATTTTGATATTCCTGACCTGATATTCCTGATATTCACTCCCAATTTTAGCTCTGGAATAGAAACAGGAATTTTTAATCAAGGAAAAATACCACTTGGTTTATTAACATGTATGTTTATCTTTCTCCTTCCAAAGCTTCACTTCTAAAAGAGAAAATGTGACTCCTGATTATCCCCTCACCCTTCTGGAAGGGCTGACAACCATTGGGCATTTCTGCCTTCTGGATCATCCCAATCCAACAAAAAAGGTACCTGGGAATCCCCTGACACATCCCTTTTCCTTCCAGGTGAATATAAACAGGGAATTGTACAAGAAAATAACCTCAGAGAGGCCTCAGGGCACACTCAAAGAACTGAACTGACTCAAAGTGAAAGGACTGGGCTGAATTTTTCTGTATTTGAAGCCTGCAAAGTGAATTTTAAGTCATTGTTCATGATTCAAATATTGGTGATGCAAACATCAGTCCTCTGTCCTTAACAAACTCATTTATTTTTGGAGTTGATAAAGTTTTGATGTGTTCCCTGCAAGTTTTAGTCTCTTGTGCATAAGGAGTTATTTTAACATTGATATTTGGGGTTTTTTTCCCCAGTCACCCTGTTCAGCTGAACCTGCCAACCTGAGGAATGCCAGGAATGCCATCCTGGAGGAGCTGCCTCGAATTGTGAACACCCTGAGCCTCCTCTGGAGTGTCATAAAGAGGGAAGACTCCCAAAAAAGACCAACTGATTTCTTTGGGACAACCAAAAGCTCCTCTTCAGTCTACTTTAAAGCAACCAAAGTAGGAGCCTTTTAAAATATTGATTTTTTTTTTTAATCTCTTCATTCTCCCTTGTGCATTTTACACGGAGATTTTTTATTGTTGTTTATTTTCTGTATATCCTAGGAAAAGAAATAATATTTTATAAACTAGGAGATGGTCTTTGCCTTACATTTAATTCTTTTCCCCATTTTTACAGACACTAAGAACAAAAATCTTGGATTTTCTAAATCCCTTGACAGCACAGCTTGGAATCCAGCTGATGGCAGCAATTGCAGCAGTGTGGAACAGCAAGAAACCTCACAGGAGTCACAGTAAAACCAAGGTGAAGTTAAAGAAAGGCCCCCTTTTATTTCCTTATTTCATTTTTATTTATTTATATGGACACTTCTCAACTCTGTAGATTCTTTAGGTTTTTTTTTTTTAATTGCACTGAAAAATCTGAAATCTTCCTAGTTAGAAAAAGCATCAGGGCTACAATTAAACCTCAATAAATAATCAAATCCACGTTGTGGGTTCAAATCTGAGAGTAAAAGCCAAATTGAATTGAAATTGAATTTTTTATTCAATACCTGATTGGAAAATTATATTTTAAAGCCCATGAATCAGCTCAATTTCCATTGAAATTTGTTTTCTGGAACTCATTATTTATTCTGGGGAGAACCTTTTCCTTTCCTGCTTTAATTGGAGCAGAATCCAGTTGTTCTCATAAGGTGTTGGGAGAAGATCTTTAAATGGTAAGGGCTGTGTTTGATTTATATTTACATTTGTAAATGTAATTTACATTTAATTTGAAGGGTTTTGTCTTCTTTTCTTTTGTCAGATTCTCCCAGTGGCCAGTGCCTCCCAGCTTATTCTTGTAGATTTAATTTGTGCCCTGAATACACTGAAAATTGACACCATATTGTATCTGGTCAAAGAGGTGGTCAAGAAACCAGCACAAATCAAGGGGGAAGAGGTAAGGAGGAAAATAATTCCATTTTCTTCATGTATTCCAGCCTGCATCTGTTTCAATGTGTCTTTGAAGCATTGGTAGAAAGGTTTTCTTTTAAATGTGGGGTTGTACTTTGCTCCTGAGGAAGTTTTGGTATCCAGGTTGTGTTTGATGCACAACAAGTAGATTCTTTAAAATATATCAGGCAGATGGTGGTGGGATAAGGGGAATGGTTTTAAACTCTCAGAGAGCAGGGTTGGATGGATTTTGGGAATAAATCCTTCCCTGGGAGGGTGAGAAGAGGCTGGGATGGATTCCCAGAGCAGCTGTGGCTGCCCCTGGATCCCTGGCAGTGTCCAAGGCCAGCTTGGATTTTCTTTTCCTTCCTCTGCTGGCAAATAAGTGTGGCTTTGCTTTTCTTTTTCAGAAATCTTCTCTCGTGGATATCCCAGTGCTGCAGTTCAGTTATGCTTTCATTCAGAGGTAACTCAACCCTTCTAAAACAGAATTTTCTCTTTGATCCCAATGAGGGAACAGCCAGCATTGTCACTTCTGCTTTCCTTTGATCTCCATGTCCCAGAACACCTCTGAGCAGGAAATGTGTTGTCCCTTGGTTGTTGACACACAGAGAGCCAGGGCTGTGACACTGACAGGAAGGGCAGGACGGATCCTGAAGCTTTCAGGCCACCAAGTTCCTCTTATTTGTTGTTTTTTGTTCTTTCCTTCATTCTGCCTTCACTCAGGTGTGCTTTGCTTTTATTTGTTTTGGCAGACTCCCTGTCCCAGCCCTGCAGGAGAACTTCCAGCCCTTGTTAGGGCTCCTCAGAGAGTCTGTGCAGCTGAACTTGGCTCCTCCTGGCCACTTCCTCCTCCTCAGGTATTGCACGAGAGAGCAGAGCTTGCACTGAGGTTTTACACTGTGCAATCCCTAACTGAGAGTGCTCTGATCCCCCACAGCACCCTGAATGACTTTGTGACCAGGACACCCACCCTGGAAAACAAAAAGGACCAGAAAGACCTGCAGGTACAAATTCAGTGGATTCCAATTCGCCTTTTATTTCCTAAACTTGGCACTGTTCATGTGGAGATGACCTGACCTGTCCTTTGAAATCCCTGTGCTTTTGGGAATGCCTGGATGTGCATCCACACATTTTGGCTGAGCCCTGATGAGACTCAAACATGAAAGTCCCAAATGCCTGAAATCTTCCCAAAGATGTTTTTCCTGTGCACTGTGAGGATTTTTCTCAGAACTGAGCTCAGAACACAAGTGTGATGCCATGAGTTCACATCCTGTGTGTGAATATTGAAATCTCCACAAGCTGTCTAGGAAAATGAATTAATCCTTGGAGCTCCCAGCTGGGTTTGGCAGTGGGAATAACTCTGAGCTCAGCTGTGGAAAGAAAGGAGCAGAGCAGGATTCTGCTCCTGTTCTGCTTTATTTCATCTTGAACACTTTGACCAAAGGGGCAACTAAAAGCTCCTCTCAAAGTGTCAAAGGACACTTTGAACTCTGCTGATCTGGCTGGTTTTGGGCTGTGCTTACAGAACTTTCACGTGCTGAGAAATTCAATCTCCCCTTCTGCTTCAGAGTCTTGCCAGCAAAATGCCAACAATGACAGAAAATGTTGTCATTTTTCAGCCTCTGCTTTGCTTTGGTTGGATGGGATTTGGTTTCATTGCAGCTCCTCATTTCCCTGAGAATTAAAAAATACCAATGACATTTCTGATGCCACTTTGGTCATGTTACAGGAGGTGACCCAAAAGATCCTGGAGGCTGTGGGGACCATTGCTGGTTCTTCCCTGGAACAGACCAGTTGGCTGAGCAGGAATTTGGAAGTGAAAGCTCAGCCTCAGATTTTACCAGATGAATTCAACGTGGAGGATGTCAATGGTAATGTGGCTTTTCCCTGCTGCTCCCTCTCCTCTGCTGCAGGCAGTGAGGAGCACCAGGGGTTTGATGATGTGTGGTTTGCATGATTTTACATTTCAGTGTAACACCAATTTGCAAAAAAAAAAATTCTGTTTGGGCAGCAAATTAGGAAACAGCAACATTTAAACCTGTCTGAAGAGAAACATTTAAATGTCTGAAGAGAAAACTCGATTTTTTTTTGCCTCTTTTAGATACATCAGTGGCACCATCATCAATGGTTTCTGCCTCTGCTCCTTCCATCTACAGTGTCCAAGCCCTTTCTCTGCTTGCAGAGGTCAGTGGGGCCCTCTCATCTCTGGGGTTATTTGGGTTGTTAAACTGAGGAGGATTTTCTTGGTAGATTAAACAGCACACACACCCAAATGTTTTCTATATAAGGAAAAGGGTTCCAGTTTCACCCCAGGACCTTGTAAGGGAAGAATGCCAGAAATTTCTTTGCTCTCCTGGCAGTAATTGGCTCAATGCCACCACAAAAACACTGACAGATCTCTTCCAGAGATTCTAGAAATGCAGAAATTTTCTCAGAAATGGAGCCATTCTCTATTGGGCTGTTTGCCAAAAATCCCATCTAAATCCTTCAATATTTAAGGAAGAACACGAAGCCTCTCAGCACTTTTTGGGGTGTCTCAGCCAGGTGCCAGGAGCTTCTCTGACACCTGTGCACAGCTTTTGTTTTGTTTCTGTCTCATTTGTTATTTTCTATTTTATTAAAACCTTTGCTTTAAAAAACACACCTGAAGAGCTGTCTGGCAATATTATTAAACCACTCTGGGAAGTTGCAGGCCAACCTTCAAGATTGATACAAATTCATGGGGCTCATTATGGGCTGGCCTGGTGCAAGACTGTATCAAAGTGCAAATCTTTTGGGGTTATTTGCAGAAACTTGAGACCTGGCAGCTTTCCCCTTTGACAGCAGTGGGGTTTGAAGAGCTCTCCTGTCTTTGGGTCTGATATTTCTGAGCCTGAGAGAATTTTTTAGCTTGCTAACAATTGCTAGCTCTTTCCCAATGGAAACTTCTCAACAAGCTTCTTTCTCAAAACAATCTTGTAAAAATAACTCCTTTTCCTCAGAACATTTTTGCCCACCTGGTGTTTTTCTGCTTCTGGAGTTTAACCAATGGAATTAGAGAGGTGTTGTGGAATCGATCACGTTCATTTTGTATTGTAACAACTTATAAATTATAAATCAGTAGGAAGAATGAGAAAAAGCCTTCTGTTCTTTGATTCTGAGAACCTTGGAGTTCTTGGTGTGTATTTTGTGTCCACCAGTGCCAGCTGTGGGTTTGAGGAGCTCTCCTGTCTTTGGGCCTGATGTTTCTGAACCTGAGAGAAATTTTTAGCTTGCTAACTATTTTTAGCTCTTTCCCAATGGAAACTTCTCAACAAGTTTCTTTCTCAAAACAATCTTGTAAAAATAACTCCTTTTCCTCAGAACTTTTTTGCCCACCTGGTGTTTTTCTGCTTCTGGAGTTTAACCAATGAAATTAGAGAGGTGTTGTGGAATCGATCATGTTCATTTTGTATCGTAACAACTTATAAATTATAAATCAGTAGGAAAAAAGAGAAAAAAGCCTTCTATTCTTTGATTTCTGAGAACCTTGGAGTTCTTGGTGTGTATTTTGTGTCCACCAGTGCCAGCTGTGGGTTTGAGGAGCTCTCCTGTCTTTGGACCTGATATTTCTGAGCCTGATAGAATTTTTTAGCTTGCTAACAATTGCTAGCTCTTTCCCAATGGAAACTTCTCAACAAGTTTCTTTCTCAAAACAATCTTGTAAAAATAACTCCTTTTCCTCAGAACATTTTTGCCCAGCTGGTGTTTTTCTGCTTCTGGAGTTTAACCAATGGAATTAGAGAGGTGTTGTGGAATCGATCACGTTCATTTTGTATTGTAACAACTTATAAATTATAAATCAGTAGGAAGAATGAGAAAAAAGCCTTCTGTTCTTTGATTTCTGAGAACCTTGGAGTTCTTGGTGTGTATTTAGTGCCAGCTGTGCCTTTGGCAGGTGCTGGCCTCCCTGCTGGACGTGGTGTACCGCAGTGATGAGAAGGAGAAGGCCGTGCCCCTCATCTCCCGCCTGCTCTACTTCGTGTTCCCCTACCTGAGGAACCACAGGTGAGTCCCTCCCTGCTCCTGCCAGTTCCTTCTCTGATCTATTTGTTTTTCCCTTCTTTCTCCATTCCCTGCTCCCACTCTAATGGCTTTGAGCTGTGTTTGAGCAGTGTTTCCCGGAGCTGAAGTTGTTGTTTGAGCTCTGCAGCAGCTGAGCTCTGTTGTTTCTGCTCAGCTGTGGGGATTCCCTCACCTGGGTTTTGGGGTTTACTCAAATCTCCCCTTTCTGTGCCTGTCAGGGAATGGGGATGGGGCAGCAGAGCATGGGCAGGTCTCAGGATCCACCAGGAAGCAGAAAAAGCATCACCTCTCCCTACCCCCTTCCTAGTTTTTCTCACAAATGTGGGAGAGATGGATGATATCCAATGGAGACACAGGGCATGAAATCCTGGGATGGTTTGGGTTGGAAGGGACATTAAAGATCACCCAGTGCCACCCCTGCCATGGCAGGGACACCTCCCACTGTCCCAGGGCTGCTCCAAGCCCCAATGTCCAACCTGGGACACTGCCAGGGATCCAGGGGCAGCCACAGCTGCTCTGGGAATTCTATTCCAGGGCCTGCCTACCCTGCCAGGGAACAATTCCTGATTCCCAAGATCCCATCCCATCCAATCCTACTTTGTTTTCTGCTGTGTTTGCTCCTCCTGCTTCCCAGATCACCTGGTGGAGGAATCAGGGAGCAGATCTGACATTTTACAGGATATTCCAACCAACAGTTTGTTTGAACCTATTAAAAACATCAGAATTCCTACAGAGAAATCACTCTGAAGCCATTCCCTGGGTGCTGTCCCTGCAGCCCTTGGGAATTGTCTCTCTCCAGGGTTCCTGCAGCTCCTTCAGGCCCTGCAAGGCCACCCTGAGCTCACCCCAAAGCTTCTCCTGGCCAGGCTGAACAATCCCAGCAGCCACAAATTCTCTGGGAATTCCATCCCAGGCCCTCCCCACCCTCCTCAGGGAACAATTCCTTCCTGAAGATCTCATTCAAACCAACTCTTCTGTGAGCTGGAATCTATCCTTGAACTTTAAAAAAATCTCTTATTGATCATTTTTGTCCTCTTCCCCCAGTGCCTACAACATTCCCAGTTTCCGTGCTGGTGCTCAGCTGCTCAGCTCCCTGAGTGGATACGCCTACACCAAGAGAGCCTGGAAAAAAGAAGTGCTGGAATTGTACATGGATCCATCATTTTTCCAGATGGACACCTCCTGCACTCAGTAAGACATGGAACTGCAGCACTCCAAGCTGAATTTGTATTCAATTGAATACAAATTCACTCCAAGCTGAATTTTGTATTCTGAATTTGCAAGGAAAGGCTTTAAAGGAGAGGAGTAACATTGGGAAGAAAATTCCTTTAGTGCTTTCTTATGGAATGAATGTTAAAAATGGGTTTCACCATTAATTCTGCTCCAGGCAAGAGTCTGCACACAAATCCTGCCTGGAAACTCTTTCCTTGTGTGAAAATTTCACCCAACCAATTTCTGAGGTAAATCCACACCACAGCTTTCCCTGGACATCTAATTCCTTCTTTCCCTCCTGCAGCTGGAGATCCATCATTGATCATCTCCTCACACATGAGAAAACCATGTTCAAGGATTTGATGAGTAAGTATCAGCTGCTGATCATTGATTTCTACCTCAATTTGAAATCTATTTGCTTTTGGGTGCATTTTTATTCCAGTGATTTATCCATAAAGTGCAGACTGTGCATAATTGACCATTTTATTAACTTCATTCCCAGCTACAGCTGAGTTAAATCTGGATTTTGGTCATGCCTAAAACACACCAGAGGAGGTTTTGCTGTGGAGGTGCTTCTGTTGGGTTCCCACATTCCCATTTTGCTCTAATTTTGAGTTATCCAAGCGTGACCTTTCCCAGGAGGAGACTTTGGCAAACTCTGAGCATGAGCAGCAAACCTTCAGCTGATGTGCTGTGCCCCCAATTCAGGCTTGAGGAGAGTGTGGAAAAACAAATCCTGGGGGAAAGGGTGGGATAGGCCATTTTAAATTATCCTCAAGCAGCTTTAGTCTCTTTCCAGCCTTTCTAAAAGAATAATTGAAGGTTTACAACACAAACCAATTTTTATTACACACGAATTTGCTGTCGGTGACCCAGAGAGGGATTTTTTGTAGAAGATTCCAAGCCCCAGGGATTATTTTCAGCAGGCAGGTGCTGTGGGGTGTTTAACTGTGCTGTGTGCTGCAGCCATGCCCAGCAGTGCCCTGAAGCTGTACCCCAGCTTTGAGCAGAAGGCCAAGCTGCTGAAGCGCCAGGCGTTCGCCGTCTTCAGCGGGGAGATCGACCAGTACCACCTGTACCTGCCCCTCATCCAAGGTGAGCCTGCATCCCCACAAAGAGCTTGACTCAGCCAATAGATCAAGCAGCAATCAATTTATTAATTCATTAATAAAAGTGGTAAAGTGGGAGCAAAGCAGGGCTGGGTGCAGTGGGGTTTCCCCTCCAGCTGCACACTGACTGCTGATTTCTGCTGGGATTTATTGAGAATTTTCATAAACATTTCTCAACAATTTTCTTTGTAGTTTCCTCCTAATTTCTAGTTTTGAAATCCAGTTTCTATACCCCTTTGTGATCAATTCCTGCTGGTGATGTTTCTGTACCTCAGAGGTGTAAATCAGTGATGTTCAGCTTCCCTTGTTCAGAAACAAACATCTGTGGGGATGAGGTTCTCAGGACCATAAATCCATGATGGTGAAATCCAGATTTCCTTCTTCAGTAGGGGTCCAGATTTTCCTCTTCAGGATCATCAATTTTTGGCTTGAGATAAGCTCACTTATTTTATTTAGGTGATTACAACTCTTTCTATATATATTCTAAAGCTACAGTTCAAAACCTTTTATTACAAAGTAACTTAAAGCTTATAATAATTTTATTTTCAAAGCAAACAATAATATTTCTGCATTCTTCTATCTTACATGTTAAAGACCTATAAAACTCATACTAATTGAAAAAGCTTAAAATCTATATTGTGAAAACTTTAAAGCTGAAATTATTTACTTCTCAGGACCATAAATCCATGATGGTGAAATCCAGATTTCCTTCTTCAGTAGGGGTCCAGATTTTCCTCTTCAGGATCATCAATTTTTAGCTTGAGATAAGCTCACTTATTTTATTTAGGTGATTACAACTCTTTCTAAATATATTCTAAAGCTATAGTTCAAAACCTTTTATTACAAAGCAACTTAAAGCTTATAATAATTTTATTTTCAAAGCAAACAATAATATTTCTGCATTCTTCTGTCTTACATGTTAAAGGCCTATAAAACTCATACTAATTGAAAAAGCTCAAAACTTATATTATGAAAATTTTAAAGCTGACATTATTTACTATAAGCAAGCAAAATATTTGTCCAAAAGCCTCTTTCCATGCTTTTTGGAAGAGCAATTTTTTTTTAGATAGAACAATTTTTTTTGTTCATTAAAACTCATTTTTATAACTGTCCTGTGGCCTCTTCCCACACATTTCACAACCACAACTACACAGGGCACCTTTTTTACCTGACACCAAACACAGCCCCACATTTCACATCCCTGCCCTTCCCTTCAGCTGTAACACAAATCCCTCTGGCCACAGCAGCTGGGGCTGCCCCTGGATCCCTGGAAGTGTCCCAGGGCCTTGGAGCACCCTGGGGGGAGATGAAAGTGTCCCTGCCCATGGATCTGGCTGATCTTTAATGTCCCTCCCAACCCAAACCATTTCAAGATATAAATTCTGCAAGAAACCAAAGTCGCCGCTTTTCAATAAATGCTTCTGGATTTTTTTCCCATTTTGAACAAAATTTATGAGAATTCCAACAGATAAATGAGCAAGGAAAGACAGGAATCTTGGTTTCAAGGGCTTTGGTCTGGAAATGTGATTATTTCATCAAAATCTTCCAGCCACTCTTGACCTGTTGTTGTTCTCCTTAAAAGCCAATTTTGATCACATTTTGTGTACTATAAACCCACTCAGGCTATGTGTGAATTACAATTAATTAATACAATGTGAGGAACCCAGCCCAAAACGGATGATAAAGTAGAAATTGTGTTTGGCCACTTATAAACCTACTCAGGCTATGTGTGAATTACAATTTAGTTAATACAATGCAAGGAACTCAGCCCAAAACCAATGATAAAGTAAAAATTGTGGTTTGCCACCTTCTACAAGGTGGAGAGGTTCTCCTTAAAAGCCAATTTTGATCATATTTTTTGCACTATAAACACACTCAGGCTATGTCTGAATTAGTATTTAATTAATACAATGCAAGGAATTCAGCCCAAAACTGATGATAAAGTAAAAATTGTATTTTGCCACTTATAAACCTACTCAGGCTATGACAATTTCAGACTAAATTGTCTGAATTACAATTTAGTTAATACAGTGCAAGGAACTCAGCCCAAAACTGATGATAAAGTAAAAATTGTGGTTTGCCACCTTCTACAAGGTGGAGAGGTTCCCCTTAAAAGCCAATTTTGATCATATTTTTTGCACTATAAACACACTCAGGCTATGTGTGAATTAGTATTTAATTAATACAATGTGAGGAACTCAGCCCAAAACTGATGATAAAGTAAAAATTGTGGTTTGCCACCTTCTACAATTTTGGTCATATTTTGTGCACTATAAACCCACTCAGGCTATGTGTGAATTACAATTAATTAATACAATGTGAGGAACCCAGCCCAAAACCAATGATAAAGTAAAAATTGTGTTTGGCCACTTATAAACCCACTCAGGCTATGTCTGAATTACAATTTAGTTAATACAGTGTGAGAAACTCAGCCTAAACCTGATGATAAAGTAAAAATTGTGTTTTGCCACCTTCTACAAGAATGCTGGGCATTCTACAAGGTGGAGAGGTTCTCCTTAAAAGCCAATTTTGATCACGTTCTGTGCACTATAAACACACTCAGGCTATGTGTGAATTACAATTAATTAATACAATGTGAGGAACCCAGCCCAAAACTGATGATAAAGTAAAAATTGTGTTTGGCCACTTATAAACCCACTCAGGCTATGTGTGAATTACAATTAATTAATACAATGTGAGGAACCCAGCCCAAAACCGATGATAAAGTAAAAATTGTGTTTGACCACTTATAAACCCATTCAGGCTATGTCTGAATTACAATTTAAT
This sequence comes from Acrocephalus arundinaceus, assembly GCA_021534815.1. Lineage (NCBI taxonomy): Eukaryota > Metazoa > Chordata > Aves > Passeriformes > Sylviidae > Acrocephalus > Acrocephalus arundinaceus. Next base: position 2,721,807 of record JAJEOU010000056.1, read on the forward strand.
TAATACAGTGTGAGAAACTCAGCCCAAACCTGATGATAAAGTAAAAATTGTGTTTTGCCACCTTCTGCAAAGTGGAGAGGGACCTTTCACAAGGGGTGGAGCGGCAGGACAAGGGGAATGGCCTTAAACTGGAGGAGGACAGGGTTAGGTGGGATCTTGGGCAGGAATTGTTCCTTGGGAGGATGGGATGGAATTCCCAGAGCAGCTGTGGCTGCCCCTGGATCCCTGGCAGTGTCCCAGGCCAGGTTGGACATTGGGGCTTGGAGCAGCCTGGGACAGTGGGAGGTGTCCCAGGGGTGGCACTGGATGATTTTTAACATCCCTTCCAACCCAAACCATTCCATGATTCCACACTTTAATTCCCAGAACAACACAAATTCAGGGAAATGCTGCTTTTATTTTGCTTTTTCCCTTTTATTTTCCCCTCCAGAACGCCTGACTGAGAACCTCCGTGTGGGTCAGACTTCCCTGGTGGCTGCTCAGATGTTTCTGTTCTTCAGAGTTCTTTTGTTGAGGATTTCCCCTCAACATCTCACCTCTCTGTGGCCAATCATGGTCACAGAATTGGTAAGAAAAAAGTTTTAAACTTATATTTTAAAAAGTCTTTTTTCCCAGTTTACCTTTTCCCTCTTCCCTGCTTGGAAATGTTCCCACAGTTTTACATTAATTTGATAATTTGGGGGTGAAAAATTTAAATTGTCATTAGGAAATTCCTTCTGGATTAATTTTGGTGTTGTTAATGGAACCTCTTGCCTGAATTATTCATTTGTTACAAGTCATGAAAGTTCTTTTTTAACATAAATCATCACTTTTAGTTGGGATTGAGTTGTATGAACATTTCAGCATCTCCATAATTATTTCTTCAAAGATCCAGACATTCCTACAGCTGGAGGAAGATTTAACTGAGGAAGAGGAACCAGCAAAGTAAGAGATGCCATTTGAGAGACTTGTTTAATTAATTAATTTAATTAATTATCTGGGATAGAGAGGGGAGTTTGAGAGATTTCTTTAATTAATTAATTCTCTGGGATAGGGAGGAGCCAAAAGGACATTTTGATATTGCACTTTTATATTTCTGATGGATTATATATTAGATAGGTATTAGATTATTACTAATAAATCTAATAAATACGAATAAATCAATTATTAGTATTTATTAATATATAGTATAATTATTAGCATAATATATAAATAATATAAATATTCGTATATAATAATACAGTATAATATTATATATTATAAATACATAATAGTTTTATATAATAGAAATTGAAATATCAAATATATTTAAAATATTAAATATTTATATATTATATATAATATATATAATCATATATAAATATATATAATCATATATAATTATATATAATTATATTAAAAATATATAATTATATATAAATATATAATTATATATAACTATATATAATTATATACAGTTATATATAATGTATAATTTATATTATATATATAAATATAATAAATATATAAATAATATATATATAGAATATATATTATAAATAATATAAGTAATAGTATAATATATTACTAATATAATATATATTACTATAAATATTAATATACATATTAGTATAATATTTATTACATTAATATATTATTAATTATTAATATATTAATAAAATAAATGTTATATTATAGTATAATGGTTGTAAATATTATAATTATTGATTCAATATTGATATATTAATATTTATATTTATAGTTACTATTAATTTATTATTTATTAATTTATTTACTATTTATTTATTTTTATTTATTAATATAAAAACAATTAAGGATTTTTTCTAGCAGCTACAATGGTGATATGCTTAAAAATAAATGCACTAATGAGCAGTTATATAAATAAATTTAAATTAGAGTTAAATGCTAAGCTGGCAGTTGAATATTTTAACACGGTGCCATTTTTTGGGGTTTTTTTAGGGGTTTTTGCTCCTACAGAGCAAAACTAAAATAAAAATACTCACACAAGAGCTCCTTTGTGTAAATCTGTGCATTCCTCCTGTGCTGCCTGAAGAACCTTGGGTGGATTGGAGTTTTAATTGGACTTTTTTTTTTTATTTTAACCACAGGAGCAACAGCAAAGTCAGCAAAGCCAAAGGCTCAGGGGATGGTGGAGGGGCTGAGATCCAGCCCAACGAGCTGTGCCTGTACCTGGCAGCCTGCAAATTCCTGGACACTGCCCTCTCCTTCCCCCCTGACAGGATGCAGCTCTTCCAAATGTGAGCCCCTCTCCTCCTCTCAGTCCCTCATCCCTAAAAATAATTCTGTTCTCCTCGAGGTTTCATTTTTCCTTTTAGGAGTGGTGATATTTGGATAAATGGGATTTGGGAGAAGAATTTGTGGTCTTGGTGTAGGAGGATTTCACCATTCTCTGTAGTGGATTCCTAACTCTAATTTCCTTGGAAAATTAAGAGAGGAGAAAGGTGGAGATTGTTTTCCATCTGCACACACTTGGGAATGGTTTGGAGCTGGTTGTATTTACATATTGACAAATTAGTGATGTAATAATTCATTAATAGCAAAAGAGAACATTTAGGACAGATTTTTGTAGAAATAACCAGTGCTACACTAAACTAGGCACGATCCAAACATGGATTTTAATCTTTTTAAGGAATCAATCCATTTATTCCAGGTACAAATGGGCCTTTGTGCCAGAGGTGGACACAGAATCATCTCCTGTCACCTCTCAGCTGGTGGAAAACCACCAGGAATGCCAACCACACATTGTGAGGATCATGGATCTGCTCAAGATGAAATATGGGGTAAAGACACTTCTCCTTTTTTTTTTTAAATCCATTAATTTACTTTTCCAAACACAAGGTTTTAAATTATTCAAGGGATTTTTAGATATTCCCTGTGAGGAAGAGGAAAAGCCTGCCCAGAGCAGCTGTGGCTGCCTCTGGATCCCTGGAGTGTCCAAGGCCAGGTTGGACATTGGGGTTGGAGCATGGAAGAACTCATGGATGAGCTGCACGATCTTTAAGGTCCTTTCCAACCTTTACCTTTAGTAAATCCCAGCTGCTTTTTTTTTTCCTTTCAGGACCCAAAACACCCCGAGGGAATTCCCAGGAATCCCAAATTCCCCTTGCTGAGCCTGCACTCCATATCCAGCATCACCCAGCTGCTGCCTTTCTTCCAGACTCTGTGCTGGGCATTCACAGCCCGTGGCAGTGACTCCCAAAATTCCCACCCCTCTGCAGCTGCCTCCATGGATTCCCTGAGCAGCAACAGCAGCAGCATCCTGCAGCAGCTGGAGGACAGCGTGGAATGTGATTTCCTGGAAAACATGGAAAGCTGAGCCTCACCTGGGACACTCCTGCTGGATCAGCAGCAAACACAGGGAAAGCTTCAGGCTGAAATTCCTTTTTGTTTTTCCTCTCCCAGATTTCCAGTTTGGGATTTCTCCTCGCTGTTGCAGAGTGCTCTTCAATTATTCAGGAGCTGGTGGTGAAAAGCAGGAATCTGCAGTTGGAGAAAAGGGCAGTTTGGTGGGAATTTCTCAGTTTCCTGTGTTTTATTTTCCATGGGAAGGACTAAAGACATTTTGTAAATAAGGGAAGAATATTTTGCACTTGGTGGACGTGGCAGCTGCCCTGGGATTTCTCCAGAACTTTCAAGTGCTTTTGGAACTGTGTCCTGAAGGAAAACTGAAGGAGAATCCAATATTGCATGTCAGTGTACAATCAGTTTGCAGTGAGTCATTTCCTGAGGTGAAAGCCCCTTAATTTGGCCTAAATTGATCAAATTCTGAACAAATCCCCCAAATTCCTCACAGATGGATTTTCTAAGTCTCAGCATTGTGCAAAGAGCTGCAGCTCTGCCCTGGCTGTAATTTCAGCTCTGTGCTAGAACAGTTTCTTCAGGCTCAGCAATTCCTAATCCATCAGAAATGTGCATAAAACACAAACCTGTGCAGGAGCACTTGGTAATTAGCATTACTTGAGGGAGTTTTGATTTTAATTCATCAATTAAAACACTCCAATTCATATTTTTTAAATTAAACACTTTGGTTCTTTCAGTGACTCAGGTGGCTGCAGCTTCTGAAATGCAACTAAATGCAGATAATGCTGTAAAAATAGGAACTGCTGAACTAAAATGAAAATAATGTCCTTTTTTTTTTTAAAGAACATTTTTTTGTACAAAAGAATGTATTTGGCTGTTCCTGGCTGGTGAGAGAGGTAGAGGGATCATCCCAGTGCTTTTCCTAAATTAAAAAGGACATGGGAAATGTTTGGTTGGGAGTCAGGGATTTCTTTTTCCCCAGCTCCCATATCAAGCACAGGAACCTTCTCTGCAGTGGGTTTTAGGTACAGATGGATGAGATTTTCATCTTGGGTTTATAAACTAAAATAATGAGACATCCTTTACTCTCCTACTGGAACACTGTACAAAAATAATGTCACAACAGGCTTGTGCTAAACTTATTTAAATCCTTTGCGTTTTTACAGTGAAGGAAAGGGCTGGACTGAGGTGTGGTCATTAAGAATGTGAATTATTTCTATTAATATAATTTATTAATGCTCTCTAATGCTGTTGGAATGAGCACAAGTGAAAAGTTACCCTTTTAAAGCATGACTTGAATGTTGGAGCAGGCCACTTTTAAAATGTTGGTGTTCATTTCCTACCTATCTTCAATAATTTTTATGGATCAGCTGAATACTCAGGATGGTTTGATACTTTTACTTTCAGTTTCCAGCTGGTTGCATTCCATACTTGGATATTTCCCTTCAAATGCTGATAAGGGAGAGTTAGATGGGATGTTGGGAAGGAATTCCTGGCTCTGAGGGTGAGGAGGGGCTGGGATGGAATTCCCAGAGCAGCTGTGGCTGCCCCTGGATCCCTGGAAGTGTCCAAGGCCAGGTTGGAGCAGCCTGGGACAGTGGGAGGTGTCCCTGCCATGGCAGGGGTGGCACTGGATGAACTTTAAGGTCCTTTCCAACCCAAACCATTCCAGGATTCCATGGTTCTGTTATTCCATGATTCTATCAAATAAATGGCTGTTAAAACCTAAGGCAACTTTTTCCCATTAAACTTCTTCCAGTGGCCTCAGACATTCAAAGGTCTGGCACAATCCTTCCACTTCAGAAGAAAAAGTCCTTTAAAATTCAGTATCCAAGCAGATCTTTTATAATCATAAATTACATGTGAAAAAGGAGGAAAGGCCTTTAACTTTAACTAAAAGTCCTGCTTGAGTGCTGCAGGCCCAAAGGGGAATATTTTATTCCTTTATTCCATAACTTTATTCCTTTTCCATGTGGGACTAACTATGGTTGTTTCCTCCTTATGCCCCTACTGATAAATCCAGTGAGGAACCACAGCAGGGCTCTCCTGCTCTCAGCTGGGCCTGCCAAAGCAGAACAGCCTCGCTGCCCATGGATCTGGAAAGGTTTTTGCCTGGAATTCCAGACATTCCCTCCTTTTCCAGGAGAGGAGATGTTTTTGCTTCGCTGTGTTTTTGCTTTTCAGTCTAACCAAGCTCAGCTTTATCTTTTGGATACTTCAGCTCCGATACAGCAGAGGCACAGGGCACAGAGGGAGGCTTGGAAATATCCCAAAGGATTTCATTTTCCTGGAAGAAAATATTAGGAGGTGCAACCAAGGTAAAACTGCTGAAGAGCAGCAGGACTCGAAGTGGAGAGCATTAAGTGATGGTTGTGTATCCCATTCCATACATGAATGTAATTCTAATAATAATATTAAATGTTATTTTGCAATGCTTTTTCAAATGCAGTTCTTATTTTTCAACCTGCCTTCACTGCTCACTCACCAGCTTTAATTTTTATCTGCCTCTGGCAAAGCTCCCAAATTTATCACAGAGGAATTGAGGTTGGAAAAGATCTCCAAGATCCTCAGGTCCTGGTGGTTTCACCTTGTCCCCAGCCCAGAGCTCTGAGTGCCACCTCCAGGTGACACCTGCAGGGATGAACACTCCAAACCTCCCTGGGCAGCTCTTCCCAAGGCCTGAGCACCCTTTCCATGGGGAAATTCCTGGTGAAAACCCCATTTCAGGGGCTGAGGGCTGTGGATCAGCAGCAGGACTCACTGCTGGCCCCTGACTTGGGAGAGGCTTTGCTGCTCTTCTCTTCCCCCCTCATTTCACGGGCCTGCTGCTCCACCTCCTGAATCCCAGCTTTTACAGCCCTGGAATTCCCACACTGGGATCCCTGTCCCTGCTTGGGATGAGCTTTGGGGAGTTGTGTCTGGAACATGGAGCCTGTGGAGGCAGCTGCTGCTGCTGCTGATCATGGATTGCCCCTGGCTGGAGGGAGAGACTTCCCAGGAAATCAGGAGCTGCCGCTGCACAGCTCCAGCCCGAACATTTTCACACATCCAAGGGACTGCCTGGAAGTGCAGTCGTTCATCCAGAGGGGAGAAAACTCTCCTGTACCATGAGCTTTACCAGCTCAGGCTGCAGGAATGTGGTTTAAATGGCTGTGGGAAAGCTGCTGTTCACATTTCCCCCTTCCCTGGAACATGGTGTGAGGGATTGATGGGGACGTGCCAAACCCCGAGAGCTGTGCAGCCATCCAAGGATTGTGGTGAGGACACGCTGTGGGAAGGGACAGGATGTGGCTGGGGAAGGGGCCACCAGGAGGGGGGACAGCAATTTCTGGGACAAACTTCTTTTTTCTGGCACAGGGATGAGGTCAGGGAGTGTCAGACAGAATTCCCAGATGCTCCTCCAGGGTCATCCTGCTCTGCTCCAGGAGACAACTTTGGACAAAGAAGAGAATCCCAGAATCATCAAGGCTGGAAAAAACCTTTAGGCTCTGTCAAGATCCAGTTATTAAAGTTATTAAAAATACCTCTGTCTGAATTAAGGTGCAAACGAGACCATCTGCCAGTGACAGGAGTATGGGGTTTTATTTGATAGTAAATATCAAAGAGAGGAAATAAAGAGAGATGTGGGAACCCTGGGCACAGAGAATTCCAGGCTTTCTGTGCTGCCAGGCACTGACCCCCAGGCAAACACTGCACTGACCTGAGGCCGTGGAGAAGCTCCCAAAATTGAGTGACAGCACTGGGATTGTGGGAGTGCAGTTTGGATAGAAGTGTGTGAGATCACAGGGTGCAAAACCCAGAGTTTAAGGGTTTAGAATACAGTAATGTATATAATTTTTGACCTTCTTCTTCATGGCTCTGGGTGGGATTTTGTAATTGGGTAGAAAAGTCCACAGTGCAGGCCACAGGTGGTTGGTTATTGGGTTAAAAGTGAAAATAATTCAGGTGTCATTTCTTAATTGGACAGTTTGTGCTTAAAAGGCCTTGTAGAACTATAGATGCAGCTCCATTTTTTACTTTGTTAGCCAGAAGTGCTGTAGAACTCACAGTTTGTGAGACTGTGATGTAGATAAGAATTAATAAACATCTGAGTCCAAACAAGAAATGTTGTCTGAGCATTTAATCCTGACCCTGGCAAAAAGAAGATAAAAAGTGACAGAGATAGAAAATAGGTGAGAGGGGACACAGAAAGAGAGTGACAGGGACAGAATAAAGAAAATATCACCACCCCATGGATCCCAGTGATGTTCTGTTGATCCTCTCCAGCTGCTCTTAGTGTTGATCCCACAGGATCCCATGGGGGTTAATACAGCTCAGGCCAGGTGGGAATGTCCAGGGCTGTCTCTTGCAGCAGATCCTGATCTGGAGTGGTGCAAGGAATCAGGAATGACTCTGGGGGGCATTTGGGGACACCCTCTGAGGTGTCCCTGATGTCCTGGGGATGTGGTCTGTGGGGTGGATGGGTGTTCAGCGCCTGTGGGCAGAGGTCACACTCAAAACCTCCTCCCCTGCTGGTTTTGGGGGGAGGATGTGGCAACCTGGCCACTGTGGGCTGTGGTCTCCACACCCCAAACCCAGCCAGGGACGGATCTCTGTTGTGTTTGGCTCTTTTGTGGGTGCATTCCTCTCCCTCAGTCCTGTTTGTTTATCCCTAGGCTGGGACAATAGCATACCTAGGGGTTTAACTTAGAGTCCAAAGTCCCAGTCAGGTGTCTTCAGAGAGGTTTCTGTGGTTGTACTTTCTTTGTACAGTTTTTGTTATAATGGGCAAAACCCTTTCATAACCATGCTCAAGGCATGAATCATTTCAGTTCCTGACAGGCTCAACCCCACCATGTTCACCATTAAACCCCGTCCTTCAGTGCCACATCCACAAGTTTTTGGAACATTTCCAGGGATGGTGACTCCACCACAACCCTGGGTGTCCTGTTCCAAGGTTTTTCCACCCTTTTCCAGGAAGAATTGTTCCCAATGTCCACCCTGAGGCTCCCCTGGGCCAGCCTGAGGCCGTTCCCTCTCCTCCTGGCCCTGTGGCCCTGGGAGCAGAGCCCGACCCCCCCGGCTGTCCCCTCCTGGCAGGGACTTGTGCAGAGCCACAAGGTCCCCCCTGAGCCTCCTTTGCTCCAGGCTCAGCCCCTTGCCCAGCTCCCTCAGCCCCTCCTGGGCCTCCAGCCCCTTCCCCAGCTCCCTGCCCTGCCCTGGGCACCTGGACTCAGCAGTGAGGCAGAAGTAGAAACTGCACTGGGGAGCCAGACAGGAACTCTCTGAGTGCCTGGAGAGCAGGAACGCTGTGGGAAAGTGCCCCAGTGGGAAAAGCCCTGGAGGTGCTGGGGACTGGGGCTGACATGAGCCCAGGGGTGCCCAGGTGGGCAAGAGGCCACTGGCCCCTGGGCTGGGTAAGGAATTGTGTGTCCAGCAGGAGCAGGGCAGGGATTGTCCCTCTGTGCTCCAGGGCTGTGTCCAGTTGTGGCTCCTGCAGGAGAGCCCTGGAGGGGCTGGAGCGTGTCCAGGGCAGGGCAGGGAGCTGGGGAAGGGGCTGGAGGCCCAGGAGGGGCTGAGGGAGCTGGGCAAGGGGCTGAGCCTGGAGCAAAGGAGGCTCAGGGGGGACCTTGTGGCTCTGCACAAGTCCCTGCCAGGAGGGGACAGCCAGGGGGGTCGGGCTCTGCTCCCAGGGCCACAGGGCCAGGAGGAGAGGGAACGGCCTCAGGCTGGCCCAGGGGAGCCTCAGGGTGGACACTGGGAACATTTTTTCCCTTCCACAGTGCTCAGGCCTTGGCATGAGGGATCCTGGTCTGCAATGAAAAGGGCAACACTCAAGTGTGTCTGGAAAGCTCTGGAGCTGGAATTTCTTTTCATCCTTGTGCGGCCTCCTCAGGCTGTAACCCATGAAATGTTGCAATTGTGTGGGGATTGACAAGGGAGAGCAGGAAAAGGGCTGAGATCAAATGCTGGAGTCCCCCTGGAGTGTTGGATTGTGTGCATGGAGCTGGGAGGTGGGAGCTGGGATCTGTGCCAGGGCCACAGGGCCAGGAGGAGAGGGAACGGCCTCAGGCTGGGCCAGGGGAGGCTCAGCTTGGCCAGCAGCAGGAATGGAAAGGGTGGAAGGGCCAGCTCCGGCAGGTTTGCAGTGCCCATCCCTGGAAGTGTCCAAGGAAGGCCTGGAGGGTGGCACTCAGTGCTGTGGGCTGGGTGCCAGGGCGGGGATCCGGCACAGCTGTACTGGTGATTTCCCTTTTCCAATCCAAGCAATCCCCTCACTCCGCCCCTCCGCCATCCCCTCACGGCCCCCTCAGCCCCGGCCCCGCCCACAGCACGGGGGGCGCGGCCTCACCCCAAGCCCCGCCTCCCCCCGCGCGCGCCCGGTGCCGGAAGCGCGAAAGGGCCGCGGGGAGGCGGAAGCGCGCGCGGGGCCGCGGCCCGAAGATGGCGGCGAAAACACAGGGCGGGATCCGCCTGAGCGCGGTGAGTCTGAGGGGGCGGCGGGGCCGCGGCCGCGGCTGCCCGGGGAAAGGGACCTGAGGGACCGGCTCCTTCCAACCTGCCGCTGTGGGCAGGGAGGGACGCTTTCCACCGTGCCGGGCTGTTCAGAGCCCCGTCCGAGCTGGCCTTGGACACTTCCAGGGTCACTCCCTCAGCGAGGGCGGGGAGCGCCGCCTCGTCTCTCCGGGGGGACGTGGTGGGACGTGGGGGGCCGGGGGCTTTGCCGCCTTATCCCTGCTCAAATCATGGAAAATTAACTTCTCTCGGTCCGGCCGGGCTGTGCCGAGGGGAAGGTGAAGGCTGGGGGTGGGCTCGGTGTTGAGGGCGGGATTTCCCAGCCGCTGGTGAGCGCCGTGACCTCTAATTGCCAACTTATAACTTCAAATCTTAACTACTTTTATTGCAAGCGGCCTAATTACATTTTAACCCTAATTACATCTGAGGAGGATGAGTGTTCACGCAGTTAAATGCTGCCGTGTTGTGCTTTTCAGTCGCAGTGTTGTTGCTGAGCTGTTGCGGTCGTTTATTTGCGCTGATATAAATGAAGTTAAAGCTGCTTTTCCAGGTGAAACAGGAGGGTTTTTTCAAGTCAGTGTCTTTAAACCTCACCTAAACCTACACCTGGCTCATTGCCTTGCTTATAGAATAGTAGAAAGAAGCAGGAGTACTACGATGAGTAACTTAGCAAATATTTGAGTGAAAAAAGGTGTGTTCGAATTTGCTCAGCACTGCTGGAATTGCAGATTCCGAGATCATTGAGTCCAACCTCTGGCTGAAATTATATCACACAATATCAATTTCTGTTGCCTTAATATGAATTTCTATTACCCTAATAAAAGTTGCCATGAATTCTAGAGATGAGCTCTAAATGTCATCTCCTCGAAGTTCCAAAATTGCATTTGGATTTTGGTTTCAGGCCTTTAATTCTTGCAAGTGTCGGTTTGTGTGATATTTTATTGCAGCAGGGCTGTCCTTCTTTAGATAAAGATTTGGGTTTATTATTACTTTTTGGATGTATTATTGGTCTTCTTGAGAGGAAAAAGTATCCAAAAATCAGCCTTTGCATCTGGCAGTTGAGAGTTTAAAATCATTCTCAGGTTGAAATCACGTTGCCAAGCTGAACTCTCAGAGGCACAAATGAAACAAGACACTCTTGGTGACTTTCTGAATTATTTTCAGGCGCTCTTTGGTTTTGTCTGTTGCAGGCACAACGGAGAATTTGCATTCAGTGGCTTTCCAGTGAAAGCTGTGAGTTTTGTAGGGTTTTTTGGGGTTTTTTTTTGGCTCAGGTGGAGCAGCTGATGCAGTTTTGACCAGGTTTATAAAAGGCTTTGTAACGTAGAGAATGGTGGAGAGAGCTGATGGTCACAGCAATTTGGGAATAAAAAGTATTTCCTGTGCATTCAGAGGCACTGGGAGCTCCTTCCCACACTGGAATTTCTCTCTTGCTGTTGCTCTGGCAATATTTTTGTCCAGCTGAACAATGAAGCAGCTCGGGGAAGCGATCCAGGTTAATATTTTATTTAATATTTTAAGAGTGGTTTTTAATTTGGATCGGCCCCTTGACGTGGTTCATTGCACAGTCGTGGACCTGGGATTGTGTGGTGGGAGGAGAGATTTCAGGAAGTTTCAGGAGGAATTTTCTCCTGGAAAGGGTGGTCAGGCCTTGGGAAGAGCTGCCCAGGGAGGTCTGGAGTCCCCACCCCTGGAGGTGTCACCTGGAGGTGTCACTCAGAGCTCTGGGCTGGGGACAAGGTGGGCATGGGGCACAGCTGGGACTCGATGAAATTTAATTTAATTCCATGAAAATGGCAGTGTTGTCCCCAAGAAGTTGTTAAATAAATGCAGGATAAACCAGGATGTATTTTTCACTCTAATGCATGAATTATTGTAGTGATGGTGGGTAACACAACAAAAAATTATTATGTGCAAGCAATAAGTTCCTAAAATGAGACAAAGCCTGCAGGGGTTTGGGATTTGTGCATGCCTTAGGATCTGCAGGGATGGGACAGTTCAGGTTTGCTTGGAAAACTGGAATTCCCGAAGCTGCCTGTCGTTTTTGAGAGATAAACTGCTTTATTCTTCAATATTTGCTGGTTTATAACTGCAGGAGATGCTGTTCTCAGGACAGCTGAGTTTCAGATATGCTCAGCTGGAAGAAGTGGGAGGTTTGAGTTGTGTTTGGCTGCACTTGGTCTCGGCAGAAAAAATGAAATTACCAAACAAAACCCACTTGGTAACGAAATATGTTTGGCTGAGCGAGCAAAACAGCTGGATTGGCCAAGTGAGTGTTCAGCACTCACTGAACTCAATTAATTATGAGCTAATTAAAGTGCTGCATTGATGAACAAAGTGTAAGGGGACAAACGGACTTAAATATTTCTTGATGAGTTCATCAGGAGTCAGGGAGTGGTTGCTGACAGCTGGATTGCTCTGGAGGAAACTGCAGAACTGATGGCCTCAAACCACTGTTCTGTTATTTAATCTGGTTTTGTGCCTTTGTTTCAGTGAGGAAGGGGTTGGATGGGGCTTGGAGCATCCTGCTCTGGTGACAAATGTCCCTGCCTGTGGCAGGGGTTGGAACTGGGTGGTTTTTAATTCCCTTCCAACCCAGACCAGTCTGGAATTCTGTGATCAGGTGGTGCTGTCTGCTCTGAGGTAACTTTCCCCACACTTGCTCACCTTTTGCTGAGGGATGGGAGCTGTGAGAGCCAAGACCCCGTTTGTTCCAGTTCCATCTTCCAGCCCTTCCTGTTACAATTCCCAGTCCGTGAGCCACCTTCCAGCCTTTCTCAAACCTTCCCCAAGCCGTGATCCAGAGAATAAAGGCACGACTCCTGTGATGTTTTCAGAATTCCCACTGGCTCAGCAGTGAAATGAGGGGGGTGGAGCTGTTGTGTGACACAGGCAAGGTTTGATTTCTGTGCACACAGAATGATTTGGCTCACGGGCAGAAAAGGACATTTATTGCTGATGGTGACACTGTGGGTGACACTGAGGTTCTTTCTGTCCTTCCTCAGTGTTATCTGATGGTCAGGGGAGGTGCTTCTTCCTTTTCAGAAGGAATTTCTTTCCTGGAGAGGGTGCTCAGGCCTTGGAAAGCTGCCCAGGGAGGTTTGGAGTGCCCATCCCTGCAGGTGTCCAAGGAAAGCCTGGATGTGGCACTCAGTGCTCTGGGCTGGGGACAAGGTGGATCAAAGATTCCATGAGATTCCCAAGTGTGAGTTGATATCTCTGTCAAAACCACAGTCAGGATTTCTTGCCACGTCCATATTCCAGGGAATCCAGCAGGGAATCCAGCAGGGAATCCAGCATCTCCAGCCTCCTGTGTGGAGCTGTTCAGGATTTCTTGCCATGTCCATATTCCAGGGAATCCAGCAGGGAATCCGGCATTTCCAGCTTCCTGTGTGGAGCTGTTCAGGATTTCTTGCCATGTCCATATTCCAGGGAATCCAGCAGGGAATCCAGCATCTCCAGCCTCCTGTGTGGAGCTGTTCAGGATTTCTTGCCATGTCCATATTCCAGGGAATCCAGCAGGGAATCCAGCATCTCCAGCCTCCTGTGTGGCTGGAGCTGTTCTGGATTTCTTGCCATGTCCATATTCCAGGGAATCCAGCAGGGAATCCAGCATCTCCAGCCTCCTGTGTGGAGCTGTTCAGGATTTCTTGCCATGTCCATATTCCAGGGAATCCAGCAGGGAATCCAGCATCTCCAGCCTCCTGTGTGGCTGGAGCTGTTCAGTGTTTCAGCAGGGAGCTGAGCAGATGCCAAATCCCTGAATGTGCATCCCTGTGGTGAGCTGGGATTTCCAAATATGGTTTTGTTTTGCCAGGGAGGGATTTCAGGTGGGAAAAACCCCACCAGTTGTTTCTGGTAGATTTTGATCCCAAAGCTTAGAAAACAAAGTGCTGCCAGCTCTGTGAAAGTGAAGAGAATCCCCTGATTTCCTGTACAGCAGAGGGAGAAATCCAAAGATCCTTTTACCCACGTGCTGTAGCACATGAGAGATTTCCATTAATAGCCCAGAGGAATTTTCTTTTGGATTCAGAATGACTTGGAAGCATTTGGGAGCACCCTGGCTGGGCCTGACTCGGTGGCCCAGATTTTGCAGAGCTGGAGCTCTGAAGCACAGATGGCAGCGAGGAGCTCGGTGTCTGTTCCCTCTGGTGCTCCATGGAGAAATGCAGGGATTAAGTTGCACTTGGAATTGTGTCATGTGCTGCTGTGACCTGAGCATCGAGGTGAAGGCTCTTGGCACTTGGTGTTGCTCTGCTGCTCCCTGTGCCTTTCTCCTGCTCTGCTGCCTCCTTTGTGGCTCTAATTTGCTTTTGGCATCGTTTCTTTTCACCTCGGAGCTTTGAAGTGGCTGCTTGCTTTTCTTTGATTTACACTTGACTTTTATTTACACTTGGTATCTTTATAAAAGTGCTTGTCAACGAGTAGCTCTGTAAAAATCGTGCAGGATGGATCTGCACACAGGATTTTAAATTATTTCTCAGATTTTCTGTGTGTAACAATGTGGATGATGTTGTGGGTTTTGTGTCACTCAGGGGTACAAGGGCTGTTTTCAGTGTTGTGTTCACAGGTGCTGCTTTTTCCACAACTCTGGCAGGGGGGCTTGAGCAAATCTGTGCAGGGGGTTTGTAGGAGTGTAACCATGGATTTCCTCAGGGATAATGGAAACACAGGCATTAGTTGCAGCAGTTAAAATTTCTCCAAATGTTGCATGGACAGGTCCTTAATTTACATGGATATTTAGTTCTGGTTTTCCAAGTCTTGCAGTGAATATATGTGGGCTGGGGCTGCTTGGCAGTTCTATTGTCACTGACATCTCCAAGTTACATCCCACAAAAAGTGCTTTATTTGCATATTTTCATTTAATTCTGGCACAAAGCACCCCTTGAGAGGGTCTGAGAGGGGATTTTGGTCACTGTGAGCACAGACAGTGACCCACAGAGGGTGTTGGGTGCTGCTCACTCTTCACATGAAGCTTGAATCCTCCTGTTGAGATGTGAGTTTTTAACATCTGAGAGCTTCTCTTACTGGGTTTGGACCATGGCTTTGATGTTTTCTGTGGCCTCTGCATTATTAGATACCAATGGTTCCTTACATTTTTAAAAAGACTGTTGGGATGACAACCCATGCTCAGAATATGCTGAGACTGTGCTGAATTTCCTCTTCAAGAGCTGATTAATGTTCCCTGAAATCAATTCAGTCACAGCCTTTTGATAGAGTTAACCAAACCAGCTTCATGGAATCTTCCTTTATTGAACAGAAACAGAGAGCACAAACTAATGTCCCTGCTTGTGCTTTATTCCAGCTGTGCCCAAAGTTCTTGCACACCAATTCCACCAGCCACACCTGGCCCTTCAGTGCAATTGCAGAACTCATAGGTAGGTGATCAATAACTTGGAATAATTCTTGTTTCTTGTTACCAAACCTTTTCCAGCAGGTAGGGGAAGACCTGGCTGATCATCCTCAGTGTTTTGCTTTGTTCTGGTCCTGTTGCCTGCATTACCTGGGGTTGTGCATCTGTTTGTTAGCTCCTGTTGATCATCTTGACTTTAATTTGGAGCAGAAGTGAATTGGACATCTCCAGTGTTCCTCTTTTCCACAGGCAGGGAATGATGAACTGCTTCCTCAAAATAAAGGTGTGGCTGGGACCCCAGCCAAGCTGATGGAGCCCTTTGCTGCTGCCACAGGGAGCAACTCCTCTGGTCACCATCTCCCCCCTTTTCTCCCCCCCTTTCTCCCCCCCTTTCTCCCCCCCCTTTCTCCCCCCCTTTTCTCCCCCCCTTTTCTCCCCCCCTTTTCTCCCCCCCTTTTCTCCCCCCCTTTTCTCCCCCCCTTTTCTCCCCCCCTTTTCTCCCCCCCTTTCTCCCCCCCTTCTCCCCCTTCTCCCTCCCCCAGAGAATTAACCTAACAGAAGAAAACAGGGATTTTTCAGCTGGATAAGCCTGAAGCTGTCCCAGAGGAGGAAACCAGAGCCCTGTAGCTGTGGAAGACCTGGCTGTTTTGGGAGTACAACCTGTTAAATCATCTCAGCTCTTTTCACACTCCAAATCCTTCTAAACTTTCAGTTGTACCTGTACATCCTCTTTCATGATGCTGAAATACATTTTATGAAATATTTCCCCGTGACACAATTTGGAGCTAAAGTTTCTAGGAAGAAACTGCCAAGCTGTGGTTCCTTTTATTGGCTCGAGCTGTTTTCTGTCTCTCAGCTGAAGCTGCAGAGAACAGGCACTGAGGCAGAGGTGCCATCACATCCCAGCCTTCCTCCTCCTCCTCCTCCCAAATCCCAGGGGATGAGGGGAAGAGATGGAACAAAGTGTTGTCCCTCCCAAATCCCAGGGGATGAGGGGAAGAGATGGAACAAAGTGTTGTCCCTCCCAAATCCCAGGGGATGAGGGGAAGAGATGGAACAAAGTGCTGTTGGGCAGCTGAGGCTGGGCCTGGCTTTGCTGCCAGGTTTCTGTTTCACTCCTGTTTGACTCTTTTCACATCCTGTAAACAGAAAGTTGAGTCTAAAACATTTTGTAGCTCCCTTCTGGGAGAAAGAGAGAAAGTAGGCATTGCACCAGCTGCTCTGCAGGCAAGAAATGAAACTGGAACCTTGGCTTGGTTTCATTTTCTGTTCTCCTGTGAGCTGCTCACCTCCAGTGACATTTTGGTCTCTATGTTGCTGTCATTGATAATCTGAGGAATTTTGGGTTGGTTTGGGTGAGGTTCTCCTAAGCTGGATGCAGCTGTTCCATCCCAACACTCTGATTTACTTCAAAATGTGTTTGCACTGAGTTGGATTTTTGTTTTCTGGTCTCCCACTCTGTTTTTCTTGCCCCCAGATAATGCCTACGATCCAGATGTGAGCGCCAAACAGATCTGGATCGACAAAACCGTCATCGACGACAACATCTGCCTGACGTTCACTGACAATGGCAATGGGATGAACTCAGAGAAGCTGCACAAAATGCTCAGGTGGGCACCCTCTTCACCTGTCTTGTCCAAATTCCAGCTCTGGTTCTGTCATTGCTCAGTTTGCTCCTGTTTCTCATTTGTAATTCGCTGATTTTGCTCATCAGTTCAGCATTTCTGAAGGTCCTGAATGTCCAGGTGAGACTCCAGAGCAGGCAGGTGCTGCTAAAGCTTCCCTGTAACTTTGTCAGGGAACTTTTACCTCATAATTTCCTTCCATCCTTTCTCTCAGCCCTCCCTTTATGCTGTGGAAACTCTCTGTAGTGCCTGCTAGTGGAGATAAGGAGAATTCAAATATTTTATTTTTACTATCATCATCATTATTATTAATTGCTGTAGTTTAAGTTAGTGAATTAAAGGGACATTCAGCTCAAACCCATTGGAATATTAATAATAAATGTCTTGTAGAAAAATTAATGGATTTTCTATTTTTTAGGTAATTGTCTATTTATCTTTAAATATTCTGTAGGGTTGGAACTGATTTTTCTCTTCTTTCTACAGCAGCAAAAAGTTTTCTGTACAATTTTTCTCTTAGTGTAAAACACTGCTCTGCCTGCAGATTTAAATTTGAGCAAGCTCGAATTCAAACTGTTACTTTTCTGTTAGATACCATAATTAATAACTTCCTAAATTCCACATGCCAGTTCCCTGTTTTACTTGAAGTGTGATATGGAAATAAAAAACTTGGAGATCGAACATTTTCTAGGGAGTGGAGGGGAGAAAAAGACAGGGTTAGGGGATTTTGTTAGAATTTATTTTGAGATTATAGGATAACTATCAGAATCCCATAAGAATGCTTTTTCACCTAATTCTAGACTTGATATTTCTATTCCATACTTAGAAGGTGGAAGTAGGTTTTCCAGAGTGTGGATTTAGCAGCGTCGTCCAGGTGATTTTAGGATTTAATTGTTCAGGAGTCCCTGACCTCTAAAACAAGAGGGTTGGATTAAATAATTTGGCAAGTCCTACGCTTGCATCTCTTGAACTTTCAAGTTTTCCAGTGATTTTTTTCCCCACCCTCCTCACGTTTTCCACGTTGCAGCTTCGGCTTCAGCGAGAAGTCGGTGATGAACGGGCGCGTGCCCGTGGGCTTGTACGGGAACGGCTTCAAGTCGGGCTCCATGCGCCTGGGCAAGGACGCCATCGTCTTCACCAAGAACGGGGACACCATGAGCGTGGGCATGCTCTCCCAGACCTTCTGGAGGCCACCAAAGCAGAGCACGTCATGGTTCCCATCGTGACGTTCACCAACCAAAATATCCTTTGGCATTCCCGGTGAAAAGTGGATGGATGGGTGGGCAGAGTCCAATAGGATGAGGTTTAATAAGTCCAAGTGCTGAGTCCTGCGTTTTGGCCACAAAAACTTCCTGCAGTGTTACAGGCTGGGGATGGTGTGGCTGGACAGTGCCAGGCAGAAAGGGACCTGGGGGACTGGTGACAGCAGCTGGACATGAGCCAGCAGGTGGCCATGAAGGCCAATGGCTCTGGCCTGGGTCAGGAATGGTGTGGCAGGAGCAGGGAGGTCATTCTGCCCCTGGACTGGGCACTGGTGAGGCCAGACCTCGAATGCTGTGTCCAGTTGTGTCCCCTCAGTTCAGGATGGACATTGAGTGCTGTGTCCAGCTCTGGTTTAGGATGGTCATTGAGTGCTGTGTCCAGCTCTGGCCCTCAGTTCAGGATGGACACTGAGTGCTGTGTCCAGTTCCCTCAGTTTAGGATGGACACTGAGTGCTGTGTCCAGCTTTGTCCCCTCAGTTCAGGATGGACACTGAGTGCTGTGTCCAGCTCTGGCCCCTCAGTTCAGGATGGACACTCAGTGCTGTGTCCAGCTGTGTCCCCTCAGTTTAGGATGGACACTGGGTGCTGTGTCCAGTTCCCTCAGTTCAGGATGGACACTGAGTGCTGTGTCCAGCTCTGGCCCCTCAGTTCAGGATGGACACTGAGTGCTGTGTCCAGCTCTGGCCCCTCAGTTCAGGATGGATGTTGAGACTGTAAAAATGCACTCTACACCCAAGCTGGTGTTTCTATACAGGGAAGGGTTTAAGACTCACCCAAAAACCTTTTAAGGGAAGAACACTAGAAGTTTCTTTGCTCTCCTGATGGTAATTGGCTCAGTGCCAAGACAAAACCACTCCTAGGTCTGTTTACCTGTTCCTCAGAAATGTAGCTACTCTCTGTTGGGCTGTTTGCCAAAAAACCCACCTAAATAGTTCAATATTTAAGGGAGAGCACGAGGCTTCTCAGGGCATTCTCAAGGTGTTGTAGCAGGTGTGTGAGACCTGTACTCACACAGTGTTCAGCTTTGTTCTTTGTTTTTGGATTATTTTCTTCTTTTATTAAAACCTTTTTGCTTTTTCAAGTCATACTCAACCGTGCAGTCTCACAAAATTATTTAAGCCATTTTCTGTGAGGTGCTGGACACCCTCAGAGGTACTGAGCTGATAACAGAGCTGATAACACCTGGCTCTGAGAAATTCAATAGGAGATGCCTGAGCCTGTCCAGAGGAGGGGAACAAGGCTGGTGAGGGGCTGGGAACACAAACCCTGTGAGGAACGGCTGAGGGAGCTGGGCTTGTTCAGCCTGGAGAAAAGGAGACTCAGGGGTGACCTCATCACTCTCCACAGCTCCCTGAAAGGTGCCTGTGCTCAGCTGGGCTTGGGCTCTTTCTCCAGGTAACAATGGACAGAACAAGGGGACACAGCCTCAAGCTGCACCAAGGGAAATATAGGCTGGATATCAGGGAAAAGTTTTTTACAGAAAGAGTGATAAAAGTGTTGGAATTGTCTGCCTGGGGAGGTGGTGGAGTCACCATCCCTGGATGTGTTTAAACAAAGCCTGGATGTGGCACTGGGTGCCAGGGTTTAGTTGAAGTTAGGGTTGGGTTGGTCTCAATGATCTTGGAGGTCTCTTCCAACCCAGCTGGAAAGTTGTGGGTCCATCCCAAATTTGGGGGATAACGTCACCCAAAGGAAATCCTTGGCTGTTTTATGGATGTTCATAGCAAGATTCTCCCCTTGGACAGAAGACATAAGCCAAAAAATTCTGGGAGATGCTGTAATTGGTTAAAACCTTCAAGTTTGAATGAGAAGCTGGGAGCTGAGTCCAGAAATTTCCTCATTTTCTGAAATCTTTTCTCCATTCCAAGTCCCTCTCCTTAACACAGAGCCCACGGCAGATCAGTGATCTCACAGAATCCAAGAACAGCCTCAAGGCCATCCTGGCACATTCCTTGTTCTCTACTGAGGAGAAATTACTGGCTGAGCTGGATGCCATCCTGGGGAAAAAAGGCACCAGGATCATCATTTGGAATCTTAGAAAGTAAGATAAACCCAGTCTCTTCATTAATTTTCTTTCAGTGTATGCAAACATAGAAGGATTTGGGGGTTCTTTGTGTGTAGAATAACTGGAACAAGCTGTGTGCAGTTAAAAAAAAAAAGGGAAGCTGGACTCCAATGTGTATTTCAGCAAATCTCTGAGGAATTCCCTTTTTTTTTCCTGCTTTCCTGGCTCCACCACAACACCTCCTCTTCTAATTGCTTTTTTCCCCTATAATTCATACATTTTCCCATCTTCATTCTTAGAGATAAGAACGGCAGACCAGAATTTGACTTTGACAAGGATAAATACGACATCAGAATTCCAGAAGACTTGGATGAAACAGGCAAAAGAGGCTACAAAAAACAGGAGAGACTGGACCAGATTGTTCCAGAAAGTGATTATTCCCTACGAGTACGTGTTGGATTTTTAAAATTGGGTTGATTTTTGGAAGCTGGAGGGTGTAAATATTTGAAATTTAATCATGTGTGTTTTATAGGCTTACTGCAGTATTTTGTACCTGAAGCCAACCATGCAGATCATCCTGAGAGGACAGAAAGTGAAAACACAGCTGGTTTCCAAAAGTTTGGCCTTCATTGAGAAGGATATCTACAGACCCAAATTCCTCAGTGTATCCTTCAATATTTCCATTGCAGAACTGAATTCTGTGACCTGATTCTGTTGCAGTTATATTGATGAATTTTGGGTTATTTTGGGGTGGGTTTTTTTGGTTTAAGTCATAGTGAAAGAATTATCTCAATATAAGAAAAGAAATTCCTAAGACCCACTCAAAGTAACTCTTATTTTTTGTGTTCCATGAGGTTCACTCTGTTTTTCCTTAATATCTGCTCAAAGGCCAAAACAGTCAGAATTACTTTTGGATTTAACTGCAGAAACAAAGATCATTATGGGATAATGATGTACCACAAAAACAGACTCATCAAAGCTTATGAAAGAGTTGGGTGTCAGTTAAAGGTAAGAAATTGAGGCTTCAAAATCTTTTAAGATCTTGACAATTTCATTCTAACACTGATTTTATAAAAGAATATGGATGGAAAGCAAGATATTGATGTGTACTTTATAAAATCACCTTTTTTGTTGTATGCAGCAGTTTAAAATTGTATTAAATTTTTTACTTTTGAGGCTGTTTGATACAAAAATATGAATCTGAGCACATCTTCCAGGACAAAAAGAGGAGTGGAACAGAGGATTTGTTATTTAGGGGGTTTAGATCAAGATTCTCTCCTTGGAGAGGAGTCAGAAAATCCTTTTTGCCCAATGTAGATAGAGTTAATAATTACCTCCAGCAAACTCTTGCAATATTGGCATGAATTTTGTGTTGGTTTTCCTGATAAACTTCAATTCCTTGCAGGCAAACAACATGGGTGTGGGTGTTGTTGGGATTATTGAATGCAACTTCCTAAAACCAACTCACAACAAACAAGATTTTGACTACACCAATGAATACAGGTATTTTTATCTGCATTTTCTATCCCACAGTAGCATTTCCTGGGAAATACTTGATAAAGCTGCAGTCAGCTCCTTTTAGACACTTTTTTGTCTTCCCCCTCTTTGTCTCTTTTAAATAAATAATTTTTATTGTGGGAAAATATTTTAAATAAATATTTTTCCATAATATCCACACCAGCCTTGCTCCCATGTTTTTCCCTGGATAATTCCTTTGTGGCTGTTCAGGATGAGGCATTTTCCATGTGCTTTTAAGGTGGATTTTAATGTGGAAATTTTGGGCATGGATTGCAAACATTGGTGATCCTGAACCATTTCCTGTGTGGCATCAAAAAGTCCTTTGGCAGAGGGGCAGGAATTGGGAATGCCCTTGGCAGGCACAGTGAGCAGGGAATATTTTTTACTTTTTGGGGTTTTCCTCAATCCCTTGAGTTTGATTTGTCTGTCAGCACTCCAGGAAACCTGGGAACTTTGTGCCCAACCAATCTGTCCAAAAAACATAATTAAGTCAACATCCAGACAAGTGGGAGAATCAGAAAGGTTGGAAAAGACCTCCAAACATTTGAGTGCCACATCCAGTTGTTCTTGGACCTAACTTTGAGGTGGAGTTGTGAGTTTATAAATTAAATTAAATTAATTTAAAAGGAAATTTAAATTAATTTAAAAGGAAATCTCTCTCTGAGGAGAGAGATTTCACCCCAGTTGCTGCTTCAGCAGCAAAACAGCCTCTCCTCTCTTGGCTGCTGTGTTTTCTATCAGCTCCTGGTGCCGTGGAGTTCCCATTCCTGCAGGGATTCCAGCAGGACCTGGCTGTGATGTCTCCACTCTGCTGGGTGTTTATCATCCAGGAACAGATTCCCCCTGCCAGCTGCATTCCATCCAGGAGGCAGCAACTGCATTTCACCTCTGATTTCAGGGCTGTTACAGGGAATGTAACTTCCCAACTTTATCTGATTCTACCCCCACAGCACTTGGAATGTGGGTGGGCACAGTGATGCCACACTTGAAACATCTTCTGGGAAGGTTTTTCTGCCAGGAGGGCTCCAGGCTTTGACAAAATGTTCTTGGTTTGGGCTGGATGGGAAGGTGCCTGCACTTCTTCCCTCCCCAGAGAAGGGATGTGGTCCCATCCCTGCCTCACTGCTTGTTGGTTTCTTATCTTTTTTTCTTTGTGTTAAAGCTGGGATTAGATGAGATGAGAAACTGATTAGATGAGAAACTGCTCCTTTGTGCCCTGCTGGTGCCCCCTGGGTCAGCAATCCCTGCCTGGGGTTCAGAGGTGACCTGGATCCGAGCTCTGGGTCACAGACTTCACTGCACAAACATTTGTGTTGGTTCAAGGCCTGGGGCTGAGCCAGGCAGGGAGGGCTGGGCCTGGTTACTCATCCCCTGCATTGCCCCGAGGTGAATTCCACAGGCTGACAGGAGCTGTCCTCACCTCCAGCTCACCTGGGAGCTTTGTTGTTGTTCCTCACCTCTCCCTCCTGGGTGTGCCAGCTCTGAGAGTCCCTGAGCAGGAAACAAAACTGAAAATAACCTTGCTCCTTTTATCAGAGTGCAGAGTTTATATCACATTGAAGTGATCAAATGTTTGCCAGCTCCTTGTTGTAAAGTTGGACATGAGCTGAGAGTAGCCATGAACCTGCACTTGGGGTGTACAGGCACAGCCAAACCCAGGGTGAGGTCCTGGATTGGTTTTGTGCTTTTTTGAATTCTCTGGTTGAGGCTGAACTGGTGAAACCCCTCCAGGGTTTGCTCTCTCCATGAACAGCACTCTTGATTTCTTTGTGCTCTGACTCATATTTCCAGGAATTCCTCTGCTGACAAACATGACTTCAGACAATTCCTCATTTCTCCAGGTTTCTAAATTAAAAAAAAACCTTTCTAAAAGGAAAAGCTTTTAGAAAAGCTCCTTACCCACTCCTGTGCAATTAGAAATATTTTTTAAAAATTAATATGTTAAAAAAGTTTAAAGTTTTTAAAAACTAAATTAAAGTGGTTCATGCACTTACTCTGTCAGTGGAGTTTATAAAGGTTCTTTCTGTGCCAGAATTGGATTATTCAAGGTGGTCTTTGAATTCCTTTCTTTGTAGACTCACGATAGCAGCACTGGGAGAGAAGCTCAACGATTACTGGAATGAGATGAAAACCAAGAAAAACGAGGAATATCCCTTAGCTCTGCCCGTCGAGGAGATCCAGTGAGTCCTGCTGTGACAGCAGAGAGCTGAACACCCTGATTTATGTGCTAGGAGAACCCTGCCTGATGTGCAGCTGCTGATTTATTCTGGTTTTGCCCAGGAAACAGCCTGACCAGACGTGGGTGCAGTGTGACATGTGCCTCAAGTGGCGGAAGCTCCCAGATGGAATCGAGCACTTGCCAGAGAAGTGGTACTGCTCCCTCAACCCTGACCCCCAATTCCGGTAAGGACACGGCCCAGGGACACCTCCCAGTCCCACTGATCCCCTGGGAGCTGCAGGGGCTGCTCAGCTCCTTCTGTTGTGGGTTATTTCCTGTCCCCTTCCTTCCCTCAGGGATTGTAAAGTGCCAGAAGAGCCAGAGGATGATGATTTGATACATCCCACGTACGAGAAAACCTACAAGAAAAAGTGAGTTCTGGAGAATTCTACAAGGCTCTCAACACTAAAAACCAGCAGGGAGAGCTGGGCAGCAGTTGGGGTGAAAGTCCAACTCCCAGAGGGGTGGTGTCCATAGGATTTGGCAGTTTGGGATGTCCCAGGAGCAAACTCTGAGGGCTGTTAAGGAGATCTTGGCTGTGAAACTTTCACAGCATATTGAAAAATCAATACATTTGTTTAGGAATAAAAGGGTTCTTAGCTAAGGTGGATGACAAAACTGATTTGGGTAATTGTGATGCTGCCTCACATTCTAGAAGTGGAAGTTTGGGGTTGTTTCAGATATTTTAATAAATAATCTAGAGGGAACTTGTTGGAAGTTAAGCTAACTTCAGACAAGCTTCCTGAGGGAATTTTCATTCAGTAAACAAGAATACTGGGATTATTGTGTTGAGCTGAGGTGAGGAGCATTGTGTTTGCTTTTAGAGCTTAGATTTAGTTTTTATAATGAACAAACAGTTTGAATCTAAGGTTTAATTTCTATTTTTTCCTTGCTGCTGTGCAGGGACAGGGAAAAACTGAAGAGGCGACTGGAGTACGGCCACCAGGTAACTCCTGACGCTGGCAGGAGCCTGCCCTGGCCACCAATGTCTGCTTTAACCCCCAGTTTTACTCTGATGGCTCTGCAGGATTTGCTCACCCCAAAATCCCCTTTCTTTGCTGCCCAGTGATGGAAAATCCACCATTTCTTTTTCCTTAGGAAGGAGTTTGAGAGGGACAAAGGCCAAAACTAGAGGAGATGTCAGTCACTCGTTTTTTATGGCAGCACACCCAGTTCTTGAGAGGGGATTTGTTGGAGAGAGATGTGATGAGGATATGAAAGTTCCTTAAAAGTGGAGATCTCAGAGGGGGGATAGACAGAGGTGGAACAGCTACACTTGTGCAAGGAAACACTCAAATTCAGATTCAATCCAGATGCAGAACAAGGTGTTTGATGGCAATATCTGGATTGTAACTGAGAATCAAATTTCCTAAGTAGGATTTAGTTTCAGTTGCATTCAAAATCAATTTCTGACCTGAGACCATTTCATTTCTGGAGAAGAGATGCTGCATGTTCTGTTCTAACCTATTTGTTTCATTTTACTGTTTCTCTGCCATTGCATCTCCTCCAGCACAAAAGTATAATTTCTAAAAGTGAAATAATGGCTCATTTTGGGCCAACTGTGAACTGGGATGTGTCCTGGAGTTTGTGTCTGATGGGCAAACTCCAGACACATCCTGGGGGAAAGGTCTTGCCTGGGATTCTGCACAGCACTTTAAAATGAAAAACTGGGATTTGCAGTAGTTTAATCAGCCTTTCTCATCCCAAAACTCTGAGCCTGGGTTCAAGGAGGTACTTGGATATGGAACTGTCAGAATTTTAGGTGTTGGGATATAAAGAACTGCTTAAATCTATCCTGAAGAATCCACTAATATCTGTTTATTTCCATTCTTAACTTAAATTGTCTTACAGATTAATAATGAAATACTTCTAAAAACACCTGTTTCTTCAAGTAAAGACTTCAAAGCATTCTCAGCTCCAAATACAAAGGAAGCTCTTCCAAGGGCAATTATACCAAAATCATCAGATGCTTCTTCTTCTTCTTCTGTTAGAAGATCTCTGCCTGTTTTCATTCAAGTATCTTCCCCTCATTTGGATGCTGATAGCAGGTGAGTGGACCTGTACAAAGGAGATTCCTGTTTGTTTTTAAAATTAATAACTTAATGAAAATGATGGTGTTGGGGGCAGCTTCAGCTGCTGAAATTCCTGGGGGAATTCTGGGAGCATGGGAAGCTTCAGGTTAAAGGGACCTGGAGACTTTGTCAAGTACAAAAGTGAATGCAAGGAAATGACAAAGGAGCATTTTCAGTGATTTGTCTGCTCAGGAGCAGAGTTTGTGTTCTCCACACTCCACAGGCTGTTTTCCTGAAGTTCTGTGGGGATGTTCCTGGGAATACTGGATTTGTTTCAGAATAATGTGGGAGTGTGTGGATGGCAGGCACTTGTTTTTACAGGAATTTACTCTGGCTGCACAAATTAAAATCCCATGCAGGGTTTTTTTCTGGAGTGGTAAATTTTGAACAATGTTCAGAGGAACGCTGCACATGGTTGGAAACAAAGATTTGGCAGCATTTAAGCAAATAAACTGATCATTTTAATATTTTCCTCCTCAGTCTCAAAAGGAGGACACAGAGCTCTGTGACCCCTGTGTCCCTAAAGACACCTCGGCTCAGTGACAAAACATTCAACAACCACGAGGAGGAGGATGATGATGATGAGGATGTCATCATTCTAGAGGAGAGCAGCACTCCAAAGCCTTCAGCAGATGCTGATGTTCCCGTGGTAAAAACAGAATGTATCAATTTGGATCAGGAGGAGAAGCAGAAGGAAAACTCTGCCCTGGGGGAACCTTGCAGTGCGAGCACTTCAGAGGTAAGGAATGACCAGCTGAGCTCAGGAACACAGACAGAGCTCCCACAGCTGGTGGTGAAAAAGGAAGAGGTGGAAGACATCCCAGTGCAGATTCCTGGGGCAGGGATGGAAAAGGAACAGCACAAGGTCAATGGTGTACCTGAGACATCGGCAGAGATGGAAAACGAACTGAAAAATCAGCTGCAATTATTGAACAGAGAAAAAGAAATGTACCAAAGCAAATGCGAAGCGTTAGCCAAACAGGTGGAAACGCTGGAACAGCAGCTCCTGGAGATGAATAATAAATATGTGAAAAAGGAAATGTGCCATCAGGCAACAGAGACAGATCCCTCCTTGGGAGAAGGAAACGCTGACGGGAGGAGCTTGGCAGAGGTGACAGCCCTGTACGAGCAGGCCCTGGGGGAAATAGCAACGCTCAAGGAGCAGTGCAGCACCCTGCAGAACCTAAAGACTGAGTGCAGCAGATGTGCTGATGGTGAGATCAAGAGCGAGGTGGATGAGATGGCGGTGCAGCTGGATGATGTTTTCAGGCAGCTGGACAAGTGCACCATTGAGAGAGACAGGTACAAAAGCGAGGTACGTCTGGCAACACGTACGATCATTTCAATTCCCTCCGTTTTTTACACAGCACTGCTACTCCACGATGTTCTGAATAGTTTTTACAGCTTTATTTTTATTTGGATTGGCAGATTGAAGTCCTAGAAGTGGAGAAGAATCAAATGGCCTCTCAGTGTGAGGAGCTCAAGGGAGAGCTGGCTCAGTTAAAAGCTTCAATCCCACAGGCTGTAGCACGTGCAAATGATTCTACCACCAGTAATGTAGAAGACTCTGTAAATTTTTCTGATGGAGAAAGGTATCAGTTTTGTTCTTTCTAGATGTTATTTCAAGATTTTTTTTTGTTGGTTGTATTTGAAATGTTTTGGTGAAGGTTATGTCTGATAATAAAATGTGATGCTCAGAATTCTTTTCTACTGCCTTTTGTGACTCCTAACTAATGTTTTGTTTTTGTTTTTTTTTAATCAAGTGATGTTTGTGATTTATGATTTATTTGTGTGAGCAGGATTGGCCAGCACACCACAGAATGGCAAACTGATGCTTCTTAAGATATCCAAAATGTTTTATAATTTCTAAACACATCTTGCAAACCAAGGAGAGAAAATGGAGGCAGAAAAGGGGGGATCGTTGTTTTCTGCTGTGTAATGACCTTCACTTTGAGGGTCTGTTTTTCTGTCTTGAATCAATTGAAGAGTCTGGATTTGAAACTTTCCTGTAAGAACCCCTTGCTGCATGCAAATCCTGTGGAATCAGGGCCCAGGGTGTGTCTTGGAATTGAAAAAGGGTTGAAACTTCCAGCTGGAGAGCTTGGAGCTTTGGGAAGTGGGAATAGCACACACAAAAAAAGCCAGAGCAGGTGGAAGCAGAGTGAGCTGAGGTCCCTGCCAGGGGGAGAATCCAAGGGGTGAAGCATCACTTGTGATTAAAGGGGACTCAATTAAG
The DNA here is from genome assembly GCA_021534815.1 of Acrocephalus arundinaceus. Classification (NCBI taxonomy): domain Eukaryota; kingdom Metazoa; phylum Chordata; class Aves; order Passeriformes; family Sylviidae; genus Acrocephalus; species Acrocephalus arundinaceus. Next base: position 2,749,889 of record JAJEOU010000056.1, read on the forward strand.
GGACCAATTCAGCAAATGGATCCCTGGGACCAAACGAGAGGCATTTCAGAGGGAGATGAGGGCCTTGTGGTATCTCCAAAAGTTACCATTCCTGGAAAAGGCAGTTGGTATGGCCATCTTTAGGACAGCCAGAGCTCCATCCTGGCACTGCAGCCTCAATACAAATGTGGAATAAATCTATGTGGAAGCCACCTGCAGCCCCATGGGAGTCAAAAGGGAATAAGGACAACCAGCATGGGCTCACTGAGGGCAAATTGGGGATCAGCAGCAAGGTCAAGAATGGAGAAAGCTTTTGCACCTCAAGTTCTGTGGACTCCACTTTAAAAGGACCTTGAGGGGCTGGAGCGTGGCCAGGGAATGAGACGGGGCTGGAAAACATCCTGAGAGGAGCAGCTGAACTGAGGGAGCTCAGCCTGGAGCAAAGGAGGCTCAGGGGGCACCTTGTGGCTCTGCACAAATCCCTGCCAGGAGGGGCAGGGAAAAAATGAGAGGAAACGGCCTCAATTGCACCAGGGGAGGCTCAGGGTGGAGATTGGGAAAGGAAATTTCCCTGGCAGAGCGCTCAGGCCTTGGGATGAGCTGCCCAGGGAGGTTTGCAGTCCCTGTCTGTGGCAGTGTCAGGAGGAATCTGGATGTGGCCCTTGGGAATGGCATTTTGGGGTGATGTTGGACTGGACAATTCCAAAGGTCTCTTCCAACCCTGGGCATTCTGGGATTCATGGCCTTGGTGACCAAGCCAAATGAACTCAATAAATTCCTGATGCCATCAAATTGGAGGGAACTCAGGAGGGCAGAGCTGCTGCTGAGGCACTTTGACAAATGGGACAAAAATGGGCTGGAAAAAAAACCCTGAAAATTCCACGAGGGCACCTGTGAATTCCCTGCAGGAGCACAAGCTGGAGCCAGCTGGTGGGAGAGCAGCTGCAGGGAGGTGCCCGTGGCACTGGGGGAGTGGCAGTGCAATGTGAGCCCGCAGTGCTCTCTGCTGGTGCCACCAACCATCTCCTGCCGGGCTGGACTGGGGAAGTGACTCCTTCCTGCTGCTGGGCATTGGCAGCCCTGGATCCACCTCTGGACACTCTGGCAGAGGGTGGAGAATGAGCTGGATAATTTCCAGAGACCCTTTTCAGTCTTAAAAAGGAAGTTGACCCACATTAAAAATCACTTGTCAGCTTTTAATTTTATTTTTCCTCATAGCTCTGACTTGTGTTTACTGAAAAATTTAGCAAATAAATGCAGGACTTGGAAGTAACTTTCCCCACAAGTTGATGGAGCACTGGGAGAACTGGTCATGGAAATGATAAAGGATCTGGGAATAGAAGGAAATGGGCTACAGAAGGGATGGCCCATGGCAAAACAATTTGATCAGGAAGAGGACACAGCAAGAACATCCAGGAAAGAAACCAAAAAAGGGAGGCACAGCCTTTTCCCTGGGCTATAACTCTTATTTCCTGTTTATATTTTTAAGGCTTTGGACAAACTCCTCTTTCTTGCCTTCTCCTCTTTTTTTTCTCTCCTTTTGTTCCCGTGGGTTGTGGTAATTTGGGTTTCTAAATGGATAAAAATAGCAGGGCTTAATATTGCTTTGAGAAATGCAAGTGGTGTGGGGTAAAGGATTGTACCAATGCTAATTCTGAAATATTTCAGGTGGGAATTCAGTTTAGTATTGGTTTGAAACTGAGGGAATTTTTCCCTTCAAGCTGAAAACTGAAGAGAAGCTTGGAAAAACTGGTAGATTTAGAAATAATCTTGATGCAGCTTTACCTGCATCCATTTTTGTTGTTGTTGGTTTATGGGAGTCATGGAGCATCTCCAGTGTGGATTATGAGTCCAGGTTTGTTAGGTGAACTCTGAAGACAGAATTCCATCTCCATCTAATCCTGTCCCGTTGTCTCCCCAGCCTGAAGCTCCGCTCTCTCCGAGTGAACGTGGGACAACTCCTGGCCACCATCATGCCCGACCTGGACCTGCAACAAGTGAATTACGACATCGACGTGGTGGATGAAATCTTGGGGCAAGTGGTGGAACAAATGCATGAAATCAGCAGTACTTAAAAATGTCAATGTTTTAGCAGGGTCTTATTGCTCTTCCATTATAACCTGTAGGTTCCAGACTGTAAATAGGGCTGCTTCACTTTATATATTTGACATAGGTGGATCTCTCAGTGTAAATATTCCACATTTAGCTGTTCACTTCCTCCTCAAGGAGCATTGTCAATACTGACCCACCCTGATGTACTTAATTAAGGATTTTGCTTTGGAAATGCATTTGTAATTAAATTTGCAGATATTTTTACTATTAGGAATCTTAATACTTTTCTACAGACACCTTTTGGTTGACTTTGGATCTTATATAAACATTAATACCTGTGAGTATTTCCTCTTCTAAAGTAGTGGAATATCTTAGAAATGCAAAAAAAACCCCAGAACTTCCTTGATTTCCTTCCCAGAGTTGTTGTATCCCACAGTGTTGTTTCATTGCTCCCAGCAGTGTTCTGTGTTGCATTCATGGGATAGAAATGTAAGTAGTACGTTGTGAGAATTTGGGCCATATTTGGGGAATATTTGTGTGGTACTACCAAAAAAAGGCTTCTTTAAGGGTTTTATCCTGACAGCTGGGGATGGGCCAGTTGGATGGAAGCACTTGGAAAAGGAGGGATGTTTCTTTATCCATGGTGTAAACTACAGGGTGAGCTAGAGCTGAAAATGTTCAGCTTCAACAGCTTTAGACAGTTTTTGTTCTAGGCAAGAAAAGGGAATTCCTCTTTTTCACACCTCCCCTTTTAGAGCCTTGTGCTCTAAATCTTCCCAGTTTTCCATGGTCATGGGAAAAGCTGGAAGCAACGGTACCAAGAGAAATTCCCAGCCAGCTGCAGGGATTTCTTTCCAAGTCATTGGCAATGACAAACTGGGTGGCAAAGACAGCAGATCCATCTTTTCCTCCGTGGTGGGATTGGTCACCCAAAGAGCTATCTAGAAAAATGGGTCTTGCTTTTGAATATAAAAAATAAACTTAAAAAAATAATTTAATTACTGTTCAATATGTAATTCATAGGAAGTATCTATTTTTCTTTTTTTTTCTTTAAATAAAGCCAATATTGTTGGCTTTTGCACTGCTACTGTCCTGAGTTAATCCCTTGGTGTCCCTTTTTAGTTGTAGTTCAGTGGAATTCTTTCCATGGACAGTATTTCTATGGAAGATCTCTCTCTATGCCAATAATGGGAATGCACTACTGTTGTACTTTATAAAGGAGAAAATGAATGTTTGATTTGGGAAGAGGTGGCTGTAATATAACTAGGTATGAATTTTGCAAAGTTTATATTTCCCACTTCTTGGTGTGTAGCTTTTCCATTTCTTAATCATTATTTATTATGTTTCATCAGACTGTAGCTGAATTTCTTGTAGACAACTGGCAAAATAGAGCACATGTCTATATAAAAAATGGCAAATTTACAATGTACATTTACACTTTGGACAACGGTGGACTTATGGAAATGGTTTCTATTTACTTGTTAAAATGTATTTTTTGTAAAAAATAAAGAGATTTAAATCGGAGTTTGCAAGATCCCGACTTGTGTTTGTTTCTAAATAAACCCTGTGCAGAAGGGCTGAAGTGGGTGGGTGTCAGAAGAAAGCCTGGCTCAGTCTGGTGTATGGAAATAATATGGAAATGGTATGGGAATGTCCTGGAGATGGAAAAAGCAGTGCTGGTATAACCCAGGGGTGTTAATGGAATGGAGCTGAATTTCAGAAGTTCTGCTCTTGGTACATGGATGAGCTTCCTTGCCTTTAGAAGTTCACCAACCACATGGACTTGCACCACTCTGGCTTCCTAAGGCCGTTCCTACTGCTGTGGAACTCCTCAGGACTTCTGTAAAACTCATTTTAAAACCCCCTGTTCCACACACACCCTCCTCCCTCAGCTGGAAGGAGATGGGTAATCCATCCAGAGGTTTGTGGGTCAGGGTGTGGAGAGCAGACTGGGGGTCCCTGGGGTGTGGGGACTGGGATTAAGATTGATGGAGATGGATGAGGAGAGGACTGGATCTGTCAGGACTTAATTCAATAAATGGTCTCAAACACTGCCAAGGGAGGGAGTTCCCACAGGAGAGCTCACCTAAGACAGGCACAGTTGGCAAACAGGAAAGGGAAAGGTTTGGAATGAGCACAGCCCAAGATTCCGGTGTGCAGGCGATGGGAAAAGTGCAGATGCCACACCAGGAAGGTGCCAGGCTTGGTGAGGGAGATCTGGGTCACCTCTTTGGGCAAAAATTCCCACCGTGGCAAACTGGGGGAAAAGGAAACCACTGCTTCCACACAGGCCATCCCAGGTTGTGAAGGGAAGGGCAGCTGCAGCCAGGCCACAGCCCTCTGTGGCTGCCACCTCTGGAGGGACACTCCCAGCTGGGCACAGAGGTGGGGAGCACAAGGGAGATGGGCCACAGCCCCAGAGCCCATCCTGAGCTTCTCTTGCAGCCCAACACCCCTGTGCTCAGTGTGAAATGTGGGGTTGTGTTTTGTGTCAGGTAGGAAAAGATGAACTTTGTAGTTATGGTTGTGAAATGTGTGGAAAAGGCCACAGGATAATTATAAAAACATCTGTTTAATGAACAAAATGGAAAAAGCATGGAAAGGGGCTTTTGAACTAATATCTTGCTTGATTATGTGTGAATCATGTAAACCTGTAAGGTTTTTAATAGAAGGTTTGAACTGTAGCTTTAGCATATATATATAGAAAGGATTGTAATCACCCAAATAGAAAGAAGTGAGCTATTCCAAACTAAATTAATGATCCTGGGAAGAGGAGATGGACCAGCACCTGGAAGCCGGACCTCACCAACAAAACTGATTTATAGTCCTAAAAAGGAAGACTGAATCTCTCATCTCTGGTGTTTTCCTCTGAAGAAGGAAATCTGGATGTCACCATCACTAATTTATGATCCTGAGAACATCATCATCACAAGATGTTATTTCTGACTTCACTGATTTCACACCTTTGAAGTATAGAAAAATTTATCACAATGGGTATAGAAATTGGATTTCGAAAATAGAAATTAGAGGAAACTAGAAAAAAAAATTGCTGAGAAGTGCTTATGAAAATCTCAATAAATACCAGCAGAAAATCAGCAGTCGGTGTGCAGTTGGAGGGGAAACCCCCACTGTACCCAGCGCTGCTTTGCTCACATTTTACCATTCTGTATTAATTAATAAATTGCTGCTTGATACATTGGGCGAGTCAAGCTCTTTATTGATAACATCAGGGCGTTATTGTCCCCCATGAGGGTGGCACAGGAGGGCACAGCCCCTGTGTCCCCAAACTGGGTGTCCCCTGCCATGGAGCACCAGCACAGCACAAGGCTGGGAAGGATCTGAGCATTTGTGTTGGGCCCTGGCACAATGTGGAGCCAAAGTAGCCCTTGGGCTGTCCCAAGGAGAAGACTCCAGAATTCAAGGATTGTCCAGACAGTAGGAGGACAATGACAGTGAGCCGTGCCACAGGGATGACAACAAAGAGTTCTTCCCTGGGGATAGAAAGGCTGAGAGAATTGGGATTGTTCAGCCTGGAGAAGGGTTTAGGGGCAACCTCATTGTGGCCTTCCAGTACCTGAAGGGAGGTGACAAGAAGGATGGAGAGAGACAATTTCCTAAGGATGGAGTGACAAGGGGGTGTGGCTTCAAACTAGGAGAAACGGTTCAGATTGAATATTAGGGTGAAATTCTTCCCTGGGAGTGTGGGGAGAGACTGGGATGGAATTCCCAGATTTGCTGTGGCTGCCCCTGGATCCCTGGCAGTGTCCCAGGCCAGGTTGGACATTGGGGCTTGGGACAGTGGAAGGTGTCCCTGCTCATGGCAGGAGGTGTAATGAGATGAACTTTAAGGTCCCTTCCAACCCAACCCATTCCATGATTTTGTGATATAGAATTAATTATCCTTTGTCCTCTGCTGCTCCCTTACCTGCTCTGTGAAGCTGTGTGGGTTTTGCGGAGCTCTCAGAGCACCATTTCAGGCTTCAACCCCTGCCCAGGGGCTCTTCTTCCTGTGGGCAAGAAGTGAAAGCAGAAGCCATTTTCTCACGATTTTATTATTATTATTATTATTATTATTATTATTATTATTATTATTATTCGTTTTTCAGGCAAAAGGCTTGCATTTGAAACAGGGAAGTTTAGGGACACGTTACTGTTTAGGACTTCTATATATTACCACCGCTCAAGCACAGCAATGACTGTGAAATTAAAAAAAAAAATTAAAAAGCCCAACAAACAAACAAAACCCACAAACACTCTTTTGAGGAGGTGCAAGCATTGGGCTAATTTTTTTTTTTTTTTTTTTAAGGTTTATTTTGATATTTCTGCGGGTTTTTTTTCCTCCCCGGCAGCCCCTGAGGGCTCCTGAGGCGGCGCGCGGGGCGGGCGCGCGCATGCGCGGGGCGGGCCCAGGCGGGAGCGCGCGGGAACCGCAGGTGAGGGAAGGGGGGGGCCCGAGCGGGGGGAGGCGCGCCCGGGTTTGGGGCTCTGGGGAGTGGGATTGGGGGTCCGTGTACTCTGGAGAGCGGGATTGAGGATCCCCGGGGCTCCGGGAGCGGTCAGCGGCGCCTGTGCCCTTCCCCTGCCCGCGCCGGGCCGTCTGTGCCCGCTCGTTGTTTGGATTCCGGATGGGGTTGTTACCCCAAAAAAGTTTTTCTCTCTGCTCTTAAACCTACGCACAGGACTTGATACCATCCTCTTGTAATCCCCAAACAAGAATTTTAGCCATAATAATCACAACTTTTAGAAACTACCTTCCTCAAAGCATCCTGTCAATGGCTGCGGTGCAATTCCAGGTTCTGCCAGCGGTTCCTGAGAAATCAGCGCAAAGTTTGGCCGCCTGAGCCGTAAAGAGCAAGAATTAATGTGGGGTTTGTTCTGTTTTCTGCAGGAAACATGAAGGTGATCACGTGTGAAATAGTGTGGCATAACAAGGAGCCGGTTTACAGCTTGGACTTCCAGCATGGAGCGGACGGGAGGATCAATCGCCTGGCCTCGGCAGGGGTGGACACAGCCGTGAGGGTGAGCTCAGCCTGGGGCTGGGGCACGCGTGGGCAGGGGTTTGTGAGCCAAAATATCGGGTTGGTTTCATTATCCAAAATATCGGGGCAGTTTTGTTATCCGAAATATTGGGTTGGTTTCATTATCCAAAATATGTGGTTAATGGCAGGTACGTGCCACAAGGAGTAGATGGTTTCAGGAAAGAGTGTAAGATTGTACAGCTGTCTGTAGAATTGTAGGGTGGTTTGGGTTGGAAAGGGACCTTAAGGTTCATCTCATTCCACCCCCTGCCATGGCAGGGACACCTCCCACTGTCCCAGGCTGCTCCAAGCCCCAATGTCCAACCTGGCCTGGACACTGCCAGGGATCCAGGCGCAGCCACAGCTGCTCTGGGAATTCTATTCAGGCCTCACCCCACGCTCCCAGGGAAGAATTTAATCCTAATACTCAATCTAAACCTGCTTAGTTTGAAGCCACGCCCCCTTGTCATTACATACTCTTGTAAATAGTGTCTGTAATAGTTTATTCCAGTTGTCTCAGATAAAACTTTTTCCTTCCTCACTGGCAAATTGACCTCTTCTTCCCTGATGGTGCATATGATTTTTAAAAATGTGTTTTAGGGCTAGAGAAATATCAGTTTTCCTTGACATAAAAGATGCTCCCTGACAGGAGGGTGGAGTGAGGTGAGGTCAGGCTCTGCTGTTGTGTCAAAATGGAAAGGAGGAGAGGGAGTGGCCTCAAATGGCACCAGGGGAGGCTCAGGTTGGAGATTGGGAAAGGAAATTTCCCTGGCAGAGCGCTCAGGCCTTGGGCTGAGCTGCCCAGGGAAGTTTGCAGTCCCTGTCTGTGGCAGTGCTCAGGAGGAGGCTGGAGGTGGCCCTTGGGGACAGGGTTTGGGGTGCTGCTGGTGCTGCTGGGGTGGCACTGGGTGGTCCTGGAGGTCCCTTCCCACCTTGATGATCCTGTGACACCCTGGAAAGCTGTAACACTCTCCTAACCAGATCTGGAAAGTGGAGAAAGGCCCGGATGGAAAAGCCATCGTGGAATTCCTGTCCAACCTGGCGCGCCACACCAAGGCCGTGAACGTCGTGCGCTTCTCTCCCAGCGGGGAGATTCTGGCCTCAGGAGGGGATGGTGAGAGCTGCTTCTCTTCTATCTCATCATTTTGAAGTTAAACCAAATGAAATCCACCTGCATTACGTTTGTGTGAACAGAAGGGAGTGGGAAATAAAGCAGCTTGCTCTGATTGCTTCTGCAGATGCTGTCATTTTGCTGTGGAAGCTGAATGACAGCAAAGAGTTGGAGCCCTTGGTTTTTCAGGATGAGGATGAAGCTCAACTCAACAAGGAGAACTGGGCAGTCATTAAAACTTTGAGGTAATTTATTGTTTGGTGAGTTTGGTTTTCTTTTCAGTGCTTTTGTTTCCTCAGTGGCTTTTATCACGTGGTGAAACTTTCAGTGTGTGTAGAACCCCAGTGCTGTCTACAGTGTGCATGCTCTGATATTAATCCTTTTAACTCCCTGTTAATGGGACTCAGAAAAAAGAGGGAGAGGGACATTTTAAATAATCAGGTGGTGACAGGACAAGGGGTAATGGTTTTAAGCTGAAGGAACAGTTCCTGGCATGAGGTTCATGTGAGAAGAGCTGCAAAAGTGCTTGAAGCACCAGCAGGAACCTTTATTTGCCTCTTGATACTTTTTTTTTAACCTAAAAATTCATAAAACTCATATTTACATGTAGCTTTTAATTTTCAAATGAATAATTGGTTTCTCCTGCCTTCTAGAGGCCACTTGGAGGATGTGTATGATATTTGTTGGACCTCAGATGGAAATTACATGGCATCTGCCTCTGTGGATAACACAGCAATCATGTGGGATGTCAATAAAGGTAAATGCTGCAGGTATCCCTTGGAATTCCACATCTGGAAGTGGCCTATGGTGTTTCCCCCCCAAAAAATGGGAAACACCGTTTTTTGTGATTGTTTTTCTGTGTGATTTTCTGGGTTTGTGAGGCCCTTCTAAAAATAATATAAAATATTCTCAAGCCAACAAAATTTACACCTGAGGAATCTGTTCACCTTGGAGTGTTTAGAGAATAACTTCACACATTTTTTACCCCCCAGAATTTTCACAAACAACTTCTATAATCCTTACTCCACTTTTTGGTGTTGTGCAGCATGGGCTCAGCTCTCTTTGTGTCTTCCTTTTGAAAAGCTGTTTATTTTTGTTGAAATTTGTCAGCTTCTGGTATTTCCTTGCAAGAAAGCAACACTTAAATAATAGGAAAAATCCCACCTGGGGCCAGTATTCAAAAAAGTATTTCTAAAACTCTGTAACTTTGTCTCATCAAAGTATTTCTAAAATTCTCTAACTTTGTCCCATCAAAGTTAAATGTTTTGGTTTTGAGACCTTTCCTTGTGGAACATCAGTGGGGACAGAGAGCCTTTGCTTATCTGAGTTCTAATATTAATCTAATATTAATTCTAATTATTATTAGGTTTGTAGAGAACAAGCCTTAAACTGGCACTTGAAAAGCAACTTTTGCTGATACTCTTATTAGCCACCATCCAATGAACACTTTTATGTTTAAAGAATTATTTCCCTATGTTTTGAAGCTTTTTTTTTTGTCTTGTTTTATGTCTGAAGTGCTTGGAAACACGTTTGAATTTATTTGTAATTTCAGGACAGAAAGTTTCAATATTTAATGAGCACAAGAGTTATGTCCAAGGAGTAACCTGGGATCCTCTAGGCCAGTATATTGCAACCCTGAGCTGTGACAGGTGAGCTGTTGGTCTGAGTGTTTTTTACTGAATATTTCTTTCTCCAGGAGGATGAATTAAAAGGAAATATACCAGATAAACATGAGGTTTTGTTTTATTCACTTTGTTGTGTTAGCAGGTTGATGTGAGAGTAAAATGATATTTTAGTGAATTTTTCGGCTTGTGCCAAATGATTCCTGAAGTCTCTGTGAGCAGCAAATAAACTTTTATAACAGTCTTCCTTTAGGAATTAAGTTTTCATGTTATTGATCATTATTGATACTCTTTAAGAGGAGTGCTGCATGGTTGTGTTAATGAGGTGATAAATTCATCCTGGGACAGTGGAAGGTGTCCCTGCTCAAGGCAGGGCTGGAATTAAAAGGTCTTTAAGGCCAGCCCAAAGCATTCCGTGGTGATATGACTGATGGAGATGTAGTTAATTGTTTTTAAGGTGAGTTCCCACTCTTGAGGAACCTTCAGTGCAAGTAGGAACAGCCTGGCAGTTCCCTGATTCCTAATTCCCTTTTTCCTCCATAAATCCTTATGCTGGGACTTCCCAACCCTTGTGGAGTCCAGGCATTGCCAGGGGTTCATTGGTTCTTTGATCATTAAAACACATCCCTCTGGTGGTGTCTCATGAGGAGAATTTTAATTAATGGTTAATTGGTGCTCCAGATTTATATTTTGAGGTGCTAACTGAGAAGGGAGGTCCTGGGGCATTTTGGGGAAACTTGGGGTGAAAGGAAGCTGCTCCTAGGGAACGGCTGGGAGAGCTGGGATTGTTCAGCCTGGCCAGGAGAAGCTTTGGGCTGAGCTCAGGGTGGCCTTGCAGGGCCTGAAGGAGCTGCAGGAACCCTGGAGAGAGACAATTCCCAAGGGCTGCAGGGACAGCACCCAGGGAATGGCTTCAAACTGAAAAATGACAAGTTTGGGTGGGATGTTGGGAAAAAATCCTTCCCTGTGGAGGGTGGGGAGAAGCTGGGCTGGAATTCCCAGAGCAGCTGTGGCTGCCCCTGGATCCCTGGCAGTGCCCAAGGCCAGGTTGGACATTGGGGCTTGGAGCAGCCTGGGACAGTGGGAGGTGTCCCTGCCCATGGAATTGGCTTCCCACCCAAAGCATTCCATGATTCCCTGCTGGCTGACTCTGCTCTCCCACTCAGGGTCCTACGAGTTTACAGCACCCAGACCAAGCGAGTGGCCTTCAATGTCACCAAGATGCCATCGGGCTCAGGAGCTGAAGGAGAGGTACGTGGTTCTGCTGGGGCTGGAAACTCTGCTGGGGGCTGTTTTATCTGAAATTTCTGCTCCATGAAACCAAAGGATGGAATTTTTTCCATTCAAATAATTCCCATGTCACAGAACTATCAAGGTTGGAAGAGACCTCCACGCTCATCCCATCACCCCCAACCCACATCCACAAAATTTCTTGCTGATGAAAGCAGTCACACAATCCCTTAGTTGTAAAAGTTAAAAATAATGTGGAAAAAATAGTTCTTAACAGGAAAAGCTTCAAACATACCTGGCAGTAGTAATGGATGTGACATAGTAATAATATTTTAAAAGTTAACAGCCTGGAATTTTCAAGAAGGCAGTTAGATTTTGAAGAAAAATATGAATTAGGGATAATTTAGGAAATTCTAACCCTAAGAGGGAAAACAAAGAGCTTTTTTTTCTTCCCAAACAGCTTTAAGTGATAATAAAATAACACCTCCAAGCTGGCTATAACTTCCTTAATTCCTTCTATTCACTCCTTTTCTTTTTTGGGGGAAAACATTTGTAAGGGTTTTATGGACACAGAAGAACAGGCCTGAGAGCAGGCACTTTGCCATGAGAGAAGTTCTCTTTCAACCTCTAATCCTGGGGTTAGAATGAGATGTTAAATAATGTTGTTCTCCAGGTTATGACTATTTTTTGATGGCTGGTTTAAGGTGACAGCTCTGGGAGTGTTTTGCTTTGCAGCTCAAGAGGGATCAAGCACTATTTTTCTTAGCTGTGAAGAATTTATAGAGAGCTTGAAGGAGCCACGGCTCTTAAAAGGTTTTATTTGAGAAGTTCCATCAGGCTGGGGTGTCCAAGTGGATGTTTTGTCTCGCTGGGATGGCAGCTGGCACATTCCTGCCCTTTTCCACAATCCTGTTTTCCGTGTTGCAGGCGAGGAGCTTCCGGATGTTTCACGATGACAGCATGAAGTCGTTTTTCCGCAGGCTCACCTTCACCCCTGACGGCTCCTATCTGCTCACTCCAGGTGTGGGGACATCTCCTGTCACTTGGGTTGTGTCACTGAGCTTGGAAAAGATTCCCAAGGTCGTGGAATCCAAGCTGTGCCCAATGTCTGCCCTGTCACCCTGAGTGCCACCTCCAGGTGACACCTGCAGGGATCCTGGGCACTGCAAAGCTCCCTGGGCAGCCCCTGCCAAGGCCTGAGCACCCTTTCCATGGGGAAATTCCTGCTGCTGGCCAAGCTGAGCCTCCCCTGGCCCAGCCTGAGGCCGTTCCCTCTCCTCCTGGCCCTGTGGCCCTGGCACAGATCCCAGCTCCCACCTCCCAGCTCCATGCACACAATCCAACACTCCAGGGGGACTCCAGCATTTGAGCTCAGCCCTTTTCCTGCTCTCCCTTGTCAATCCCCACACAATTGCAACATTTCATGGGTTACAGCCTGAGGAGGCCGCACAAGGATGAAAAGAAATTCCAGCTCCAGAGGTTTCCAGACACACTTGAGTGTTGCCCTTTCCATTGCAGACCAGGATCCCTCATGCCAAGGCCTGAGCACTGTGGGAGGGAAAAAATGTTCCCAATGTCCACCCTGAGGCTCCCCTGGGCCAGCCTGAGGCCGTTCCCTCTCCTCCTGGCCCTGTGGCCCTGGGAGCAGAGCCCGACCCCCCCGGCTGTCCCCTCCTGGCAGGGACTTGTGCAGAGCCACAAGGTCCCCCCTGAGCCTCCTTTGCTCCAGGCTCAGCCCCTTTCCTATTATATCCTAATTTGAATGTTCTTTAATATTTTGTGCATCTCAGGGATGCTGATTGATCCTAATTAAGCCATTCCTCATTCTCCCTAATGAAAAAAATAAAAACTCCACAATACTCTCCATTAACAATAACTTCTTTAAAGTTGATCCACAACATCAGCTTTCTCCTGTGATGAAAGTATACTTAAACATTTGGCTGAATAAATTGTAACACCAGAAGTCTTAAGATAAAATGAAGGATAATGAGTGGAGTTTTTTGACTGATCTCTGGATCCTTCCCTCAGAACATTCTGCATTCAGAGTAAAAACAGCCCTGCAAGGAGGGGTCAGTGTGTGCCTGTCCAAACCCTGCTTTTATTGATGTCTGGCAACATCAAAAAGCAGCTTTGAAGAGGGAAGTGCATAAGAGAAACAAAACCAGCACTAAATAAATATTTGGGATGCCTTTTTCAGTTATATTCAGCTTTTTGCCCAACTGACAAGCCTAATTCCTGGGAATGAGAGTATTTATGGAGAAGTCTAATTCCTGGGAATGAGATGTTTATGGAGAAGCCTGATTCCCAGGAATTGGAATATTTATGGAATATTTAGGAGCTCTCTGAGCTGATGAGTAATGTTGGAACCTTTGTTTTTGCAGCTGGCTGTGTGGAATCAGGAGAGAACGTTACAAACACCACCTATGTTTTCTCCAGAAACAATCTCAAAAGGTAGGGTTTAGTGAGATAAAAATCTGGTTTTTATTTAAAAATAAACACTTCAAAAGGTGTAAATCTGATCTCTGAACTCCTGGCTCTCTCTGAAGGCCCGTGGGTCACCTGCCCTGTCCTGGCAAGGGAACTCTGGCTGTTCGCTGCTGTCCTGTGTACTTTGAGCTGAGAGGAGCCTCTGCTAAAGGTATGGGAAGCTTCAGGGAGTGGGGACTCCCAGCAAATCTGGGAAAAGAGTGGCTGGACACTGTTTTATACCCCAGCCTTTCAGCAATCCTCTAAGACAGTGCTGAACCACATCTGAGAGGCTGTTTCCTGATTCTGAGTTCACCTCATGAGTGGCTTTTGGTAGAGTGGATCAATGTTGTTCCTTGGCCTCTGCAGAAACACTGTGAAATATTTTCCTTGAACTCTTAACCATTTTGTGTTCAAAATAAATAACCTGGTTTAGCACCAGAGGAGCAGTGCAGTGAAATAATTCCTGTTAGTCTCAACTGCCCACATCACAGGGAGTCAGAATAGTTTGCTACAACCACTGGTGTTTATTCAAGGAAGCTGTGCTGGTGTTATTGGGCAGAGCAGGAATTCTGAGCTGGGGACAGGATTGTGTGAAGTTGCACAAGAATTTATTTTTTATTTATTTAATCCAGCTTTATTGTGGGTCCAGGAGTGTTTATATTTTAACAAGACTGACATTATTCTGGTGAAAAGGCAGAGCTTGGCTCCTTTCTTTAAAGGTTAAATTTGTACTATTCCTTACAGGATTTACCTGTTCTATTTCCACTATAATTTTAGATCCATGGTGTTGCAAAGGAAGGAGATGAGAGTCTGCAGTTGGTCTCTGTAGCTCCTCTAAAGGGAGACTTTAATATTAAAGTTCATAAATTTAATATTTAAGTTCATAAAAACATGCTGAAAAATTCCAGCTGGAAAATAGAGGGAAAATTTTACAAAAAAAACCCAGTAACAATCCAGAGGGAGAAAGAAATCCAGAAATCCATTTTTTTAAAACTAAGAAAATAAAGAGTAAATTTCAGACAACAGAAATGTTAAATTTTACATTTTATGCAAGAGCTGTCTGCTCAGGTTTTTTTTTTAACTAAGAAAATAAAGAGTAAATTTCAGACAACAGAAATGTAAATTTTACATTTTATATTTTATGCAAGAGCTGTCTGCTCAGTGTTTGTACTGATTGATGATGTGATTTTATTTAAATTAATGGCTAAGTGCAGTCACTACCTTGCAATAATTTATTTAAATTAATGGCTAAGTGCAGTCACTACCTTGCAATAAATAAATTCCCTGTTCATAAATAAATTCCCTGTTCAATACAATAAATTCCCTGTTCATTTTTTTGCAGATGAAATCAGCCCCAAACCCTCCCCTGCCCTGTTTAACCTCCCCTATCGATTGGTGTTTGCTGTTGCTTCAGAGGATTCTGTGCTTTTCTATGACACTGAGCAGTCCTTCCCCTTTGGTTATGTCTCCAACATCCATTACCACACCCTGAGTGACATTTCATGGTAAGGAATTCTGTTCCTAAGGTTTATTGGGATGGGGGAAATGTTCTTTTTTCCATATCCAATTCTTGGGGTTTTATTTCATTTATGACACACACGTGGTCACTCATTGCCTGAGCAGCAAGCCATCCCTTTTTGCTCTGTAAATTAAAGAATTATGGCTCTTAATCAGTTGGGTGAGGGTTTGAATTAAAATTTAGGCTTTTAATAAAAAAAAAAAAATCCCAAACAGGTCCAGTGATGGATCCTTCCTGGCCATTTCCTCCACGGACGGGTACTGCTCCTTCGTCACCTTCGAGGAGGATGAGCTGGGAGTGCCCCTGAAGGAAAAGCCCCAGATCCCTGTCAGGACTCCAGGTGCAGCAGCAGCAGACAAGAAAGCCAAGAAGAGCCAATCCCACAAAGTGATTTCCCCAGGCTCCAGGCTGGCAGAGGGGACCCCTGCCAGCAAGGATCCCCCAGTGCAACCCCGCACCCCCAGCAGTGCTGGGAAGGAGCTGCCTTCCGCTTCTGCTGGCACCAAAACTGCTCCAGTCTCATCCCCTTCCACCCCTGCTGGCACCAAAACTCCAGTCTCATCCCCTTCCACCCCTGCTGGCACCAAAACTGCTCCAGTCTCATCCCCTTCCACCTCTGCTGGCACCAAAACCACTCCAGTCTCATCCCCTTCCACCCCTGCTGGCATCAAAACTCCAGTCTCATCCCCTGCTGGCACCAAAACTGCTCCAATCTCATCTCCTTCCACCCCTGTTGGCACCAAAACCATTCCAGTGCCATCCTCAGAGGAGAGGAGAAGCAGCCAAGCAACAAACCAGAACAACAGAGCCCCCCAGCCCAGGAGGGTCACCCTCACCACTCTGCAGTCCTGTTTCAAAACACCCAGGTGAGATTTCTGGTGCCCTTTCCAGTTGTAAATACAGGGGCCATGACGAGCATTGCACACAAATTCCCAGCCCTGGCTCTGAGTGGAAGCTCCCTTGGTGGTTTTTTGGGTTTTTTGTTTGTTTGTTTGTTTGTTTTGGGGTTTTTTTTGTTGTTGTTGTGCTGCAAATGAGAGGTCAAAATGTCTCCCAAATGTGGAGCTTTTAGGTTTCTGTCTGAAATGTGAAGCAGCAAATTCACCTGACCCTTCACAACCAAAGGTGTCTGTCTTGGCCAGGAGTTGGATTTTGATCCTTGTGGGTCCTTCCAGCTCGGAATATTCTGGAATTCTCTCTTCAGGTCCAGTTTTGTGTACAAAACAGCTGCCCAGAACTGTTTAAACACCCTTCTGCCAAAGAGTGTTTTAAAAGGAGTGCAGGTGTAGACAGCCCCTCAGTGTGGGACTTTAAACATTGATGAGGTGATTTCCTAAGAGATGTTATTTTTAGAAATTACCAATAATCCAAATATTGATTGTGTTGGGGCTCTGAGCACTCTGCTGCAGTGGAAGGTGGCTCTGTCCATGGCAGGGGGTTGGAAGTGAATAATGCTGCATTCAACTTGTAAAAAAAGGGGAAAATATGCAGTAAAATAAATCTGAACTACCTCTGCAGTTAATTGATTCTATATGAATTAAATCTTGAAGTGAAATACTCGTGGAAATGGTCTGTAAAGCATTTTAACTCTTTCTGCTCTTTTAAAGGAGAATAAACTTAATTTCCTTGAAGCCAGACACCCCAACCTCTGCATATCCAGATCCAGCTCCCATCCCTCCTTCCTCAGAACAGGAACATGGTGAGTTTTTGTAGCTCTTAATTCCAGCCAAGTCTCTTCCCAGTCAGATTTTTCCATTATAGATCTATACTCTAAAAAAATCCTCACTCTAATTGCAAGTTCTGAAGCTTCTTCATTGTTTTGATGTGTCTGAAAGGTGCTTTGGGCAACATGAAATGTGTTCAGCCTGCCCTGAGGCAGCTGGATGTGACTGTCCCTACAGTTTTATAGCAGTGAAACCAAGGATAAATCCATGGATGTGATCTTCTTCAACTTTTAAAGACTTTTGTATTTCCAGCTTAATGTTGTTGCAGGTGCTGGACTCTCTCAGACCAGGGTTGGTGTTTTTTATAATTAAATTTATTCATTTGAAATTATTTTCCTGTCTGCTTCTTCCAGAGAAGCCATTGCCATCTGATGAGAGCCTCCAAGCTCCCCCAGCACCCAAACGTGCCAGGACTGAGGATTTGTCCCTTCCTGCACCTGCTGGAGACCAAAGCAGCTGTGAGTCCAACAAATAAAGGCTGAGCTGACCCCTCACAGCCTGAGAGTGCAGCCACATCTGAGTGCATTTCTTGCAGAAATTCAATCCTCAATTCCCAGTTCAAGTTCCCTGTGCATATTTGATGTAGAACTGTGAAGGAGCTGCCAGTAGAAGAACCCAGGTTTCAGGAATGTGGTTCTGCAGCAGGGAGAAATAGTTGGGAAGTGACTTCAAGAATAAGGAAATCAGGGAAATCTGAGGATTAAAAATCCACCCAGTAAGGTGTGAGTCTCCCTCAGAGTCCCTAAATCCATGTTTAGAAAGCATTATGTCTTCCAGGAACTGTCTGGCATAAAGAATCAAATGCATTCATAAGATTTGATGTGGTTCAAGACCTAAAAAAAGAGGAAATTGTGTCATTCCAGCATTTTGCTTTATTTCTTGTGTAAAATAATGCACCCAGTGGGCTGGAGCTGATTCACTCTGAAGGCAGCAGCAAAGCTCAGAAATGGGAAGATTCAACTGCAAGAAACAAGAAAACAAAAGGAAGAAATCCTCTGAAGAGCAGCAAGTTCTCACTTGTTTAATTTCTGGACTTAAAAAAGAAATTCAGGTGTGAGATTTTCCTGAGGCAGCAGGATTTGGGTCTGTACATTGAAATTTCCCCTTTCCTTTTGCCCCAACTTAACTCCCTGAGCCAATAAAACACAACCTGGTGGATGGGAAACTTCTACACCTTAAAATTTCTTTTTTAGCATTTAATACTTCATAAAAGCAGAAATACAAATGTTCCAGAGTCTCACCAAAGTCTCACAGAGAGGAAATATTAACAAACACCTCTGTCAGTCCTTCAAGCAAATAAATTCTTGCCTCTAATTAAATTTCACCAATTAATAAGCAAAAAGTTGTAGGAAACTTGATGGGATTTCTATTTTCTCATTGTGATGAGGATGGATCTTCATTAGATTTAATTAAACCTGAGTTTTCTTCTAGTGAAGAATTACAAAGAGTTAATTCTTACATTTATTTCTCTGGCTTGCTCATAGATCTTTTAAAAGATGATCTTTGTGCGTTTCAAATAGAAATTGCAATTTTTTAGATGGGTTTCAAGTGGATTTTGCAAATTTTCAGATGGGTTTCAAATAGAAATTGCAATTTTTTAGATGGGTTTCAAATAGAAATTGCATTTTTTTAGATGGGTTTCAAGTGGATTTTGCCAATTTTTAGATGGGTTTCAAATAGAAATTGCAAATTTTTAGATGGTTTTCAAGTGGTTTTTGCCAATTTTTAGGTGGGTTTCAAATAAAATCTGCATTTTGTTACATGGGTTTCAAGTGGATTTTGCAAATTTTCACATGGGTTTCAAATAGAAAATGTAATTTTTTACAGGGGTTTCAAATGAATTTTGCAATTTTTTTAGATGGTTGTCAAGTGGATTTTGCCAATTTTTAGGTGGGTTTCAAATAGAAATTGCAATTTTTTAGATGGGTTTCAAATAGAAATTGCAAATATTTTTAGATGGTTTTCAAGTGGATTTTGCCAATTTTTAGGTGTGTTTCAAATAAAAACTGCAATTTTTTAGATGGGTTTCAAGTGGATTTTGCAAATTTTCAGATGTGTTTCAATAGAAATTGCAGTTTTTAAGGTGGGTTTCAAATAGAAATTGCAATTTTTTAGGTGTGTTTCAAATAGAAATTGCAATTTTTCACATGGGTTTCAAATAGAAATTGCCATTTTTAATATGGGTTTCAAATAGAAAATGCAATTTTTTACAGGGGTTTCAAATAGAATTTTCATTTTTTCAGATGGGCTTCAAATAGAAATTGCAAATTTTTAGATGGCTCTCAAGTGGATTTTGCCAATTTTTAGGTGTGTTTCAAATAGAAATTGCCATTTTTTACATGAGTTTCAAATAGAAATTACAGAAATTCAATAGAATTTATGCTCTTTTAGATGGGTTTCAAATAGAAGTTGCAATTTTTTTAGATGGATTTCAAGTGAATTTTGCGATTTTTTACATGGGTTTCAAATAGAATTTGCACTTTTTCAGATGGGTTTCAAATAGAAATTGCAATTTTTCACATGGGTTTCAAATAGAAATTGCCATTTTTTATATGGGTTTCAAATAGAAAATGCAATTTTTTACATGGGTTTCAAATAGGATTTTCACTTTTTCAGATGGGCTTCAAATAGAAATTGCAAATTTTCAGATGGGCTTCAAATAGAAATTGCAAATTTTTAGATGGCTCTCAAGTGGATTTTGCCAATTTTTAGGTGGGTTTCAAATAGAAATTGCAAAATTTTTTAGATGGCTTTCAAGTGGATTTTGCCAATTTTTAGGTGAGTTTCAAATAGAAATTGCAATTTTTCAGATGGGTTTCAAATAGGAATTGCAGTTTTGTTTTAGATGGGTTTCAAGTGGATTTTGCAATTTTTCAGATGGGTTTCAAATAGAAAATGTAATTTTTTAGATGTGTTTCAAATAGAATTTACATTTTTTTTAGATGGGTTTCAAATAGAAATTGCAAATTTTTTTAGGTGTGTTTCAAATAGAAATTGCCATTTTTCACATGGGTTTCAAATAGAAAATGTAATTTTTTACAGGGGTTTCAAATGAATTTTGCAATTTTTTAGATGGATTTCAAGTGAATTTTGTGATTTTTTACATGGGTTTTAAATAGAAATTGCAATTTTTTTAGATGGGTTTCAAGTGGATTTTGCCAATTTTTAGGTGGGTGTCAAAAACTGCAATTTTTTAGATGGGTTTCAAGTGGATTTTGCAAATTTTCAGATGGGTTTCAAATAGAAATTGCAATTTTTTAGGTGGGTCTCTAATAGAAATTGCAAATATTTTTAGATGGCTTTCAAGTGGATTTTGCCTAATTTTAGGTGGGTTTCAAATAGAAATTGCAGTTTTTAGGTGGGTCTCAAATAGAAATTGCAATTTTTCAGATAGGTTTCAAATAGAAGTTCCAAATTGTTTTACATGGGTTTCAAGTGGATTTTGCAAATTTTCAGATGGGTTTCAAATAGAAAATGCAGTTTTTCAGATGGGTTTCAAGTGGATTTTTCAATTTTTTACATGGGTTTCAAATAGAATTTTCACTTTTTCAGATGGATTTCAAATAGAAATTTCAGTTTTTAAGATGTTTTCAAGTGGATTTTGCCAATTTTTAGTTGGGTTTCAAATAGAAATTGCAATTTTTTAGATGGGTTTCAAATAGGAATTGCAAATATTTTTAGATGGGTTTCAAATAGAAAATGTAATTTTTTAGATGGGTTTCAAATAGAAATTGCAGGGTTTTTTAGATGGTTTTCAAGTGGGTTTTGCCAATTTTTAGGTGGGTTTCAAATAAAAACTGCATTTTGTTACATGGGTTTCAAGTGGATTTTGCCAATTTTTAGGTGTGTTTCAAATAGAAATTGCAATTTTTCAGATGAGTTTCAAATAGAAATTGCAATTTTGTTTTAGATGGGTTTCAAGTGGATTTTGCAAATTTTCAGATGGGTTTCAAATAGAAATTGCCATTTTACTTGGGTTTCAAATAGAATTTATACTCTTTTAGATGGGTTTCAAATAGAAGTTACAATTTTTTTAGATGGATTTCAAGTGGATTTTGCAAATTTTCAGATGGGTTTCAAATAGAAATTGCAATTTTTTCAGATGGGTTTCAAATAGAATTTGCAATTTTTTTAGATGGGTTTCAAGTGGATTTTGCCAATTTTTAGGTGAGTTTCAAATAGAAATTGCAATTTTTCAGATGGGTTTCAAATAGAAATTGCAGTTTTTCAGATGGGTTTCAAATAGGAATTGCAATTTTGTTTTAGATGGGTTTCAAGTGGATTTTGCAAATTTTCAGATGGGTTTCAAATAGAAAATGTAATTTTTTAGATGTGTTTCAAATAGAATTTACTTTTTTTTTAGATGGGTTTCAAATAGAAGTTGCAAATTTTTTGAGGTGTGTTTCAAACAGAAATTGCAATTTTCCACATGGATTTCAAATAGAACCCATTTTTTAGATGGGATTCAAATAGAAATTGCCATTTTTCACATGGGTTTCAAATAGAAAATGTAATTTTTTACAGGGGTTTCAAATGAATTTTGCAATTTTTTAGATGGATTTCAAGTGAATTTTGCGATTTTTTACATGGGTTTTAAATAGAAATTGCAATTTTTTTAAATGGTTTTCAAGTGGATTTTGCCAATTTTTAGGTGTGTTTCAAATAAAAACTGCAATTTTTTAGATGGGTTTCAAGTGGATTTTGGAAATTTTCAGATGGGTTTCAAATAGAAATTGCAAATTTCTATTTATTTTATTTCTATTTATTTTATTTCTCCTTAGATGGGTTTCAAGTGGATTTTGCCTAATTTTAGGTGGGTTTCAAATAGAAATTGCCATTTTACTTGGGTTTCAAATAGAATTTATACTCTCTTAGATGGGTTTCAAATAGAAGTTGCAATTTTTTTAGATGGATTTCAAGTGGATTTTTCAATTTTTTACTTGGGTTTCAAATAGAATTTTCACTTTTTCAGATGGGTTTCAAATAGAAATTGCAATTTTTCACATGGGTTTCAAATAGAAATTGCCATTTTTTATATGGGTTTCAAATAGAATTTTCACTTTTTCAGATGGGCTTCAAATAGAAATTGCAAATTTTCAGATGGGTTTCAAATAGAAATTGCCATTTTTCACATGGGTTTCAAATAGAAAATGTAATTTTTTACAGGGGTTTCAAATGAATTTTGCAATTTTTTAGATGGATTTCAAGTGAATTTTGCGATTTTTTACATGGGTTTTAAATAGAATTTGCAATTTTTTTTAGATGGTTTTCAAGTGGATTTTGCCAATTTTTAAGTGGGTGTCAAATAAAAACTGCAATTTTTTAGGTGGGTTTCAAGTGGATTTTGCAAATTTTCAGATGGGTTTCAAATAGAAATTGCCATTTTACTTGGGTTTCAAATAGAATTTATACTCTTTTAGATGGGTTTCAAATAGAAGTTGCAATTTTTTTAGATGGATTTCAAGTGGATTTTGCAAATTTTCAGATGGGTTTCAAATAGAATTTGCAATTTTTTTAGATGGGTTTCAAGTGGATTTTGCCAATTTTTAGGTGGGTTTCAAATAGAAATTGCAATTTTTTCACATAGGTTCCAAATAGAAAATGTAATTTTTTAGATGTGTTTCAAATAGAATTTACACTTTTTTAGATGGGTTTCAAATAGGAATCGCATTTTTTTTAGGTGTGCTTCAAATAGAAATTGCAATTTTTCACATGGGTTTCAAATAGAAAATGTAATTTTTTTCCAGGGGTTTCAAATGAATTTTTCAATTTTTTACGTGGGTTTCAAATAGAATTTTCACTTTTTCAGATGGGTTTCAAATAGAAATTGCAAATATTTTTAGATGGCTTTCAAGTGGATTTTGCAATTTTTTAGGTGGGTTTCAAATAGAAATTGCAATTTTTCAGATAGGTTTCAAATAGAAGTTCCAAATTGTTTTACATGGGTTTCAAGTGGATTTTGCAAATTTTCAGATGGGTTTCAAATAGAAAATGCAGTTTTTCAGATGGGTTTCAAGTGGATTTTTCAATTTTTTACATGGGTTTCAAATAGAATTTTCACTTTTTCAGATGGATTTCAAATAGAAATTTCAGTTTTTAAGATGTTTTCAAGTGGATTTTGCCAATTTTTAGTTGGGTTTCAAATAGAAATTGCAATTTTTTAGATGGGTTTCAAATAGGAATTGCAAATATTTTTAGATGGGTTTCAAATAGAAAATGTAATTTTTTAGATGGGTTTCAAATAGAAAATGTAATTTTTTAGATGGGTTTCAAATAGAAATTGCAGGGTTTTTTAGATGGGTTTCAAGTGGGTTTTGCCAATTTTTAGGTGGGTTTCAAATAAAAACTGCATTTTGTTACATGGGTTTCAAGTGGATTTTGCCAATTTTTAGGTGTGTTTCAAATAGAAATTGCAATTTTTCAGATGAGTTTCAAATAGAAATTGCAAATTTCTTTTACATGGGTTTCATGTGGATTTTGCAAATTTTCAGATGGGTTTCAAATAGAAATTGCAATTTTTTCAGATGGGTTTCAAATAGAATTTGCAATTTTTTTAGATGGGTTTCAAGTGGATTTTGCCAATTTTTAGGTGGGTTTCAAATAGAAATTGCAATTTTTCACATGGGTTTAAAATAGAAATTGCCATTTTTTATATGGGTTTCAAATAGAAAATGCAATTTTGGTTTAGATGGGTTTCAAGTGGATTTTGCAAATTTTCAGATGGGTTTCAAATAGAAAATGTAATTTTTTAGATGTGTTTCAAATAGAATTTACTTTTTTTTTAGATGGGCTTCAAATAGAAATTGCAAATTTTTTTAGGTGTGTTTCAAATAGAAATTGCCATTTTTTAGATGGGTTTCAAACAGAAAATGTAATTTTTTACAGGGATTTCAAGTGAATTTTGCAGTTTTTCAGATGGGTTTCAAGTGGATTTTGCAATTTTTTACATGGGTTTCAAATAGAATTTGCACTTTTTCAGATGGGTTTCAAATAGAAATTGCAAATATTTTTAGATGGCTTTCAAGTGGATTTTGCAATTTTTTAGGTGGGTTTCAAATAGAAATTGCAATATTTTTTTAGATGGGTTTCAAGTGGATTTTGCCAATTTTTAGTTGGGTTTCAAATAGAAATTGCCATTTTTTACATGGGTTTCAAATAGAAATTGCAAAATTTTTGAGGTGTGTTTCAAACAGAAATTGCAATTTTCCACATGGATTTCAAATAGAACCCATTTTTTAGATGGGATTCAAATAGAAATTGCCATTTTTCACATGGGTTTCAAATAGAAAATGTAATTTTTTACAGGGGTTTCAAATGAATTTTGCAATTTTTTAGATGGATTTCAAGTGAATTTTGTGATTTTTTACATGGGTTTTAAATAGAAATTGCAATTTTTTTAGATGGGTTTCAAGTGGATTTTGCCAATTTTTAGGTGGGTGTCAAAAACTGCAATTTTTTAGATGGGTTTCAAGTGGATTTTGCAAATTTTCAGATGGGTTTCAAATAGAAATTGCAATTTTTTAGGTGGGTCTCTAATAGAAATTGCAAATATTTTTAGATGGCTTTCAAGTGGATTTTGCCTAATTTTAGGTGGGTTTCAAATAGAAATTGCAGTTTTTAGGTGGGTCTCAAATAGAAATTGCAATTTTTCAGATAGGTTTCAAATAGAAGTTCCAAATTGTTTTACATGGGTTTCAAGTGGATTTTGCAAATTTTCAGATGGGTTTCAAATAGAAAATGCAATTTTTCAGATGGGTTTCAAGTGGATTTTTCAATTTTTTACATGGGTTTCAAATAGAATTTTCACTTTTTCAGATGGATTTCAAATAGAAATTTCAGTTTTTAAGATGTTTTCAAGTGGATTTTGCCAATTTTTAGTTGGGTTTCAAATAGAAATTGCAATTTTTTAGATGGGTTTCAAATAGGAATTGCAAATATTTTTAGGTGTGTTTCAAATAGAAATTGCCATTTTTTAGATGGGTTTCAAATAGAAAATGTAATTTTTTAGATGGGTTTCAAATAGAAATTGCAGGGTTTTTTAGATGGGTTTCAAGTGGGTTTTGCCAATTTTTAGGTGGGTTTCAAATAAAAACTGCATTTTGTTACATGGGTTTCAAGTGGATTTTGCCAATTTTTAGGTGTGTTTCAAATAGAAATTGCAATTTTTTAGACATGTTTCAAATAGAAATTGCAATTTTTTACAGGGGTTTCAAATAGAAATTGCAATTTTTCAGATGGGTTTCAAATAGAAATTGCAAATTTTTTTTAAATGTGTTTCAAGTGGATTTTGCAAATTTTCAGATGGGTTTCAAACAGAAATTGCAGTTTTTAGGTGGGTCTCAAATAGAAATTGCAATTTTTTTTAGATGGCTTTCAATTTTTAGGTGGGTTTCAAATAAAAATTGCAAATTTTTACATGGGTTTCAAGTGGATTTTGCTAGTTTTCAAATAGAAATTGCCATTTTTCACATGGGTTTCAAATAGAATTTGCACTTTTTCAGATGGGTTTCAAATAGAAATTGCAAATATTTTTAGATGGGTTTCAAGTGGGTTTTGCCAATTTTTAGGTGGGTGTCAAATAAAAACTGCAATTTTTTACATGGGTTTCAAGTGGATTTTGCAAATTTTCAGATGGGTTTCAAATAGAAATTGGAATTTTTTAGGTGGGTCTCTAATAGAAATTGCAATATTTTTTTAGATCGGTTTCAAGTGGATTTTGCCAATTTTTAGGTGGGTTTCAAATAAAAATTGCCATTTTTTACATGAGTTTCAAATAGAATTTATGCTCTTTTAGATGGGTTTCAAATAGAAGTTGCAATTTTTTTAGATGGATTTCAAGTGGATTTTTCAGTTTTTTACATGGGTTTCAAATAGAATTTTCACTTTTTCAGATGGGTTTCAAATAGAAATTGCATTTTTTTAGATGGGTTTCAAGTGGATTTTGCCAATTTTTAGTTGGGTTTCAAATAAAAACTGCAATTTTTTAGATGGGTTTCAAGTGGATTTTGCAAATTTTCAGATGGGTTTCAAATAGAAATTGCAATTTTTTAGGTGGGTCTCTAATAGAAATTGCAATATTTTTTTAGATGGGTTTCAAGTGGATTTTGCCTAATTTTAGGTGGGTTTCAAATAGAAATTGCAGTTTTTAGGTGGGTCTCAAATAGAAATTGCAATTTTTTTTAGATGGCTTTCAATTTTTAGGTGGGTTTCAAATAAAAATTGCAAATTTTTACATGGGTTTCAAGTGGATTTTGCTAGTTTTCAAATAGAAATTGCCATTTTTCACATGGGTTTCAAATAGAATTTGCACTTTTTCAGATGGGTTTCAAATAGAAATTGCAATTTTTAGGTGGGTTTCAAGTGGATTTTGCCAATTTTTAGGTGGGTTTCAGATAAAAAATTCAGTTTTTTAGATGGGTTTCAAGTGGATTTTGGAAATTTTCAGATGGGTTTCAAATAGAAATTGCAAATTTCTATTTATTTTATTTCTATTTATTTTATTTCTCCTTAGATGGGTTTCAAGTGGATTTTGCCTAATTTTAGGTGAGTTTCAAATAGAAATTGCCATTTTCCTTGGGTTTCAAATAGAATTTATGCTCTTTTAGATGGGTTTCAAATAGAAGTTGCAATTTTTTTAGATGGATTTCAAGTGGATTTTGTGATTTTTTTACATGGGTTTCAAATAGAATTTGCAATTTTTTAGATGGGTTTCAAGTCGATTTTGCTAATTTTCAGATGGGTTTCAAATAGAAATTGCAATTTTTTACATGGGTTTCAAATAGAATTTACATTTTTTTTAGATGTGTTTCAAATAGAAGTTGCAAATTTTTTTAGGTGTGTTCCAAATAGAAATTGCCATTTTTTAGATGGGTTTCAAATAGAAAATGTAATTTTTTACAGGGGTTTCAAATGAATTTTGCAATTTTTCAGATGGCTTTCAAGTGGATTTTGCAGTTTTTTAGATGGATTTCAAATAGAATTTGCACTTTTTCAGATGGGTTTCAAATAGAAATTGCAAATTTTTTTTAGATGGCTTTCAATTTTTAGGTGGGTTTCAAATAAAAATTGCAATTTTTTGTATGGGTTTGAAGTGGATTTTGCAAATTTTCAGATGGGTTTCAAATAGAAATTACATTTTTTTAGATGGATTTCAAGTGGATTTTGCAATTTTTCAGGTGGGTTTCAAACAGATTTTTTAACTTTTTTTAGCTGGGTGAGGATTCATGATTTTCTTGTTCCTGAAAAGACTTTTTGCTCTATAACAATGGTTAATTTTGAGACAGCCAGACCTTGTTCTCCTGTGCTGTTGAAGTTTTAATTTTTAACTCCCCAGCTGTCAATATTAATTTATCTTGTCATTAATTAACCACTGCCCTCTGGTCAAAATTTGCTTGATCCTGGCCCATGGATTCCAGACAGAATCTGTATTTTGTCTGCACATTCCCTGTGTTTATATGAACTTTATTATCAATAAATAACATAAAAAACATGAAATTAATCAAAAAAACCCAACTTTTTCAGGGAACTCTGGGTGTTTTCTGCTGTGGCAGTGCAGGATCCTGAAGATGAATTATGTGCTAACAAAAAGTCAGGAATTTAATGACATCAGGGATGTGATTTCACCACTTCCCTGGAAATTCCTCCTTTTCCAGGAAGAAATTTTTCCTGATTTTTCAGGAAATTTCAGGATTTTTCCCAGCCTGAACTGACCACAGCCCTCGAGTGCTCAGCACAGGGACAAATTTTGGCAATCCCAAATCTCTCAGTGCTCCCTTTAAAAACAGAAATCATGGAAGTCAGGCAGGTTTGAGATGTTCCTGCCCTGTGGGAGCTCCTGATTTCCTCTGGCCACATAAAAGGTGAGAAATTGTTGAAAAGGAGGAGGATTGTCCATGGAAATGGAAGTGGCTGGCAGAGGAAAAGGGACAGGAATGGATGGATTGGAGCTGGGATGTGGAGAGAGGCTGGAGAAGGAGACAAAACTGGTGTGTGAGGAAAATAAATGGATGGGAGGGAAGCTGAGAAGGAGTTTGGGAATTCCTGTGCAGGATCCTCAGCCTTTCTTCTCCAAGAACACCTCATTTTCCAGGATGGGTTGTAGTTGTGAGGTTTTTTCTGGGATTCTTTTCCCCCTCTGGGATGAGGGAAAGTTTTTTTGCCACAAAACTCTGATTTCTTACTCTCCTGCCAGCAGGTGACAGCATTCCCTAAAGCAAAGCAAAGTGAGCAGAAACTCCCCTCTACTCCAGACTTCCAGACAATTTTCATCCTCTTTGCTCTGTTTTGTTCCACAAACTGGTAATTTCAGCCTTCTTTCCACGTGGTGAAGAAGCAAATAGGATTTTACAGGGAAGAGTTCTTCCAGGAGGAAAACACAGCAGGATGAGTTCAGCCATGAGGTGAACAGAGCACGGCTTCTCCTACTCTGAATCCAGAGAATTTTCCAGGAGGAATTGGTGTTGGATTATGCCCTTTTCTGACCCAGAGGTGGCATTTTAAAAACTTGTATTCCATTTTCAGTCTCATTTGAAGGATGAGACAATACAGATGTTACAATTTACACCATCACAATCAGAAGCTAAATTATTTCCTAATTACATTATAAGCATTCCTTGGCCTATCAGCTTTTGCCACACAGTGCTGTTAATGCCTTAAAGCAAATAATCTAAAATTTCCCCTCGTGGGTCCTACTACATTTTATAGTTCTATTTCTCTAAAGTATCCAATCTTATTTGCAAGGCCATCCTTTGAAACTTGTTTTTAGTTCCATTTCTCTCTCAACGAGGTCTGTCCTATCCTATGGCATTTCTAAGTCAGCATTTCTTATCTCAAGGTTTGCACACAGATGTGAGACTGAGTGAGCCTCCTGTCGGGCTCTAGGAATCCTCAAAAATCCATTTCCCACAAATGGGCACTACAGAGTGTCCAAACAACACACCTTGGATTAGCCATGGGCTGAGGTGACACAGATTCCCAGCACTGCATATCCAGCAGAACCTCTGGCTGTGGGAATGTCTTGGTTTGGAAAGACACCAGGTGTGTGCTAAGGAAGGCAGGAGCCTCGCTTGGAATGGAGAATGTAAATCCTCTTCCTCTGAGTTGTTATAATTTTAAAATTAAGGGCTTTCAGGCAAAAATGGCAAATGGCAAAATTTTTAATTTTCCTAGTTCTTTACTAGGAAAATTAAAATAAAAATGTAGTAGTAGAAAAAACCAAACCAAACAAAAAGAAAACCCTGACAGAGTGAGAACACAGCCTGACCCTGTGTTGCTCAGGGTGTTGGTGCAGCCCAATCCAGCCCTCCTGCAGTGACAGATGTGGCTCTGTTGCAGCAATGATCCTGTAGCAGGTGCAGTTTTCCTCTGAAGCTCCAGTGGGGGTGAGATGGGTCCGGTTTTCCTCTGGGAATGCAGTGCAAACAGGCTGGGCTGGGGTTCTGAACCTCAGGGTTTATCCAGGTGGGAATGCTGGGCTCCTCCCCCTGGGTGGAGCATCTCCCATGGGATGATGGAATTGTATCAGCCCTGCAGTGAGCCTGGATGGCCCATGGACAGCAGAGATCCCCTGGAGGGAGGGTGGGTCCTGGAAGGGATAAAGAAACACTTTTAAAACTGGTTTTAACAGCTGGTGATAGAATTCAAACTTTTGGTTACATTTGCATTGCAACCTAAGACAAGGAACAACCCACAGAGGTCGTGGCAGCCTTTGTGCAGAGACTGGTGTGGATTTGGGCTTTTGGAGAAAAATCCTCCAAGGGAAGAGCGTTCAGTGCCTGGAGGAGGTGAAAGGACAAAGGAGAAGGAGTGACAGGACAATAGGGAGTGGCTTTGAAATGACAAAGAGTGGGGTTAGGTTGGATAAAGGGAAGAAATTCATCCCTGGCAGGGTGGGCAGGCCCTGGAATAGAATTCCCAGATTTGCTGTGGCTGCCCCTGGATCCCTGGCAGTGTCCCAGGCCAGGTTGGACATTGGGACTTGGAGCAGCCTGGGACAGTGGAAGTTGTCCCTGCCCATGGCAGGAGGTTGGAATTGGATGATTTTTAAGATCCCTCCCATCCCAAACCCCTCTGTCCTTCCCAGGTATTTTTCCCTGCTCATTCCAGCCGTTCCTGCTGGGGAGATCTCTCAGCCCTCACTCAGCAGCGCTGTTGCCAATCATCTCCAAAGTCAAATCCCAACATTTGGTCCCAATTATCCCTCTCCCTGAGCAGCCCCAACCCCACACAGCAGCTCTGTTCTTCCTCAGGTGGGGGATTTTGGGATTCTGCCATTCCCCTTCCGAGGGGATCTGACAGAGAGATGGAGTGGAGGTGCCGAGGCTGCTCCTCCTTCCCAATCCCTGTGGGAGAAGCTTTTCCATGCCCCAACACCAGCACAAAAGCTGAAATGGGCAAACTGGGAGCACTTTTCCCTCCTGTGGCTGCCAAACTTCCAGCCCAGGGAAGTTTATTCCTGCTGTTTATTCCCTCAGCTGAAAAATCCCAGGAAAAGCCACTGCCCCGAGGCCTCCGGGCCTGCAACCCGAGAGGATTTTCCCCTCAGAGCATGAATAATTTAAAAAGTTCACAGATTTCTTTCTGTCTGGAAACTGGGCATAAATTGAGGCTCTTCCAAATGCCTGGGAAAACCTGATCCTGGTGCTCCTGAAAGGACAGGAACCTGTTTGTGTCTTTTAAGTTGTTGCCATCTTTTCTGTGAGGGCTGAACTCCTCAAATCTTCCTGTTTGTGCTCCAATTATTTGTGTTTTCCACTTAAAATGTTTTCCTTGCTGAGAGTTTAAGCAGGAAGGCTTCATTTTGAAGGGAATTATTTCTCTGTGCATTTTTCCTCCTCAAGATTTGAGTTTTAAGCAGGATAACGCTGAATTTTGATGCTAAAATAATGCCAGGTTTTGTCTCGGCATAAACTTCTCCTCTTCAGCCAACCAAAAGTAAATAAATAAGCTGGGCAGGAATTTTTGTTTTGATTTCTGCCAAGCTGAAATGAGGAATTTTGAAGTGTTGTTTGCTGGGGGAAATGGAAACGGGCCAGGTTGGAATGGGAATGGCTGTGAGATCTCAGCCTGTTCAATTGATCTAGTTCAAAATGGAGCTCACTGAGTTCTCCTTCTGCAAGCCAGGAGCTGCAGAGCCTCTGGATATTTTTATTTTCCCTTTTCCAGTGGGGTTGGACCAGCTTACAAATAAATAACATGGGAGGGAAGAAGGTGTGGATTTACCAAGGAGAGGGGAGAGCTGTTGGCTGTGTGCTCCAATATTTGAAATTTGAAATCCCTAAAAAAATCTGCATCTCTGCTGTGGGATGGATCATTACAAGAAGGGAAAATTGACAGCCAGGAGCAGCCAAATCAGATTCCTTGCTTGGATCAGCAGGAATTGCACAAAACATTTTCCTGCTGCAATGTTTTACTGGATAAAATATGTAATTCTGAGCAGAGAGTGCAGGAAAAAGGTGGGTTATTATCCATGGTAATTATTCCTTGGAATGGGAAATCCTGGGTAGTGGGAAAGGAAAACAACTGCTTTATATGCCCAGGCAGGATTTTCCACCAAAAAAATTGGAGAACTTTGCCAGGACCTGGGATTTGCTGGTTCCTGGAGCAGGTGGGGTGATAAATTCACCATTATTTCAGTTCACTCTCAGCTTCTCAGAAGGAGGGAGGAAATTTTCCAAATAAATCACAGAATAATGGAATGGTTTGGGTTGGGAGGGACCTTAAATCCTCCAGTGCCACCCCTGCCATGGCAGGGACACCTCCCACTGTCCCAGGCTGCTCCAAGCCCCAATGTCCAACCTGGCCTGGGACACTGCCAGGGATCCAGGGGCAGCCACAGCTGCTCTGGTGTGTCTGTGGGAGTTCCTTTCCTTGGGTTTTTCTTGTCAGTGTAGAAGAACTTGGTGTGATACTGCAGAGAAGTATAATAAAATAAAATTTAAAAAAATATAATAAACCACTGAAAATCACATATTATTATAGCAGTCAGGATAAAGTAATTCAAGAGCTGGAACATTAAAATTTCACTTTCAAGCTGTGTTAAATATGAAGGGTATGAAACTGATTCCTTGTCCTTTTTTCCTCCTTCTCATTTCTGCAGGAAGAGGGGATTTGCACTTCTAGAATTTCTGCTTGGATAGCACAAGATGAATTTTGGAGTGAGGTTTTCAATACAATCTACAAATCCCTGAGGATAAGGAGCATAGTCAGAGGTGTGGTGTCACCTTCTCCATTGCACACACACTCCTGCTATAAAAATAATTACTCCAATTATATCCTGTGATAAAAACAACTTTCAACGTTGTCTCTGAGCTTTCACAGCAGGATCCAGGTGGAATCTGCTTTGTGATTAATAAATTCAGGCTCATGCCTGAGCCTTTGCTGGGCGCAGCCACATGATGGCAACATTGCTAATCTTTAACTTTGTTCCTTGCAGCAGCTCCTGGAGCTGGGCTTTGGCTCAGAGCAGAGTGTGGAAGTTCTTTGGGGTTTAGAGGAAACTTTACTTTGGTGGTTTGACTTGGAGAGGGACATTTCACAAGGGATGGAGAGACAGGAAAAGGGGGAATGGCCTTAGGCTGAGGGAGGGCAGGCACAGATGGGATTTGGGAGGAAATTCTTTATTATGAGGGTGATGAAGCACAGGCTGCCCAGGGAGGTTGTGGATTTCCCATCCCAAGGCCAGGTGGGACATTGGGGCTTGGAGCAGCCTGGGACAGTGGGAGGTGTCCCTGCCATGGCACTGGATGAGCTTTAAGGTCCCTTCCACCCCAACTATTCCATAATTCCATGAAATCAAAACCACTTTACAAGACACTCCGTGGCTCTCAGCTCAACACGGGAGGTTTTTAAGAGGCAGGAGGAGAAAATGCCACTTTCCTCTTTTTATTCCCCCCTTTTTCCCCCCCCTTTTATGAGCTGCAGTGGAACCTGTAAAAAGCTTTTCCTCAGTGACAACCAAGCAATTCCTGAGCTGGTGCAACTCTGAAAGAGGAGAACAGGATCTGGCACTGCTGAAGAACTCAACCAAGTTCAAGCAAGATCTTCATTAATGCCCTCAGATCCTGGACATGATAAATACGGGCGAGGTTTGGTGGAGACTGGAAGAAAAATGTCTCCTTTCAGCCAAAATAACTCTTATCCCGACAAACATTTTGCTGGATTGTTATTTGAATGAATATTTAATATAAAACATGCAACCTGCTCTAATAAGAGCACATTCATAATTTTGAGCAGGCGAGCCATGTCCAAAATTCCCTTGGCTTTGCTCTGGGTAAGGAATAACTTAAGAAGGAAATGTTGGACTGCAGCTACTCTTGGCTGAAGGACACAGTACAGCAGGAACAGCTGTGGAAGCAGATTTACTGCAAGAAGTGAGGCTGCTAAAATCCTGACAGTACTTTGATTTTTTTTTTTTTCTGGTTTTCTTTTTTTTTTTTTTTAATGAAAAAGTCCAATATAGAGTTTATGACTTTTCATACAGTTATTTATTTTAGGAATAAGACAGCTGCCAAACACAGCAGGTAGTTAATACCCAATTCAGACTGTGTTTAAATAGAGAAGGAGCTATTGGCTGCATCCTTTGGGATTCTGTGATTAACCCACAGGGAGCTGGAGGTGGCTTTTTCCAGAGGCTTTCAGGTGAAACATGAGTGGGAGCTGGATCCCTTGGAGTGGAGTAAAGTTGGAATCAGATGGGGCAGATAATTCAGCTCATCCTGAAATGATTTCTCTACTGAAAGGAGCTTTTCCTTTGGACAGGGGAGATGGAGCTGCTGGAGATGACCTGGAGCTGGGATGGAGATCCAGTCTTGCCTCTGTTCCAGACATGGATCTTTCCTCACGAGGATGGTGAAGGTTGTGGAGAATAAATCCTGTGAGGAGCAGCTGAGGGAGCTGGGGAAGGGGCTGGAGGCCCAGGAGGGGCTGAGGGAGCTGGGCAAGGGGCTGAGCCTGGAGCAAAGGAGGCTCAGGGGGACCCTGTGGCTCTGCACAAGTCCCTGCCAGGAGGGGACAGCCGGGGGGGTCGGGCTCTGCTGCCAGGGCCACAGGGCCAGGAGGAGAGGGAACGGCCTCAGGCTGGCCCAGGGGAGCCTCAGGGTGGACATTGGGAACATTTTTTCCCTCCCACAGTGCTCAGGCCTTGGCATGAGGGATCCTGGTCTGCAATGAAAAGGGCAACACTCAAGTGTGTCTGGAAAGCTCTGGAGCTGGAATTTCTTTTCATCCTTGTGCGGCCTCCTCAGGCTGTAACCCATGAAATGTTGCAATTGTGTGGGGATTGACAAGGGAGAGCAGGAAAAGGGCTGAGATCAAATGCTGGAGTCCCCCTGGAGTGTTGGATTGTGTGCATGGAGCTGGGAGGTGGGAGCTGGGATCTGTGCCAGGGCCACAGGGCCAGGAGGAGAGGGAACGGCCTCAGGCTGGGCCAGGGGAGGCTCAGCTTGGCCAGCAGCAGGAATTTCCCCATGGAAAGGGTGCTCAGGCCTTGGCAGGGGCTGCCCAGGGAGCTTTGCAGTGCCCAGGATCCCTGCAGGTGTCACCTGGAGGTGGCACTCAGTGCTCTGGGCTGGGGACAAGGTGCCCATGGGGCACAGCTGGGACTGCCTGGGCTAGGAGGGCTTTTCCAGCCTCAGGGATCCTGGGATTCTGTGACTCCTGTGCTCAGGAAGGAGACTCAGGCTGATGTGCCCGTGAGCCCTCAGTGTGAACTTTGAGGATGATTCTCCCTGAGATCCCATGCCAGGCAGAACTTTGGGATCAGCTCCAGAGGCTCCGTGTTTGGCTGTTCCCTGTCAGCTCTGGCATCTCAGGCTGGTTTGGGGGATGAGGGGGTTCAGCCACATCCCAACCCACAAGGACTGGGGGTCACAGGTTAGTGCTGAACAGTGGCCACTTTTTAAAACCCCTCTAGTGAACTTGGCAGCATTCACTGAACTCTTATTTTTGCTTGGTATTCATCATAAAAAAGAAGGGATAACAATCCTTGCATCCCTCCTGAGCGTGCTCTGAGGTTAAATCATGGAATTACTAAATTATTTGGGTTGGAAGGGACCTTAAAGGTCATCTCATTCCAACCCCCTGCTATGGGCAGGGACACCTCTCAGGAGGTGATGGAACTCATTAAGCAGAAAACAAAGAATACAACCATGTTGGCCAAAACTCATCTTCAAAATGTGTTGCAGGAGGAATCGAGGAAACTTTGGCTGGGGCTGGGAAAAGAGGAGATTTTGCAGCAGATTGGGTGGACAAAAATTGCTGCAGGTCTGGTCACACTGAGGGAAAGCTGGGGCTGATGCCCAGAGACCATAAAACCTCCAGAGGAAGGGACGGTGGTGTGTCCATGGAGTGTGAGCTTCTCTGAAGACAAATCTTCTCTGTTTGAGCCTTGGAAGCAATGAGACATTCCAGAAGCTCTATTCACAGCCCATTTCTGGTTTTATGGATCAGTTTGCTCGTGTCTGCCATGTAACTTCTGCCAGGAGGTACCAAACCACAGCTGAAAGAGTCCAGATTGCTTTGGGATTCTGGGAGAGGAGGAGTTTAGGCTGTGAGAAGAACCTGTGATGCCTCGGAAGGTTGACCTGGAACAGAGACTGGACAGAGCTAAGAGAATAAAGCAGGGATTTATTGAAAGGCCTCTAGGATACACGTTGGGCAATACAAGAGTCTGACCAGGGCTACACCCAAGATGGACTAAGAATGGTCACAAAAATGGTCACAAAATATCTGACCAGTCACGAGGTCTCACACTTTTATCAGTTTTGGTCCATTTGCACAGTGGGGTTTCATTGTCCAATCCCAGCTCCAGGTGATGCAGTCCCATCCTTCTTGTTTTCTCCCCTCAGCCCCCGTTGTTTGTGCTTTTGGGCCTGAAAACTTGTCCCAGTTGTCCTTGGTGTGCAGCAGGACAAGGATTTGTTTTGTGTCCCTGCTGTGTGCAGAGAGCTGAGTGACCCTGACTGTGAGCTCAGAGCTGCACCCCTGGTGCACTCCTGGCACCATGAGCTGCCAGATGCCCCATCAGAAGTGCCACTCCCTCATCCCTGGGGTGAAGCTCTTTGGAGTTCCCAACTCATCCAGTCTTTGGGATCTGGATGCAGGCACACACCCTCGTTTGGGATCTCTGGGCATGTGGTGCTGATGCTGTGTCCAGCAGCACATGCTGA
Source organism: Acrocephalus arundinaceus (assembly GCA_021534815.1). NCBI lineage: Eukaryota > Metazoa > Chordata > Aves > Passeriformes > Sylviidae > Acrocephalus > Acrocephalus arundinaceus. The sequence goes on from JAJEOU010000056.1 coordinate 2,785,779, forward strand.
GCACTGGAATATGAACTGCAACCACCAGAACTCCAGAACCTCAGGTGATGCCTTCAGTTTTATCTTTGCTGTATTTCAGGTTCTGTGGTGCCCAGGGTGCAGCTCTGAGCTCACAGTCAGTGTCACTCAGCTCTCTGCACACAGCAGGGACACAAAACAAATCCTTGTCCTGCTGCACACCAAGGACAACTGGGACAAGTTTTTAGCCCCAAAAGCACCAACAACGGGGGCTGAGGGGAGAAAACAAGAAGGGTGGGACTGCATCACCTGGAGCTGGGATTGGACAATGAAACCTCAATGTGCAAATGGACCAAAACTGATAAAAATGTATGACCTTGTGACCAGTCAGCCATTTTGTGACCATTTTATGTCCATTTTGTGGCCATTTTGTGTCAATTTTGGGATCATTTTGTGACCATTTTGGGTCCACCTTGGCTGTAGCCCTGGTCAGGCCCTGTCCTGCCCAAGGTGTACCCTAAAGGCCTTTCAATAAATCTCTACTTTATTCTCTCAGCTCTGTCCAGTCTCTGTTCCAGGTCAGCCTTCCCAAGGCATCACATAGAATGATAAAATGTGACCAAACAAAACAAAGAGGCAGCTCAGGGCAGGGTGGAAGGCTGGGGTTGCTCTGTCCAGGATCCCTTTTCTCCCACAGAGAGCCATGAAAAGCAGCTGAGGTTCATTAGCAGGGCAGCCTAATTGGGCTGGAATTTCCAGGGATAGCAATAGTGCTGACAGCCCGAGCCTGGATGGATTTGAGAGCACCCCCGGTGATCAATACCAGTGATTATGACATTTTAAAAATAAAATTGCTCGTCCTTGACTCCAGTGGAAGGGAGAACTCCCTCGCACATCCCACGGGTTGCAGCTGCTCTGCTCAATACCAAACACTTTGTGAAATGGCCAACAAAAGCCTTTCCTTGCCATCCCATCCCTCTGAGGGGGCAAAAATCCCCCTGACTTTGATTCTCTTTGCTCTGGAGGCCTTTTAGTTAAAAGCTCTCTAATAGATTTGGGAGTATTGACAATAATAATGAGCTTATGGGTGAAATTGTGACCTCAGGGAAGTCAATGGAGCTGGAATTCCAGCATTTTAAATATCCGCACATCTATATGAAGTCTGTACATGTGCTCTCAACAGGTCAAATCTCTGCATTGATTCACTCCACTTCCCAACAGTTTGCTTACCAAACATCTTTGAAGTGTGAGCTAATGAAATTAATGTTTTTTTCCTCCTGCTTAAAGCAGAAAATAAAATTAACCACCTTTTCCCCCAGGAAAAAAGGAGGGAGATTGGGTCTGTCCTGCCTTTCTTGTCCGTAGAGCATTTTAAATCTGTTCAGATGTTTGAGTTTATGGGAAACTGTCTGAAGAACTGACAGGATTCTCACTGAAGGGTTTAAACAAGACTTCCAATGCCATGGGCTGAAGAATTGGAAAGGATGATCTGAATTAAGTTGGGACTCAACATGTCCAGGTGCCCCGTTAGTGATAAGAATGGGAAATGTGGATAATAGGAATGTGGGGACTAAGCTGTATTTGTAATTTTTAAGAAAAACAAGTGAAAAAGAACATCTCTGTCGTGTTGCACAGCAAAGCAAGGCATGCAAGGGATAATGTCTTTAGATGGAAGAAGGAAAGAAAAAAAGAAGGAAAAGAAAGAGTAAAAGAGAAAGAAAGAAAAAGAGAAAGAAAGAGAATGGGAAGGGAAGGGAAAGAAAGAGAATGGGAAGGGAAGGGAAGGGAAGGGAAGGGAAGGGAAGGGAAGGGAAGGGAAGGGAAGGGAAGGGAAGGGAAGGGAAGGGAAGGGAAGGGAAGGGAAGGGAAGGGAAGGGAAGGGAAGGGAAGGGAAGGGAAGGAAAGGAAAGGAAAGGAAAGGAAAGGAAAGGAAAGGAAAGGAAAGGAAAGGAAAGGAAAGGAAAGGAAAGGAAAGGAAAGGAAAGGAAAGGAAAGGAAAGGAAAGGAAAGGAGGAAGGAAGGAAGGAAGGAGAAAAGAAAAGAAAGAAAGAGAAAGAGAGAAAGAGAGAAAAAGAAAGAAAGAAAGAAAAGAAAGAAAGAGAGAGAAAGAGAGAGAGGAAAAGAAAGAAAGAAAGAAAAGAAAGAAAGAGAAAGAGAGAAAGAAAGAAAGAGAGAAAGAAAGAAAGAGAGAAAGAGAGAAAGAGAGAAAGAGAGAAAGAAAGAAAGAAAGAAAGAAAGAAAGAAAGAAAGAAAGAAAGAAAGAAAGAAAGAAAGAAAGAAAGAAAGAAAGAAAGAAAGAAAGAAAGAGAAAGAAACCATTTCCTTCTTTATTGGCATCCAAGCAGTTCCAAGTCTTCTTGCCAGGACTTTATAAACTGTTCCTACTCCTGTCAGATGTTCTGCCTGCCTGGGGATTGCTGCAGTGAGAACAGCCCCACACAGGAGTATTCCCACCACACCAAAACCTGGCAAGTGAGTGAATTTATCAGTATGTGGCAAACACCCCCCTCATGACCCACAGCCCATTTCCTCCCTCCTGAATGTGCTCCAGCATTCATGGCTGTCCAAAGCCCTGCCTCAGGTTGATGCCCAATCACTTGGCAGGATCTGTTAGAATGGAAGTACAGGAAAAGCCCAAGGAATTGAGCACCTCCACTGGGCTGAAAAAAGGCATCCCAGAAATCCATAATGGGCCATGCACAGTTTGTCTCCATCTTCTCTAAGACACCATTGTGTAGTTTGTGTCCATTCCCTGCACCTCAGGGTATGTCCCTGAGATGTTTGCAGGGTCAGTGATCAGAGAATTTGGGCTGGAGGGGACCAGCTGCAAATCCCTGCCAAGGGCAGGGACACTTTCCACTGGTATCCAGCACAGGGAGGACGTGGAGCTGCTGCAGAGAGCCCAGAGGAGGCCCCAGGATGAGCAAAGGGCTGGAGCAGCTCTGCTGGGAGGAAAGGCTGGCACAGCTGGGATTGTTCAGCCTGGCCAGGAGAAGCTTTGGGCTGAGCTCAGGGTGGCCTTGCAGGGCCTGAAGGAGCTGCGGGAAACCTGGAGAGAGACAAGTCTGGGTGGGATATTCGGAAAAATCCTTTCCTGGCAGGATGGGCAGGCCCTGGCCCAGGGTGCCCAGATTTGCTGTGGCTGCCCCTGGATCCCTGGCAGTGTCCCAGGCCAGGTTGGACATTGGGGCTTGGAGCAGCCTGGGCAGTGGGAGGTGTCCCTGCCATGGCAGAGGTGGCACTGGGTGGGATTTAAGGTCCCTTCCAATCCCAAAAATTCTGGGATTCTGTGAATATGCAGACCAGGCTGCTCCAAACCCCAATGTCCAACCTGGCCTGGGACACTGCCAGGGATCCAGGGGCAGCCACAGCTGCTCTGGGAATTCCATCCCAGCCCCTCCCCACCCTCCCAGGAAACAATTCCTGCCCAATCTCCCATCCAGCCCTGCTCTCCTTCAGTTTAAAGCCATTCCCCTTGTCCTATCACCACAAATAACCAAGCTCAGGTCCCAGATCATTCTTATTGTTGGTCTCAGTGAATTGCTTAGAAATTCCATTTATTTTTGAAAACAGTGGCGATGTTAACATGAACCAATGCTGAAACCCTCTGTCCCAATTCAAATCAACATGAAGCCAAAGGCAGAGGTGATCAACCACAAAAAGGAACGTTCAGAGTGGAACCAGGGGAAATGTTGAAAATCTCCCAGCTCTGGAGGTGATACAAGGGGACAATATAATTGCAAACAGATTTTTTTTTTGCCAAATGAAGAATTGTTGCCTCATAGATCTTGGAAATTTTTTTTCAGTCTGTTGTTCCTTCTGTTGAAAGTGGGAGACCTATAAATTTCTGGTTTAAGAGAAATCCATTGATTCTCTTTCTTTTTTGTCATAATTTTATATAATATGTGTGCCTGGGACTTTGCTGTAATGTGAAATGGAGAGGGCTGGGCTTCTTTGCTCATTATTTTGATTTTTGATTGTTTGAATGCACTGTGGAACGATGGAATTTTGTGAGGATTTTGGAAGGAATGTCTGGATTTGGTACTCCTGACAAGCAGTGGTCACAGTCCAGGAGTGTTGGCATGGATGGCGCCTTGTTCCCCAATGGAAGTTCCCCCAAAAATAGCTGGAGGGGATGGAAATATCCTTGCTAACCCTAATGCACCTTCAGGCACAAAATGCCAGCATTTATCCTAAGAAATGAGCACATTTCATTACATGGGATTTGGGAATAGGATTCTAGAAACGGTTTTTCCACTCTCTATAATGCATAGATTGTGTAGAATGCTAAACCCGCTCAAAAGCTAAATGTGACAAATTCTGAGACTTTTTAATTTTTATTTTTAAAATACATTTAATATGAAATGCCCAGTTCCATCCTATTCCTGACATTTGTGAAAAACCCAGTTCTGAGCCACTGAGAGGGTTTCTTTCCCTGAAATGCGCTGAAATTTTATTTTGATCAGGTCAAAACATTGTAATATAACTTCCAATATTGGCTGTAACAGGCTGTCAAATACATCTGTCACAGTGCCATTGAAATTCGTATTTCAAGGGACTGTAAAAAAAACAAACAAAAAGTTAAGTCAAAGCAAAGTTAATACCTTGTCATGACGAAACGTTCGTGATTTATGGAAATGAGGAACCAAGCAGGCAATCCATGCTGGAAATCAATGTGTATCCCCAAGAAATTCCAGGTTTTAGGGAAAACTGTCTTTTTGGGGGAAGAAACCAAGAGATGTGGCCAGTTCTGCTTCACAGAGCACCGACTCCAAACCAAACCATTATTTCTAACAAAATATCCCTTGAATTACCTGCCTGCAAAGCTGTGATTGGAGGTAGATGGGGATGTGCTTCCTGGGGAATATCTCATCCACCTTGCCCTTTATTTTCCAGGTTTTGTAGGCAGCAGTTCTGCGTCCACATCCTTCCCTCTTCCAGGAAGAAAAGGAAGGAATAAACAATGGTAAACTTCAATTCCGAGTCCTCTGGTGCCATGCACAGAATTCCTGAGGGACCTCACACGTAGTCACTCAGCCTGTAGCCGCTGTGGGACGCGGATGTCAGGGAAGGAGCGAGGTTGCCCTTGGAGGCACTCTGTGGAGGAATCACTTCCCTGAAGGAGGGGAGCGCTCCAGGCCCGGAACGTGGCTGGAAAGGCGCCCCGCTCCCGAGGCACGAGGCGCACAGCAAGGCCCCACCCAGCATGGTCAAGGCCGAGGAGGCAAACCCCAGATAAAGAGCCTGCCCTATCTCATACTTCATCCCAGCGGGAAGCGTGGGGTTGTAGAAATCCATAACCACGTCGTTGGTGCTCCACGACACCGGCACCAGGCAGAGCAGCCCAGCCGCCACGAAGCCGATCCCGCCGGAGCCGGCCATGGAGGCCTTGGCAGGGCTGCCCTCGGCGCAGCGCGTGCACTTCATCCCAACCACGGCCACGCCGGCCGCCAGCACGGCCAGCAGGCAGGAGATGACCATCATGGCCCGGGCGGCGCGCAGGTCGGCGGGCAGCGCCAGCTGGGAGCGGTGCACCTGGCACTGGTAGACGCCGGTGCTGTGCCACACGCACTCCATCCACAGCCCCTTGATGTAGGCCACGGCCGTGATGATGTTGGAGCCCACGTGCGCCGAGCGCCACCAGTGAGGCAGGATGGTGGCGATTAACGTCCCGACGAAGCCCAGCAGGCTCAGGGAGAAGCCGAGCAGCTCCAAGGCCCAGCTCGCCATGGGAATGTTTGTCCTGCCCGCTCTCTTAATGAGGCGCCTCCGCTTGGGTTCCCTTGGAGAGCGCCGGCTTTTCTTGGAAGATGTGCGGCTGTTTCGCTCTGACACCTCCTGCTCTCCTAATAAAAGGTAATTGAGGGAAAAAGGAGTTAATTATTAGCCCAAAGCGTTGCCTCTCCAGCCAGTGAGGTGCATTCCAAGTGCGGCGAGGGCGGTAATTAGCATAGTTATCGCTGTTAATCGTATTTTTGTGGAAGTAATGGGGAAAGCAAGCTTCCCTCTTCCCTTATATAAACAGCCTTGTGCTGCCCGCTGGGAAGGGAACTCAAGACAATTTATGAAATGGAAAAAAAATATTTGAAATGCAAATATTCCTCTTCCCAGCAGGCTCTTCAAAAAAACAAACATGATTTCCTCTCTAAAGCAGAGAATTAGGTAGTGTTAACACTTGGATGAAGGAGATTTATAAAGTAGGGAACTGCAGGTTGCTTTACACGATGAAAACACTCCCAGAAGGTCATAGCAGGACTAGGAAAACAATAAGGGTGTATTTGCTCAAAGTAGGGAGCAAAAGGAGTGATTTAAAACCTGTGGAAGAGGATAACAAATATTGGATTAAAGTCGCTTTCCTGACTGGCCAGTATTTCTTGAGGTTGCATTTCAATAAAGTAACTCAAAGGGGAATAATTTTCATTAGGATCTGTGGAGTTTCAGGTCTTGATTTCAGGTTGTGGGTGAAATGTGGGATCAGGCGAACATCCTGGAGCTTCTGAGGGACACACCTTCACAGCTTGGTCGTGTATAAATCCAAGCTGAAAAACAAGGAATGGCAACTCTTCCTTCTGTATAAATCCCAGACTAAGTGGCCTTTTCCAATGGCTGCCTTGCCAGCTCTGTTATCCCTCACGCATGATGTGTGTGGGCAGAAACCCGAGATTTTAATACATAAAATAACCCTTGCGTCACAATCCAGCTCGGAATTCAGAAACAGGAACAAGTTCAGGCTCCAGCTCTGCCAAGCCCCGTGCACGTGCTGAGAGCAGGAGAAAGTGGAAGTTTGCAGGAGCTGGCCTGAGCAGCCAAAAAGGCAGGAAAACCATCTGGATCAGTTAATCAATGCCATCAGGACAGCAGAAGGATGCAGAGGGAGCAAAGTGAAAGCTGCTCCACATTCCCATCACCTCAGACTTGTCTCTAAAGGGTCTGGAGTGCTTGAGGTGACATCAGGGTTTGTCTCTGTTGTTGTGGCATTCACTGATCTCTGCCTGACAGCAGAATCATGGAATGGTTTGGGTTGGGAGGGGCATTAAAAATCAGCCAGTTCCATGGCAGGGACACCTTCCACTGTCCCAGGCTGCTCCAAACCCCAATGTCCAACCTGGCCTGGGACACTGCCAGGGATCCAGGGGCAGCCACAGCTGCTCTGGGAATTCTATTCCAGGGCCTGCCCACCCTGCCAGGGAACAATTCCTGCCCAAGATCCCATCCAGCCCTGCCCTCTGGCACTGGGAAGCCATTCCCTGTGTCCTGTCCCTCCATGTCTTGGGAATTGTCTCTCTCCATGTTTCTTATAGGATGGGGTATCTCTTCCCAAAACAATTCCTTGGACATTGTGAAAAGAAAGGGAAAAATGGAAAAGCACAAGGATTTTATGGCCTGGGCAGGACACAGCACAGGCTGAGTACTCTGTGCTTCTACACATTCCTTTTATTTGGGGGGTGCCATGGGATGGGGAGGAATGGGATGTTGGATTTGCTGCCTAGAAGAGAACAGCAAACCAAAGAGCAGCTTTCCCTCAGTGCACCTGGTTTTAGGAAAGTTTTTCCTCCTGTTGCCAGTTCCTGCCCTTTCAGATACTCTTTATGCAACACATAAATGAAAACACCTCAGTTTATGAGGCTGCTGAAGGAATTTACCTCATTTGCACATCCTGAGAAAAATCACGGAAGGTTTTATATCAGAAATCATCATTGCAGGGGAGGTCAGGCTGCAGATTTCTCTCAGCTATCACAGACATGACAGGCCATGAGTTAGGGCCAAGCACAGCACAAAGGAGCAAATTGTTACCTCCAGCACTACTGGAGATATTTTATTTCTGTCCCAAACACGAGAAGTTCTCATGTGTGTTTGCCTTGCTGGTTATTTTTGGGTTTGATTCTCATATTAAGGAAAATCAAGCAGTATTTTCCCTTTTTGTATTATTATTTGTTTTCTGTGAGGTGCATCTGGATCTAAGCACGTCACACATCTCAGGGGAATTATCCTGGGAATATTCCTCTAGGATCAGGGATATCTCCACGTGGTTTTGGGTCACAGCAGGACCATGAGGGACCTCAAGCTGGAGATGGAGCTTGGGTCTCCTGTGTCCTTAATCCCAGCACCACCTTTCTCATCCCTGTTTTTTGCCTGATCTGGGAATCTCCCACTCCCTTTGTGCTGAGCACGACCTGATATTATCCTTTCCAATTCCTCATACCCCTCAGGACATGCACACTCTGCCCACCACCCTGAGCAGAGATCCAGCTCGCTCTGGTGGATTTGCAGAGAAGCTCCCAAGGTCAGGCAGCTGATCCCGGGGAGAGCAGCGCCTCAAAGGAAAATGTGATTTACACCAGCAGTCCTGGGAAACAAACCCCCGACTCAATGGAGGTCAGAACACTCTGGGGCTCAGCAGCAGCTATTTTTAGGTGTCATTAAGGCGTTATTTTTAAACATTAGCCATTAAAAGCTTTCTAATTTAAGCAGCCAGCGTTAATTAGCGCCGCTTGCTCGGCGTCATGTTTTCCATGTGCCTCCCTCAGCTGCCCCTGGTGCTCAGTAACACTTTCAGGGCTGGGCACCAGCCTTCCCCTCCTGGCTGCCAAGTGGCAAAAGCAGCAGGAACCCAACACAGTTTATCTCCAGGAACATCAGCAGCCTGGTGGAAACATCTCACTTTACAGCTGAGGAATGTTCAGTGGCATCAGGTGAGTGGTGGTTTGGATGTTCCTTGTGGGCTGAGCCAGTTAAATATTAAATCAAAAATCAGGTTTTTTTTCCTTTTTTTTTCCCCGCATGGGTCGTGTTTATTGATATTTCTTTAGAAAGAGAGCAAGTTTTGTTTTCTCACTTGGGAGTCATCCTTTTCTAGCAGGTGATGAGGGACAGGAGGAGAATGAAAGGCCTCAAACTGTGCCAGAAGAGGCTCAGGTTGGATATTAGGGAAAATTTCTTCCTGGAAAGGGTGGTCAGGCCTTGGAAAGAGCTGCCCAGGAAGGTTTGGAGTGCCCATCTCTGGAGGTGTCCAAGGATGTGCCACTCCCCCACCTTGGGTACAAAGTGGCCATGGAGCACAGCTGGGACTCCATAATCCTGGTTTTTTTCCAACTTTAATGATTCTGGGATGCTGTCAACCAGGCTCAGCCTTTGTGGGGAAATAAAACAGCATCTGGGATAAAAACCAATTTTGAAAAAGAGACACCATGTCCATGTTTAGCCCTCATGACCTTCAAGGCCCATCTAAGCACCGAGTGACTGCGAAATGATGTGACAATTTATGAAACTGTCGAATTCCCTCGCCCTGCCAGCTCATGCCAGCTTTATTTTTACGAGCACAAGGGCTGGAAAGAGCATTTTTCCATCCAAACTTTAGTTCTGCCTGATGCCTGTGCTGCACAAGAACAGCCATGTCTGGGATAAATCCTTGGCTTGGATCCATGGGCTCCAGCCCAGCTGCCTCAGCCTCGGGAGCCGCGGCTCCGGAGTAAACTCCAAACAAACAGCAGAATCTGATGTCACTAATCTGGGTATTTACCCAGGATTAAATAACAGATGCGTGTTTTACTGCTGTCTCTTTCATTGTTTCTCATTTTACTCCTTCCCTGCCCGTGTCAGTCTCAGCCTTTTGTTCCTGCTCTTTCTCCAGCCCTCTGAGTTGTTCCTCTCGTGCAGACCGTGGCTGCTGTGCCCCTTCCCTGGGCTGCAGGTGGTTCTGCCAAGGAATTCTGACCCAGTAATTTTGGTGTTTTCTCTGTGCACCCTCCCAACTTCAGTTTTACCCTCTAATTCTGCACCATTTCCCTCAGAAATGCCAGAAATCCCTTTCAGCCTCTATGCTGGGAATGCAAAATGATGTGATGTCTTTCTTCCCATCTGCTGGACTTCAGCTAAGCCAAGCCCTTAAGTATGTACTCATTTTGCTTTTTAATTAATTTTATTTGAATTATCTCTCACAGCTTGATGAATTCATGTCCAAGGATCTGAGCTTTGGGGCATGCTCAGGTTCACCAGACAGGTGAGTGAGGTTCCACACCCTGGCACTGTAAATTCTGCTGTTTCGCTTCCCAGGCCCTCTCACTGCTCACTCCTGCTCAAATATTTTTAGGGGAAAAAAAAATAAAATTGGCTGGTAAGAAGAGCTCCCTGCTTGGATGTGGGCGAGGGTGGGCAGATCTGAGGGGAAGCAAGGCCCACAGCAAAATTCTTCTCTTCATTCCCAGCCCCTCTTTACTTTCTCAAAAGGGGAGATTAGAAATCAATAAAAGTTTGAAAGGCACGTTGTAACCAAGCCTGATCCTACACCTACTCCCACCCCCTCCCTGCCAGGGATGGGGCAGTGCAGCTGCTGCTCTCCCTGCCAGATGTGCAGCAGGAGCCTCAACCCCTCCTCACAGCCCTGCAGCCTCCAGCATTTTCCCTGGGTGGCTCCATGGATTTAGAGCTGCCCTTGCACCACCTCCTTATTCTCCCAAATTTCCTCAGGGGTGCCAGGGAAGGTTTTGGGGTTGTCTTTGCTGTGGGTGCTGCCCTTCATTTCATGGCTCGTTCCTGCTCAGGACCAGTCACACACCAATCATCTCTGCTGGATTTAAAACTCTCTCTCTTTTGAAATACTCCTCAAAAGACACAAATGTTTTGTTTTCAGCACGGAATTATGCAGCTTTTTGCTGTCTGTTACTAGGGTTTTTCTTAGAGGAGGAAACTGGAAGTTTCATCTTCACCACCCTGAATTTTTATAAAGTTAGTAGACCTGGAAAAACTGGAAAGGCAACAAAGAAAACATTGATTCCAATTAATTTTACTCCCTGAATTTCAGAGTTTTGTCCCCTCAGTCCCACAGATAACCAGAGGCTGAGGAAGGGACATTTAGGGAAAGTTTGATGTCACATATGGCATTAATTGCCAGCCCCCTCAAGGGCTGCCACCTGCTTTTTTTGGGGTGGCTGGGTGGATCATTTGTCACATCTCTGACTCAGTCTCTCAGTGTCCTCTCATAAAATCTGTGGTGTGGGGGAAAAAAAAAAAAAGGTGAAAAAGCAAAAATTATCTGCCTGTGGTCATAAAATGATTGATGTGGTCAGAGGAAGGGATATTCACATTTACTCTTGGGTTGGCAAGGGAACAAAAGCTCTTGCAGCTCACAGGAGCTCATATTTTAGCTGAAGGAAGCCAAGGTAATTAGTTTTGAATGATAATAAACATCCACCATGGGATAACACAGAGGAGGATATTATAACTTATTATATATATATTTACAAAGTATACTCTGCGTGCCATGGGACTGTTTAGTTCTGCCCTTTATTTATAGTATTAAAATACACAGCAAAAACCTTCATTTCTTTGAAGAAAGGGACTGAGATTGGTTTACTGAATCCTGGACGTGTTGGTTTGCCAAAAAATGTCTCTTTTCTTGCACTTGACTCTGTGGAAGAGTTCTCAGTACCTGTCTGGATAATCTTAATTTGGATCTGTCTGCAAACACACAAACACAACGAAATCCTGTGTTCAAACCTGATAAATCAACATTTATTTCCTTAGAGCCCATCCCTCGTTTGGTCTGGAGAAAGGGTGGTAATCAGGGGAAGGAATCATCCCCAAAGCTCCAGATCAGAGATGCCAGATTCATTTCCAGGGGTCCAAACACGCCAAAAAATTAGTGGCTGATGATATAAGGTGATGAAATGCTCAGTGCTATTAAATCAGGGGATTGGTTCCACTGGCCAAACACTGGCTGATATTTTTTGATAATTTTGTCTTTTTTTCCTCCATGAAAGTAACTCCAGCTGAGGGTAAATTCATGGCTGCTTGAATCACTGATGTTTTACACTGAGAACACAAAGCCACTGCTCTAAACCTCACGCAGCATTTTTTATAAGACCATTGCTCTAAACTTCACGTGGCATTTCGTCACAAGTTGGTAACACAGGGAAAGACAAGACAAGAGTTTATCTCAATATTTACCCATGACTTTACAAGTTAAAGTTTTGGTGCAGAAAACCTCTGGGTTTATTGGCAAAACAAAAAACCAATTTGCCAGACCCTTGATTTCCTGAAGAGTTTTATTATTTCTTACAATCTCTGCTGTTTTATCTTCCATAGATCACACAGAAGAGTCAGTAACAATTCTACAGCGTGGCTGTTATTGGTTGTGAGCTGTTTTAGTGTTTTTTGTGTTTTATCTCAAGGTTATCAGTACATGATAGTTTGGAAAAGTGTCATCTCAACTTCCTAAGATGAATAGCGCTGATATATTGATTATATTATTTGAATTAATTAATTTTCTATATTTATAGCTGGCTTCTTATACGTTTTAACATCTTTTTCTAATTACCCAAAAGACACGTGCCTTTTCAAGATCTTCCTTATATTTTCTAGCTTAAGCATTTCATAACTACTATTGTAGTCATGAAAGTGTGAAAACAAATCTTTGCCAAAAAAAAGAAAAAAAAAAAAAAGAGAGGACGTGAGAAGCAAAAGAGAATTTTTTTGTGCGGCGGGACCGCTTTCCTTCCCAAATAAGAGCAGCCAAAGCAACATCAGAAAGTCTCCCTGCTGGAAACAAGCATATCCAGTGGTGGAACATGATCTGCTGGAGCCAGGGCCAGGCTGTGTGCGTAGGCTGGGCTTTTATCAGCCCCTCAGATTAGAGGGGAAAAGGGGGGGCACCAACATCTGCACCAAGGCTTGGGAGCCGCGGTGACACAGAACAGCGGGGGGCTCGGTGCCCTGGAGGATTCCTGGCTGCAGAGTGAGAGCTGCCACATGACAGAGAGCCCTGGGGATAAATTGGGGTGTTTGTAACCCCAAATGCCAGGGGATGATGGAGCTGGGGTAGCCCTGGGGTCAGAAGCTCTTGGGCCACCTCACATAAATCATCCACGAACCCTGGAGGGAAAGGAGGTTCACCAATGGTCACCAGCATGGATTTTGGTTCACCAATGTTCACCAGCATGGATTTTGGTTCACCAGTGTACACCAGCATGGATTTTGGTTCACCAATGCACACCAGCATGGATTTTGGTTCACCAGTGTACCCCAGCATGGATTTTGGTTCACCAGTGTACCCCAGCATGGATTTTTGGCTGCTGGGAGCTTGGGAGGCAGAGTTTGAAGCTCTGTCCCCCTCCCCATTCCATGTGTACAGTTTGCTGGCTACCAGTTGTACCTGAGTTATTGTAATTTATAGCCAGAGAGCTCTGGGCTTGCCCAGCTCCACTAAATTTCCCTCCAAAGCATTCCGGGGGGTTTTCCCCACTCTGTTTTTAACTGACTCAAGCCTTGGAGTTTCTAACATTTCCTGTGGCAGGTTTCTCCACAGAAACACACCCCGAGAGCCAAACCAAACCCTCCTGCTCCTTCTCCCAGCTGGATTCCCTTGCATCAGCCCAAACAAATGACCTCGTTCCTGTGCCTGCTCTGCCAATATCTATGGAGAGCAATTGTTTATTATCCTGTCTCACCTGGGCTCACTCCTCCTCCTCACTCTCGTGTTATTTATGTTATTTAATAGTGCTTAAAATGGTTTCCAGCCCAATTTAACTTCACCTTTGTTGTGAGGTTTTGTGAGTTTGGGGATTTTTAGGTGTCCAAAACATTTTTTTTGCCCCTTCAGCCATGGCACAGCCTGGTCTCAGGAGGGGATTGTGATTCCCCCAAACTGGCTCGTTGCAAAATCTTGGTCAGTGCTATCAGCGATGCAGGTGCTTCCAGAAACTTCTCCCCAACATTCCAACCACTTTGTTAAAGTGAGACTTTCTTTGGTCTTTGTTAAAGACCAGAAGGAATTCTGATGTGTCGCCAGTGGCATGACCTGCTGTGGGTCTGCATCCCAGCTCTCCCCTCATTCCCAGGATGGCTGGTGGCTTCCCAGAGGCAGCCCAGCCCCTCTCCTGACCCTCTGTCCCCAGGCTCAGCCCCGGGGGTGTCGCTGTCCCACATGGAGGGGCTGGAACTCTCCCGTGGAAAGATCTAAGGGAGGAAAAATGCGCCAGCCCAAACCCTGAAACAGGATCTGGGCTGCCATGCTGCACACGGGGAGGGGGAAGGGGAAGGGCAAGGCCATGTGCTGGATCCAGGCTAAGCTGCCCGGAGTCAGCAGGACGTCTCCCCATGATTTCCATGCTCAGGACTCAGGGCACCCTTCCCCTCTCACTTCTGCCCCCGTCTCGGCCCCATAAATTTCATCCCGCAGCTGCCTGGGCATTCCCAGCCCTCTCACATCTTTTTTGTTTCTTTGCCTTTTTCGGTCCCGTGTTTCTCCCAGGCTGAACTGCAGGCAATATTTGAGCAGCTCATCCTAAACACAGAATTCCTGAGGCTGGAAAAGCTCTCCCAGCCCAGGGAATCCCAGCTGTGCCCCATGGCCGCCTTGTCCCCAGCCCAGAGCACTGAGTGCCACCTCCAGGTGACACCTGCAGGGATGGCACTCCAAACCTCCCTGGGATGATTTCATTTCCCCTTTCCATGGGGAAATTCCCCCTGAATTTATACACGGCTGTGTTTGCTGGACAAACTGCCCCACACCTGAAGAGAAGGGATTGGTGGCACCCAGGTTTGGCAAACCCCAGGAGCTCAGCTGGCATCGCTGCTCCAAATGCATTTCTGGAAGGGGTTTGGCAACCCCAGACTGGCCAAAACCATCCCTGATGTCCTCAGACACCTCTGAGATGAGGTTTGAACTCGCTGGTGTTGGTGTGAGCATGGAGCAGCTCCCTCAGAGCCCATCTGATGGAAGGGATGGGATCAACCATGATCCAAAGATCTTCTTCTCCCACAGGTGTTTGTCTGAACTTTGCACTGGTGACACCCATGGATACCCCTGGATCCCTGGAAGTGTCCAAGGCCAGGTTGGACAGGGCTTGGAGCAGCCTGAAGGTCTCATGAGTGCCATCCCTGGCCGTGGCAGGGTGTTGAAGTGAGATTGCTCTCTAAAGTCCCTTCCAACCCAAACCATTCTGGCATTCTGGGATTTTACACAAAGTTTCAGGTCATTCCCCTTGCAAACCTTCATGGGAGACATCTGACTCCCAGGCTGACAGAGTTCCATGACTAAACCAGCCTACAGCTGACTGACACAGAGCTCAGGGTGCTCGTGGCTTCCTGCACCAGACCTGGGGCACTGAACCTCACATAAAAATCCCTGGAAGCACCAAAATGTCATTTTTCCTTGGAGCTGAGCCGTTGTTGGGCTCCTCACTGCCACACTTTAACCTGTGTTTCCTCCCTTGGGTGTGTGTGAAATTCTGCCCACATTTTTGATATTTTCATTTGTTTTTCAGAATGACATCAGCAGAACCAGTGCTGCTGGCCACAAACTCATTCATCTTCCCTGCAGCTCTCAGAGAGTGCCACAATTATTTAGCTTCTTAAAACCTTCACACTCTTACAGCTCTCATAAAGTAGTTATTCAGCTCTTGATATTTTCTCCCCAGCTGTGATGATTTAATCTAGCCTGGGGTTTGAAAGGCTCAGCCAGGAAAATCCCAGAGCTCAGTACAGCTCATTTATAAGGCTCAGCATTTCTGCAGAGCCCGGCCCGAGCTGGGCTCTCCATCTGCCTTATCTAAACACTGCCATCACACTGCATTTAGGCTTTCATGGTAAGTTAAACCACCACACAGAGCTCAGGGAAACTCCTGCATCTGGCCTGGAAATATCATCCTGTATTTTAAACATTCTGGGGCACAGCTCGGTATTAATTTGGGTAGAGCAAGTTTGTTTGGGGAGGTTTCATTCTCCTGCCAGCAAGGGGGAAACGCTGTGGTCTCTTCACCACAGAAGTTCTCCAAATAAAAAAAAACCCAAAAAAACAAATCCCAAAAGATTAGTTCGGTTCCCTAACTATATAAATCACAGCTTTTTTATAAGCACCACAAAGTTATTCTGAGGTGATTATAACACAGGTGAAATTCCCTTTCTTCCCCAAAACCCCCAAAATAACCCAGCTATGCAGCAGTGCTGTTTTATTCCAGAACCAAACCCTCAGAATTCCACAACCAGGAAATTCTTATGATTAAGATGCCTCTTCGAGACATTAAATAACCAATATCATTTGTGCTGCATATTAATGTATTATAAAGACTTTCAAAGTTTAAATTTCACACAGAAATTGCAAGTACAAACCCCTCGCACTACATATATTTGCTGCTGCCCAGCTAACATTGAAAGACACGTACTAACTTTTTAAATTTCCTGACTTTTATGATTGCTCAATTTTGCAACCTGAACATTATTTTGAAAGTAGGATTGTGTAAAATTTTCCTCCGGGGACTCAGAGAGCTCTGTGCTTTGGAAACGGGGCCTTGCTGTAGCTAATTTCCCTCGTTTTGTTGGAGGGTTGTTGGTTTTTTTTCTCCCCAACCTTGCAGACAGGAGCAAAATTGCAGGACCTCAAAAACAATCGAGCGTTTTTCTGGTACCCTGGTGCCTTAATTCTGGGTTTTCATTCTGCAGTGCAGGTGTACATCTGCTCTAGATCACAGCCCTGTCCAGGAAAGCACTTGACATCCCCAGAATCACTCTGAGGCGAAACTCTTTCTTCAGGGCTGTCCTGGATGGGGGAATATCTTCCGAGAGATTTCAAATTGAGAGGAAATTGAGTTTAATTTTCCTATTGATGCATGTGGGGTTTAAACAGATGACAAATTGTGGGTAATGGCTGCTGTGTGCACGTTCCCTGAGCAGGAGTGGGAAATTAATCCTGTCTAGATGGAATAATGAAGCAACACCTTAAGAAGGAGAAACTCTGTTCATCTGAAACAATCTTGGGTTGTTCTCAGCTTGTGTCCTAGGTTACAATGTAAAATTGTGCCCAAGGTTTGTATTCTATCTCCATGAGCCGTTGCAGCCAAGGTGGGGCAGTGTTCTCCTTATCTTCTGTTAACGAGCCTAACAATGCCTTCCTTGCCCATGACTCATAGATAACTTCCTCCGGGAGTTATCTCTGGTTAATGGGCCATCAAGGACCCACTGCATGACTCATAGAATGAGATGATCCCCATTGTGAGATGCTCCGCCCAGGGGGAGGAGCCAAGCATTCCCACCTGGATAAATCCAGGGTTTGGGACAGCACAAGCAGCTTTTATCCACTGGACTCCCAGAGGAGACAAGAGCTACCAGACCTTTCTACAGGATCACTGCTTTGACCAGACCATCTCATCTGGACTGCTACTACCACCCTAACTAACAGGGTGTCAGGTTGTATTCTGACTCTGTCAGGTTTTTTTTTTTTTGTACTATTACTTTTATTTTATTTTACTTTTATTTCTTTTCTTTTCCTCTTATTAAATTGTGTTTCTGACTTGGAGTCTTTCACCGGTTTTGCTTTCAAACCAGCACAGCTTGTTTGGTGTGGCAAGGTCAGAACTGGGTGCTGTGCCCACTGGTTTGCTGGGGGTGAGCAGAGAGTGGGAGCTCTGCCATGAAATGGAATTTTTAGGCGCAAATTCTCCCCTTGGCAGAGCCATACGATATTGAAACCCCCTCAAAAAGGATGGTTTTTGGTGTCTGGAGGTTCATGCTGGCTGTCCACAACGAAATGTGGATTTTGACAGCAAAGGAAGGGCAACATCCCTCGGCCCAACACGGAGCAGTGCCAGGCACCTGCATCTCACCCAGTCCTCTTCCTCTGGCAGCAAGAATCCCATAAATCCCATCAATCCCACTCTACACCTGTCTAGGCTGATCTGTTTTTATGGCTAACCTTAAATAACACTCAGAGCAGATGTGCTCACCACAGGAACTCACCCCTACGTGTAGGACCAAGGGCTGCAGTGGGAAAACCAACATCTCCTTAAACAACAAAAACCACAAAACCTGGGGGAGGCAAAGGTCTTCCAGAGGGCTCAGGGTGACACAGGAGAGAAGGATTCACAGTGCTGGTTTGCAAAAATCTGTACAGTGATGGGGGAGTTAAATTTGGGAGGTTAACCAAGTTTAAATTTGGGGGGTTAAATTTGGGAGGTTAACCAAGTTTAAAATTGGGGGGTTAAATTTAGGAAGTTAACCAAATTTAAATTTGGGGGGTTAAATTTGGGAAGTTAGCCAAATTTAAATTTGGGGGATTAAATTTGGGAAGTTAACCAAGTTTAAATTTGGGGGGTTAAATTTGGGAAGTTAATCAAGTTTAAATTTAGGGGGTTAAATTAGGGAAGTTAATCAAGTTTAAATGTGGGGGGTTAAATTTGTGAAGTTAGCCAAGTTTAAATTTGGGGGGTTAAATTTGGGAAGCTAACCAATTTTAAATTTGGGGGGTTAAATTTGGGAAGTTAACCAAGTTTAAATATGAGGGGTTAAATTTAGTAAGTTAACTGGGAGATGCAGGTTTTTTTCCTTTGAATAGCCCTTGATGCCTTCCCTTTCTCCCTTTATTTCCAGAGGAAAACACCGAACAGCATCCCCTTTTTGGCCACAAAATGAAGGTGTTTCCACTGCCTTCTTTTCTCAGCATGGAGCAAGTTTTCCTAGGGCAGAGGAAAAAAAAATTGCAGTGTCAGCTTTTACCAGGAGTCAAGGATTTGACCATTACCACCTTATTAATCTTATTATTCCTGATCTCTCACTCTTATTTCCGTGGTGTCAATGCACTTTTCAGGGACACATCTTCCAAAGAGTTTGTCAGAGCCCATCCCAAGATGGAAAAAAACATTTGTTGTTCTGACTGAGCCTAGCACGGGAATTACCCCTCTGGTACTTCCTTGGATTCCCGGTGATGAAAGCTCCAGACCTGCTGGCTCCAAGGAGTTATTTTTTTACTGTATCAACTTTTCACATGTCATAAAAACAGCGGAGCCACGCGAGAAATCGAAGTTATCTGTGCAGCCCCGGGTCTCAGGGAGCAAAAGACTTCTAAAGCCAGTGATGTGATTAGGAGAAATAAGGAAATGAAATCATTTAGCGGGAATGCGCCGCGTGGAGAAGGAATCAATAAATAGTTCCCAGGAGTTATCAAGGGCCATTTAATGCTCTTTTTTTTTGATCTAAACTCTCTAATCCCTGCCCTTTCTGGTTTATTTGTCCTCCATTCTACCACAGGATGCATCCTGAAGATCCCAGCAGCCGCTCGGCCCCGGGATGGAGGCGCGGCGGAAAGGTCGAGTTTTCCTTGAATTCCGTCTGGGATTCTCCCTGGGATCCCTCTGTCTCTTCACAAGTGCTTTAAAGCCTCATTAAGGGCGTGGATAGAAGCCTGTTTCCACACACATTGGGCTGCCTTCCCCTTCCTGTGGATTAATACCTGCTATGGAATAACCATCCTGCGGGGTTGCCCAGTAGCAGCGAGCCCATCTGGATGCTGATGGACAAAGCAGGGCCTGGCTGCTGAATCGTTTTAAAAAAGCAGCTCTTGCCAAAGAGAAAAGGAGGCCATAAAACCTACAGGCCTCCTGTGACATCTCTGTGACCTTGCTGTGACTTCAGGGTCTGCCCCTGGATGTTTTCTGAGTTCTTGGGGTTCTTCTATTGACACAAAAGGGAGGAATAAACAAGGATTGGAAAGTGTCAGGCCTGAATTCAGCAGTCACTGATGTTACCCTTCACTGGGGCAGGCCCTGGGCCAGGATTTTAATTCTGGGTGGTGTCACATTGTTCTCTTGTCACTGTTGGCAACAATAAACTTCACTAGGGTGAATGCTGATCGAAAACTCCAAGAGGAACAAATTACAGACAGAGTCTGAGCTAAGCAACAGAATTTGCATTAAGCAACATCAGGTTTTTGTTTGGTGGTGTCTACCTGAGCTGAGGAGAGTGTGCCAGCAACCAGCAGGACAGGATCACTCCTGTCCCTGCATTGTCACCCAGCCAAGGCTCTTTCACTGCAATATCTTCATTTTTGACCCTCATTACACCCTGTATTCAATCAGGAGGATGGCTCTGTCCACTGATGTTTATCATTGCTGGAAAAACTCCAAAATGCTTCCCCGAGGGCAGAAGTCCTGCTTGTTCTGCTGGAAGCTGAGCCAGGGGGTGCAAAGCTGAGGAAGGCTTCAGGCTTTGCCCTGTTCTCCTGAAGATTAAAATGCATTATCTGTGGAATGGACAGAGTTTTACCTGATAACACAAACAATTCACTTTTGATCAGCCTGAATCCTGAAGTCAGGATATCCCTACACCCAATAATTCTGTGTGCCATGGGATGACACCAAAACCTAATTTAGGAGATCTGTGTTCTGGTTTAGACCGAGTTGATGACTGAAGTTGTATCTCCAAAGACAGAAGCCTTTTTGTGTGAGTTTTTCTCATTCTCTGCCTCAAAAAATGTGTCCTGCCTAGGAATGTAAAAATTGTGTTGGGATAGGTCAACACAATGTCCCAGCACTGCTAATAGCTGTGCTTTAAGAAATAAATAAAAACAGGAAGAGGATGTAGCACTGCTTTTCCAGAATATTGTCCCTTCCAGCTGATCATCACAGATTTCTTCACCCTAAAGTGTTAACTTAATGATTCATCCTAATAAGTTTTTCTTTCATTGTTCTGTTCAGTTAATTTTTGAACCCATGAGAGCGTTTGATGTCGACTGTCCCGTGACAAAAGGAACAAAACTCTTTGTTTCCTTAACATTTTGAACCTTTTACAGCCCAGTTTCATTCTTTACTCCCTTCTCCCTGTATCAGAACCATAGAATGGTTTGGGAAGCTCAAAGTTCGTCTCATTCCCAACCCCTGCCATGGGCACAGACATCTTCCACTAATCCAGGTGGTCATTCCCAATTTAACATTGTGCTGCTCATGATTTTGGAGCACAGGTGCCACTGGGAGAACAATCCAGACCCATGGAGTTGAAATTTATTTGATATCAGGAGATATAAACCAGCTTGGCTTTTCATATTGAAGCTCCATTTCCACCTCTTTCCCCCTCCCCTCCTTTTTCCACCGTTTTCAACCTGCAGTCCTCAGCATAATAAAAGGTAACAAGCACAAGTTCTTGGCAGATGGAGGGAAGTTATTTAATGCCTGTGGAGAATCCATCCCCACATGTTTAATAAATGCTTTCTTTCAATAAATGTACACTCAGCTTTAAGGAACATGGAAAACTACAGGGTTTTTTTGCATCGAGTGCCAAGATAATAATAATCTGGCAAGTGACTGCTTACTCCAAGTAGTAAAAGTCCAGTGAAGCCAAGACTCGCTGTTACCACTATTTTAATCATTATTTGCTGGTGACCACCAGTCTTCAGTGAAAATTTCAGGTGCCTCTGGTATTTTTCAATTTTTGTTGAGTGCCAGGTGACTCAAGGGCCCAGCTCTGCTGCTCTTTCTCACAGAGTTTTATCTGATTGAAAATTGGCCTCCAAAGACTCGAGCTGGAGCTGAAAAACCACTCGTGCTGAGGAACAGCAGCAGAATCTGATCCCATGTTTCTGGTCTCTAAATGGTTTTTGAGTAGCTGGCACCAAGGCTTTACATTCATCTTTAAATACTGGAGGTCTGGGGTTATTACAAAACCTTGGAGGTTTTGGTTGGGTTATTTTTTTTTTTTTTAATAGAAGTATGTTATTTCTATTAGATCCTGTTTGTAAAAATTACATATTGTTAGGCTGAATAAGTGCAACCCCCGAAACGAAAAGTAAATGACAAATTCAGACTTCTGGAATTGTGTAAGTTCCACTGAGAAAATAACCCTGAAACCTCAGCAGCCACATCTGTGTATGTCACTGCTCAATTATTACCCTTTTACTAGACTGCAGGTTATTTTGCCTTACACCCAATGGTCCAGGGGAAAAAGAAAAAAAATTAAAAAGCAACCCTTATTGACAATCATGGGGAAAAAGTTAAATCAATAAAATGAAAAATTATCTGACAATAATTACAGTTGCAAGGCTTGCTCCTGGGCACGCCATGAAAGCGATCTGAACTTCAAACCTCTGTTATTGCACTGCTCTGGTTCAGCTGAACAGCAATCCACTCTGGGCCTGGGAGTGCCAGATGCTGAAATCACTTTTTTGGGGGGGGAAATGTAGACTAAAAAAAAAAATAGACTTTAAAAAATAGACAAAAAAAAATAGACTAAAAAAATAGACTAAAAAAAAGTAGACTAAGAGTATTCTAAAAGCAGAGTCTGAACAAGGATGGGGCTTGAGTGGATTTGTGTTACCCTGGAGCTCAGCCCTGAGAGAGTCACCTACAAAAGGTGTTGCACTTGCTGCTGAGAAGGAAAAATGGGGGTACAGAGATAATAAAAATTCATGGAATATCTTGGTTTGGGAAGGATCCCATCCCTGTCCCTGCCAAGATCCCCCAACAATTCCATCCTGGGCATCCCTGGGAGAATTTTCTAAATGTTCCTGGAGCTGTGGCAGCCTCGGGGCCGTGCCCATTCCCTGGGCAGCCTGGGCAGTGCCCAGCACCCTCTGGGGAAAGAAGAACCTTTCCCTAAAATCCAACCTCAATCCCTCCTGGCCCAGCTCCAGCTGCTCCTGGGTGCTGTCCCTGTGCCAGGAGCAGAGATGAGAGGTGTCCCTTGGGAGGAGCTGCAGCCCCTGAGGAGTTTCCCTCCAGCTGGACATTCCAAGGTCCCTCACCTTCTCCTCTTCCCTTCCAGACCCTTCCCCATCCTCGTGTCCCTCCTTTGGATGCTCCCAAATAATTTCCTATCTTTCTCACATTTGGTCACACACAAGACTGGGAGGAGCTCTTGGAACAGATTCCCACATTTCCCATTTCCTGAGGAGGAAATTTCTCCAGACAGAGCTGACATCCCTTCAGAGGGCACGAATTTAAGCCCAAACCTTCCTGGCCACACCCCAGCAGCAATTCTTCAGGACAGGCTCCACGATGTGGTCTCAATATCAGCCCAGTGAGGAAATTTGGGCTGTGGCCGTGGCTGCATCTTCCTCTCTCCTGGAAGCCTCCCAAAAGAGAATTACAGTAATTCAAAAATGAGGCCAAGAGAGCGAGCACTGCTCTTGAAGGATAATTGCAAAGTAAATAAGGGCGCACACAACATTTGCAAATTTTTACAGACATTTAAAAAATAAAGGAAAACGAAACCACTCTTGTGACCCACAAGTCTTTCCAGCAAGAGCTCAGAATCAAAAGGAGCCAGGATAATCTTAGTAAAACACTTCTCATTGCATTCTCCTCTGATATACACGACACAAACACGTGTTAATCACCTACATATTTGTATTTGTTCTGCATTACCTGGTTTTTCAAGACTACTGATCCCAGGAAAAGTTTTCATTTCCATCTCCAGACAAGGACTGGCTGTGGGATATCAGTGTGCTGATAAGATGTTCCACATCCAGCCCAGCCTGAGTGAAAGACCTCACAAAATTCTCTGAAATGCCGGATTTCAGAAGTGTCAGCCCTGCCTTGCTGTGGTTTCTGGCTGAGTGGTGACTGTTCCCATGTGAGGCTCATTGCAGAGGAAAACTACCAGGGCAATCTGTGATAAACAACCCGAAAAGCTGCTGAAATGTGCTCAGGGACCTGTGACTGCGCTGCCACGGGGAGAAACCAGCTGGTGGGAGTGGGCAGGGATATGGACAGGCTGGACCCATGGGCTGAGGCTGATGCCTTCAGTTTTAACTTTCATATTTTTTAGGTTCTGTGCTGCTCACAGTCAGTGTCACTCAGCTCTCTGCACACAGCAGGGACACAAAACAAATCCTTGTCCTGCTGCACACCAAGGACAACTGGGACAAGTTTTCAGGCCCAAAAGCACAAACAACGGGGGCTGAGGGGAGAAAACAAGAAGGGTGGGACTGCATCACCTGGAGCTGGGATTGGACAATTAAACCCTAATGTGCAAATGGACCAAAACTTATAAAAGTGTGAGACGTTGTGACCAGGTGTCCATTTTGGGACCATTTTGGGACCGTTTTGGGTCCATTTTGTGACCATTTTGGGTCCACCTTGGCTGTAGCCCTGGCCAGGCCCTGTTCTGCCCAAGGTGGATCCTAAAGGCCTTTTAATAAATCTCTACTTTATTCTCTTAGCTCTGTCCAGTCTCTGTTCCAGGTCAGCCTTCCCAAGGCATCAAGGCCACAACCACCCCATGGAGCTCCAGGCTGGGGCAGAGGGGCTGGGAAAGCTGGAAAAGGCCCTGGAGGTGCTGGACACGAGCCCAGGGGTGCCCAGGGGGGCAAGAGGCCACTGGCCCCTGGGCTGGGTGAGGAATTGTGTGTCCAGCAGGAGCAGGGCAGGGATTGTCCCTCTGTGCTCCAGGGCTGTGTCCAGTTGTGGCTCCTGCAGGAGAGCCCTGGAGGGGCTGGAGCGTGTCCAGGGCAGGGCAGGGAGCTGGGAAGGGGCTGGAGAGCTCCTCAGGGAGCCAGGAAAGGGATCAGTCTGGAGGAAAAGAGGCTCAGAGGGTGTAGCAAAAAAAAAGGGAGAAGCCACCAGGTCTGTAGGATCTGTGGGTTTCATCTCTGCTGTCAGGATTTGGCCTCCTGCAGCTCAGGTGGATGTGGGCCTAAGGCTCCCACTGCTCCCCTCTGCTTCAGGAAACCAAAATAACAACAGGAAAACCTAATTTCACCTTAAACTAGCCAGGAAATTGTGCTACTCACGTTTGGGTGTGGAACTTGGCTGAGCAAATTAGGCTTTCATCACCTTCAAGTTCAACTGTTGCAAGGAATATATTCTCAGGCTGGAGTCAGCCACAAAAAGGCACTCAGAACCCAGGGTTGGTTCAGATTTGATTACTGAGTCAGACATGGCAAAAAAAAAGCACTTCACACCAGTGCCCTGAGCTCCTGGTCCAGTTAAAGGTTCAGCAATCTTGTCTTCCATCTGTAAAATCTCAAAATGGCCCAAGTGTGGCTCACAGAAGGGGTCCCTTCTCCTTCTTCCTCTGCAAGGAAGAGTGATCCATGGGCAGCAGTCCCCATTTTCCAAAACATCAACAGAGATTATGAGGAAAAATCATTCCCTGTGAGGGTGGGGAGGCCCTGGAGTTTCCCAGAGCAGCTGTGGCTGCCCCTGGATCCCTGGCAGTGCCCAAGGCTTGGAACAACCTGGGACAGTGGGAGGTGTCCCTGCCATGGCAGGGGGTGGCACTGGATGTTCTTTAAGATCCCTTCTAACCCAAACCATTCTGGGATTCCGTGATTTAGGAGCCTTTATCTTTGTAGTTTGCAGCAGCTTCATCTTCCACCACTCTTGGATATTTGTGAAAATTTTATTGTGTGAGGAACCTGGAAATTTGAAGATCTCGTGTGCAGGGAAGAGGGTTTCCAACAGCTGAGCTCAACTTAGAAAGGAATGTGTTTGAATGAAAAGCAAGGATTTAGGGTCCCACCTCCCCATGATGTTCTTGGCAGCAGAAATCAGGTGATAGGCACATTTCCTGAGAACAGATAAAATAATCTCCCCTGCCTCCTGGAGCTCGGGGAAGGTGACAGGTTGGTGATTAGATTCTCCCTGGAGCTGCCTCACGGCCCCACTGTGGAAGGTTCAGGAGTTTACTTGGCTTCTCTGCTTCACGCCGAGTTAAAAAATCCCACAAAATGTTCTTTGTGTGTGCAAGTATCCCAAAGGACAGGAGATAACATTTTCCAAACCAGTTAAGTACTGGAGGAGCTACATCATTTCCATAATCGTTCTACCACAGGATTCAGCAGAAATATTCACCGAGGGCCTCTGACTGTATATTTGAACAACAATTACTCCATAAAAACTCACAGGAAATTCTATTATTTTCCCTTAAATTCAAGCTTTTTTTTTTCAGTGATCTGGGGATTAGACAAAAGAAGCTGTGAGCACGGCGACCCACAACTCCTTGTCTTGAGAGAAGTGATGCAAAGAAAATAAATCTCATTATTGATGATGGCTGTAGGACTCAGACATCAAGCAGGGATAATGAATAATAAAAAACACTGAACAGGAGAGAGAAGGGAGATCCACAGCCCTGAAAAGGGAAGAGGAGGCAATTCCTGGAGCAGAAAGGCAGGGAAAGGAGATGTGGGGCAGGGCAAGAGCTGGAGATGTGTGAAATGCATTTGGTCTGCAGTGATGTTCTCCCTTCCCTCCGGTTCCTCTTTGTAGCTGCTCCCCATGACTCACTCGTCTCATTTTGCCTCTCTCTCAGGGCTCCTGCCTCGTTAAAAAGGCTGAATTTTAAAACATCTTGAGGACAAATGGAGCCAAACGTGTGATGGTTGCCGTGGCTCGAAGCGAGGAGAGATAAATGTAAAGGACAGACTGAAACACCGACAGGAGACATCCCTGGGGTCTCTGTCAGGAAGGGCTTTTGGTCCTGAAAATCAGGATTTTCCCATCCTGAAAAACGGCAAGGAAGAAAAGAATTACTGCTGATCTCCTCTAGTTAAGGCTGGTGGGGTAGAAAAGTTCCAACCCTTTGTTTGCTGTACAACGTTGTTTTCTGATTTTACACTCTACCTTTCTTAACGTGTTAAAATTTTTCAAGAATTTTCTAAGAAGTGCTTTGGATCTAATAAATTCTTTTGTTTTGAGAGCCAAGCCTTGTTGTCTTACAAAGAATAGTCCAAGTACCCACTTTTGCAGTCCAAGAAAGTGGAGTTTTACATTTTAATGCAAACCCTGTGACTGATTGAATTGCCCCTGCACTCCATGCACTGAATGTCGTGTTCCACATTTATCCTGAACCCATCTTTTATAATACACTCTAAAAATTCTTCTAAATTCAACAAGGAATGGACAAAAATTCTTCTACTGTATTTATCATTACTGTCATTGTACAAAAAGCAAAGTTTAACCCGTGTGGTAAACAGAGCAAAATCTGGGTTGGTTTCCCATCACATTCAGTTCCCAAGGACAAAATTCATGGAGTAAAATCTGGGTTGGTTTCCCATCACATTCAGTTCCCAATGACAAAATTAATGGAGCAAAATCTGGGTTGGTTTCCCATCACATTCAGTTCCCAAAGAAGAAATTCATGGAGCAAAATCTGGGTTGGTTTCCTATCACATTCAGTTCCTAAGGAGGAAATTCATGGAGTCTTTCTTGCAGTTATTTCAAGACAGTTTAGGTTTTTTTGCTAAAAAAATGACATGTGAGGGGCAAAAAGAAAGGCAGCCGCACAGAACCTGAATATTTTCTTTCTGCAGCTTCTTTCACATAAACTGCAAAACTTCTTTTTGTGGCTAGAAATGGTTCCAAAGAGATTGTGGGCAATTCTGTCATAGGAAATCCAGCCCAAATGCCAAAATCTGTGTGGATGGGGCCAACATTTCAGACAAGAGAGCAAGACAGAGGACACCAGGAGGGATTTTTTTCATGGAAGATTTTTCAAGGAGGAATTTTTTCATGGAAAATTTTTCAAGGAGGAATTTTTTTCATGGAAAGAGTGGCCAGGCCTTGGAAAGAGCTGCCCAGGGAGGTTTGGAATGCCCATCCCTGCAGGTGTCACCTGGAGGTGGCACTCAGTGCTCTGGGCTGGGGACAAGGTGGAGCTTGAGGGGCTGGGAGGGCTTAATGGAGAGTGGAAGGATAATGATCCAGCTGGGGAATATTTCACAATAATTTGATTTTTGGGGTGACTGACAGCAACACTTTTTTGGTGTCTGGGTGTTGGAGGCTTTGAGCCAGCATTTACCAACAGCTCTGAGGAAGGGATCTCTGCAGGGGTGTGAAAACTCTCAGCCTGGGGTTGGATCCATGTCCTCAAACACTCTAAGTGGATCCTCCTGTATAATAAAGGCTTTTCCAAATCATCTCCTTCCTCCTGGGAAAAGGAGGAATATGAGGAACCCCTCAGCTACCCCCACTGCTAAGCACACACTTCAGTTTGCTTTCCAGCAGGGAAGGATTTAAGGCTCTGCCTCTTTTCTCTCCCACAAATTAATTATCACCTCTTTTATCTTTAAGCAAACTTAGGATAGACCCGAGCAGGAGGACAGAAATATTGTACTGCAAAGGCAATATTGACATGATTATTAAAGCTGTAAGAGTCAGGCAAGATGGGATGAAGGTGAAAAATCTCCACGGATTTATGGCAGCATCCCTTGCCTGGAAAAGGAGGGGTGAGGAATAAAATCTCTCACTCAGACTCATAATATGTTATATTTTAGGGGTTTGGTTTCATGTCCTTTTCATTCTTCTGAGACTAAGAATAAAGGAATTAAATTTATCTGTGCAGGATGCCACTGGTTTAAATCTTTGTCCTCTGGCACTTTTATCCAGGTATTGAGTTACAGCCAGTTAAATATTCCCATCATCCTTATCTTTGTGATAACAATAGCCACAAGCATTTCTCATCACACACACGATTTTATGTGGGGGGAACAATCACACTAAATAAAAAATTCTCCACTCCTCCAAAAATTTTGCCCGATCTTGAAAACCAGATAGGAAAGAGAAAACGTTGAGTTTTGTGGCAGGTGTTTTTAGCCCACCCCAAAAATTCAATACTTAAACAGATTAAGTGCAGCATGGGAGGCAGCAGACATTAAATTCAGGTGTTATTAATTTTGTTACAGACCTTTGACCCTTAAAGCCTGAGGGTTATAAAGCAGGGAAAGAGAGGCTCTTGATTTGTTTGGGTGGTTGAGGACAGGACAATCCTCAGCTCTGCTTTGTTGGGAATTAAAATGCGGAAAAGAGTGGAGAGAAGCAGGTTCAGACTCAATCCTTCTATATTTGGGGGAGGGAGGGTTAGAAGAGTGTAGCTCTGTAAAAAAAAATCATATAATTTACTCACTTCTCCTTGTAAGGGCTTTGGTTTGCACAGGAGTTTTAAAATTCCCCAGTTTTCTGGCTGTGGCTGCCTTCACTGAGCCAAACTGCTTTATAGCTGGAGGGGAAGCTCATGAGAGGATGGCTTTGGCTCCCAGCTCCATTTTTGCTGTTTAATGGTTGCTTCTTGTTCTTCCCAGAACCTGAAAGAGAAAAGATTTTCCTCTGCTCATCCCTGCTGGGACAATGAAAGGAGCAGAAGCTGAGGAAATCTGGGGGCTGGGAGTTGTAATTAACCTGTGGTATTTTAATTTCTTAGGGAGATGAGGGGGTTTGAGTGATTGGTGTGAGAGTTGGGACCTCCATTCAGCACCCACCTCCCTCTGAATGTCCTGTGCAGCTCCAGGGAGCTCCTGGATGAGATTTCTGTTCCCCAGGATGATCCCAACCCTTCCATCACTTGGTCTGTGAAATGGTGAAGGTTTGACAGCCTCAGGCTGGGCCAGGGGAGGCTCAGCTGGGACAGCAGCAGGAATTTCCCCATGGAAAGGGAAATGCCCAGGGAGCTTTGGAGTGCCCGGGATCCCTGCAGGTGTCACCTGGAGGTGGCACTCAGTGCTCTGGGCTGGGGACAAGGTGGGGTCACAGCTTGGACTTGGTGATCTTGGATCTCTTTTCCAACCTCCATGAACCTGAAACTCCAAGTACATGAATTTATTAAGAAGTGGGCTGGAAACTCATGTTTCCTGCAGAGCACTGAGTGTCCCTGAGGTGGAGCTGTGCTGTGCAGTAAATGCAGCTCTGCTGCTGCCTTTCCTGCCCAGCCAGCATCCCAAGGATGGTTTTTTCTGCCTCCCTGCTGATTTTCATAAAATGCTCAGGGACCTGATAGCTCAGAAGCTTCTGCTCTCCCAAGGCTGGTTGATGAGTTCAAAATTCACATTAAATGTGTGTTTCAAGCACAGTTGCAACCGCTCTGCTCTGATCTGTGGGGAAAGCAACATCCAGGTCATGAGTTTATCCCAAAAAATGACCTCACAGGGAATGTTTGTGAGAGCAAACACAGCCTTATTGATGACATTTGCTATTTCCATCAGATAATTATGGATATGACTCAGGAACTGAGATGCCCTTGTGTCCTGATTTTCTGTAAGTACTGAGGAGTTGTGAAGGAAGTTTGGTTATTACTTTAAAAAAAAGAAAAAAAAATATATATAGCCTGACTAGAGAAGAAAGGCAGGGGATCTCTCAGAGGTTTAATTTTGTATAGTGTTTGCCTCTATTATAAAATTGTTAACATTCTCTCTGTCTCCCCTGGAAGAGTAATGGCAATATTAAAGCCAGTTTTACAATTTTTCATCCCGGGTCTAAATCCTCCCTCATCCTGCTGCCTCCTTCCAGGCCTGAGCTTTCCTACAGTATCCATTACCCCTCTCCAACAAATAAAACACCCCGGCACCTGCGAGTGGAATTTCATCTGGGCAGGAAAGATGGAAACTCTGTCCTGGTGGAGAAGGGTTTGTGCAGGTCCTGCCATTCGGAGGGGCAGCAGGGAGCGAGCTGAGCACCACCAGGATGTTAAATTGAACGCTCTGCACTGGCACAGAGCTTGGAAAATAATGCCAGGGGGCTCAGGTTACTGCACCAGCCCTGAAATGTAGGCCACTGGATCTTAGCAAGGTGGATGTTCCCTATTCCCCTTCCCCCTGAAATAGCTGCCAAAAGGGGAGCAGGTTTTTGTGGCTGCAGAGGGTGAGTTAATATCCTCAATTCTTCAGTTCCCCTGCTAATTACAGCTCCCTTCATCCCCCTGCTGTAAAGTTTTACCCAAACACTTAAAGCAGAGTGGGGAAAAACCATCACAAGAGCAGCAGAGAGCAAACCTGCAGGAGCAGCAGCCTCAGCACCTGCGCTCATGAATTAATAAGTTCTTGGGCTTTATTGCAGGCTGGCTCTGTTTGGGTTAGTGCTTGGCAGAGCTGTGCTCAATTTGTACTCAGGAGTGTGTGAACCAGTTTTCTGGAGCCTTTCAAACAGTTTCTGCTCCTTCAGAACTGTCTGCACTTGTCCAAAAGCTAAGAAGGCTCCAAGAAACTTTGGCAACCTTGTGATGTGAGCTGAACAGGAGAAAACGCTCTCCAAAACCTGAAGGTTGTACAGAAATAAGGTGGCAATTATTGCAAAATGAAACTTTGCACATCTGGGCATCTTTGGCCTGACTTTCATGTAGATGTCTACATCTATGATGTGCTATTATTATTATAATAATATTATTATTTAAAAGTCTGAGGCTTTCACAGCTGGACCTAAAATTCAGAGCAAACTGCTGATGTTGACTTGTGCAGCCGTGGCAGGGAAGCTGTTTAGAGGCAATCAGAGAGGTACCAAAATTTCCTTTGGCTGGTGCTGTTTAGTTACAAACAACAGGAGCAACGCCAAGGAGCTGAAACAGCCCTCTGTGCTCACAGCAGGCTGGAATAAACCTGTATTTCCTTAGGTGAAAATAAAATAAAAAACACCTAAAATCACTCCCACCCCTGTTTCCCTGAAGTTTCATACTTTCTTAACACATGGTGTTGCCCCAATTTTTTTTTTTTTTTTTTTTTTTTTGCAGTTCTTAATAAGTCAAGAAAAGAGGAATTTTCATTTGGAACAGCACTAAGCAATATCCCCACTCTTCTAAACTCAGCCCTGTGGAGGAGCTGGGATTTTTTAAAATCCTAATTAAAACATCAGCTTATTTATTTCATCCTGCAAATAATCACTTTTAATTGCTCAGGAAAAGAGTTTTGTTATCTGTTTCTCTCATCCATGCATTTAACAGGAAAGACAGGAAGAGCCTGTTCCCCACCCCGCTGACTTACGTGCAGCTCCCCAGCATCCCGGCAGCTCTTCCCTCCCTGGGCTCCAGGAACATCAGCACAGCTGGTGGAGATGATCCCTGGTGGGTCACAGGAGATCACAGGTGACACCATCACCCCCTTGGACAGACAGGAGGAGTTCCGTGTCCTTTGCGAAGTGGAAAATCTCTGGCAGGCAGGGAAATGAATGCTCACCCCATCCTGGGGCTGTCCTGACGTGTGGGAAGTGAAGAGCTGATCTGATCCTCAGAGATCTGACACGGATCCCTCGGAGGTGTCATGGATCCCTCGGAGGTGTCATGGATCCCTCAGAGGTGACACAGATTCCTTGGAGGTGACAATGGATCCCTTGGAGGTGACACAGATCACCAGGAGGTGACAATGGATCCTTTGGAGGTGTCATGGATCCTCAGAGATCTGACATGGATCCCTTGGAGGTGACAGTGGGTTACCAGGAGATGACACAGATCCCTCAGAGGTGACATGGCTCCCTTGGAGGTGACACAGATCCCTTGGAGGAGGCACAGATCCCTTGGAGGTGACAGTGGATCCCTTGGAGTTGACACGGATCACCGGGAGGTGACATGGATCCCTCAGAAGTGACACGGATCACCAGGAGGTGACACAGATCCCTCAGAGGTGACAATGGATCCCTTGGAGGTGACACAGATCCCTTGGAGGTGTCATGGATCTCTTAGAGGTGAACGAATCCCTTGGAGGTGACACAGATCCCTTGGAGGCAACACAGATCACCAGGAGGTGACACGGATCCCTTGGAGGTGTCATGGATCCCTTGGAGTTGACATGGATCACCAGGAGATGACACGGATCACTCGGAGCTGCCATGTATCCCTTGGAGGTGACATGGATCCCTCAGATATCTGACATGGATCACCAGGAGGTGACACAGATCCCTCAGAGGTGATATGGATCACCAGGATCATGCCGTGGAGGAACAAGGCTGGCAGCCCCCAGAGGGCAGGGTTCAAGGAGACCTGGAGAGCAGGAATTTCAAACTCATCTTCCCACCTCGAACCGCTGTAGGCAGATTTGCCGAGGAGGAGCCTGGTGTCACTCACCCAGCTGGGAGGACACGACCCGAGCTTGTCTAAATTTGTCACGGCAGGGGAGGTGTCGGAAAAGGGAGCGTGGCCGCTCCGGGCGGGACACAATGCTGGAAAAAGGAGCATCGGGTTCAGCTGATTGTTTACGGTCTCCTAGAGACTGGGAGCTTTGGAGGGATGGGCACTGAAATGGAGACAACAGCACTGCCTGGGATGGGGTCACCTCGGTCTAATATCCATGATTAATTCGCTTTTTCCCCTGCAGCAGGGTGGGTTACGGCAGGGAATTCAGCTGCAGGAGCAGACCAGGGTGGGTAATGAATTCTCCTACCCCTCAAACCCAACACCAGAGCCCCTGGGTTTCTTTGTAACCTGAACTCGGAGGGACGCAGCTAAACTAAGGAAGAAAGTCATATCAAAAGAACGTGCCTGAAAATATTTTACCTCCACTTTTCCTTTCTCCTGCCATGTTCCCCTACAAGGAATCACCTCCCTTTTCAGGAAGGTGTGTTGAGTTATCCCTCACAAACCCTAAAGGGCACTTGCCAACTGCACCTGGAAAATAGCTGGGAACTGTGGCCAAAATAGGGATGGAACAAGGAAGAGGCTCAACTTTCTCTGTGTTAGTCACAGAAAGATCTGTGTCAGCAGAGACCTAAAGATCATCTTATTCCAACACCCTGACATGGACAGAGAACTTTTCCACTATCCCAGGTTGCTCCAAGCCTCACCCAACCTGGCCTTGGGCACCTCCAGGGATCCAGGGGCTGCCACCTTTCAGGCCCTGCCCGGTGGCTGAAAATTGTGGAGCTGCAAAAACTTTTCTGGGGGGATTTTTGTCAGCACAGGAGACAAGGCGGTGCTTTCCCCAGGCCCCACTAGATGTCAGTGTGCTCTGCTGGGCTGCGGGAGATCCTCCGGAGCTGAGTTTTCCAGGAAAGACTGCTCCAGTTTTCCAGGGAAGTTGTGCTGTTGTTGTTGTATTGGTGCCTTTGCCAATCACAGACTCGTCAAGGTGGGAAGAGTCCTCCGGGATCCCCAGGCCACCCCAGCCCCACCAGCAGCACCCCAAACCCTGTCCCCAAGGGCCACCTCCAGCCTCCTCCTGAGCACTGCCACAGACAGGGACTGCAAACCTCCCTGGGCAGCTCAGCCCAAGGCCTGAGCGCTCTGCCAGGGAAATTTCCTTTCCAAATCTCCAACCTGAGCCTCCCCTGGTGCCATTTGAGGCCGTTTCCTCTCATTTTTTCCCTGTCCCTCCTGTCAGGGCCTTGTGCAGAGCCACAAGGTCCCCCTGAGCCTCCTTAGCTCCAGGCTGAGCCCCATTCCCAGCTCCCTCAGGAATTCTCCATCCCCTTCCCAGCTCTTTTCCCTTCTCTGGACACATTCCAGCCCCTCCATGTCGTTTTTGAAATGAAGAGCCCAACACTGGGCACAGGAATTGTGTGGCCTCAGCAGTGCGAGTACAGCAGGAATGGGCTGTACTGAGATGAGCACAGATGTGGGGATGCCTTGGGGTGGTTGAATCTCGTGGATGGACAACTCTTCCCAAAGGAATGGCCTTGAAACTCATTGGAACCAATATCTGAACTGGAAACCTCAATATCCACACTGGGATTGTGTTTGTTTACCACCAGGCCGCCTCAGCTAGGAGCATTCATTAAATGACTCTCCCAATGTTCTTCTGCAGTAAGAGGCTGTAAATTTTCCCTCTGTTTTGGGATGCCATTGGCAAGGATCCTTAAATTCATGTTTTCATTTCCTCCACACTGCCTGGAAAACTCCCCCACCAAAAAACTGATCCACGAGGGATCCTCATCCAGGGGAGCCAGGCTGGGAGAGCTGGGGGTGCTCACCTGGAGAGGAGAAGCTCCAGGGAGAGCTCAGAGCCCCTGCCAGGGCCTGAAGTGGCTAAAAAAGGAGGGAAAGAGACTTTTTATATGGATTTCTGATGGGATTGCTGATGGGATCCTTCCAAAGGCAGATCTTTGCATCAGCCACTGAGCTCCCCATCCCTGCCTCCCTGCAAAGCTCAGGGATGTTCCTGCCCGGTGCCTTTGGTGCCAATCATCCCAAAGTGAAGATCTGGCCCAGCATTGGATCCAGATGTGGCTCCAGAGTCCCCCACCCTCCCTGTCCGTGCTCACACGTGTTGGAGCCTTCCTCATCCCACGTTCTGGGCCTGCCTCAATCGCAGACGTTTCACTCTTGATTTATTTAAAAAAAAAAAAAAAATTTCCCACTGCCACTATATCATCAATTCCTGGCAGAGCTATAAAAATCTGCTTGTTGTGCTGTTTCAAGGGCCTGTCTCTCAAATAATATTAATATTCCTGAGGTTTGGAATTAACAAAAAACCTCTGGGTCAAACCATTGCAGGTGACGAGGCAAGAGAGGATCCCCCTCCTTCAGATGTTTGATGTTCATCTGAACTGGAAGTTTGGCAGAGCCTTCCCAAAGCCTGAGCAAGTATTTGAGTCAGGCATTGGAGCATTTTTTCTCTTTTATTTATTCCTTGATGGATGTCTGGGGCCAGCCTGAGATGCTCTCTGAGGGAAGAGCTGTGCTGTTCAATGTAAAGCAGATTAAGGGATGGAAATTCAAGCTGAAATGCAGCAACAGGGGAAGCCAGATATCCACCCTATTGATCTCATCAGCACATAAAATATCAGGGAAAATTCCTGAGCTGACCAGGCTTTGTGGGCTGTGCAAGGTCTCCCCAAGGTGATGATGCGCTGGGTCCCTAAATCAAGATTTAGAAAATATTTCTGCTTCAGCAAACAGCAGAGGTGTGGGATCACTATTTGTAGAACCGGTCAGTGTCCTGTGCTCTGAAATGTGTAAGATATTAAGAATTTATTAATGATTTAATGGATCTCAATAAACCTGTTCCTCCCACGAGGCATAGAATTATTCCTCTGTCCAGCAGAAGCCTGACATGGTAATTTTTTTTTTTTTTTTTAACTCTGAAGCCCTTTCATAGAATATCAGAGTCACTGAGGCTGGAAAAGTCATCCCAGTCCAGTTTGTGACCAATCCCACCTTGTCACCATCCCAGAGCACTGAGTGTCACATCCTTGGACACCTCCAGGGGGATTTTCCACAGCAATGTGCCCTCATGGTGCTGTACAATTCCCAAATCACAATATTGCTCATTCCTGGTGTTGCTGTGACATTATTTTCCTTTTGGGGCTGGGTTTTCATGAAGAGAATCCTAAAAACTCTACAGGTTAAAAACCCACAGCAGATACTGAAATACTCCTGAGTGATTAGAATAATAAATCATAATTGTTGGTGAGGTCAGGAGTGGAAAAAGTCAAGCAGGAAAAACATTTTGTGCCAAAAGGTTTTTATTGACCCAAATTATCTGCTCAGACTCCCAAAACCTGCTGGAGTGGTCAGAGCTCAGCTGATTTCTCATTAATTGCCCTTGCTGCTGCTAAATGGAATGTTCTGCTCCTGAGGACAAATCCCAAGGATGGAGGTTGAGATGGAGAAAGGAGGGATTTTACAGCAGGGCAGTCAGGGTTGGGGCTGCTCAGGGAAACTGCTGAAGGGCAGAGGCTCCTCTGGTGGCTCAGGCATAAATACCTGCATTCTGGATGAAGAAACACAAATATCTGGATTCTGGATGAAGAAACAAAATTCTGGATGAAGAAACACAATATCTGATTCTGGATGAAGAAACACAAATATCTGATGAAAAAAAATCTGGATGAAGAAACACAAATATCTGCATTCTGGATGAAGAAACACAAATCTCTGCATTCTGGATGAAGAAACACAAGATTCTGGATGAAGAAACACAAATCTCTGCATTCTGGATGAAGAAACACAAATACTGGATGAAAAAAGAAAAAAACACAAATACTGATCTGGATGAAGAAACACAAATATACTGATGAAAAAAAAAAAAAAAAAAAAAAAAAAAAAAAAAAAAAAAAAAAAAAAAAAATCTGATTCTGATGAAAAAAAAATACTGGATAAGAAAAAAAAAAAAACAAATATCGATTCTGGATGAAGAAACACAAATATCTGCATTCTGGATGAAGAAACACAAATACCTGGATTCTGGATGAAGAAACACAAATATCTGGATTGGATGAAGAAACACAAATATCTGGATTCTGGATGAAGAAACACAAATACCTTGATTCTGGGTGAAGAAACACAAATATCTGATGCATTCTGATGAAGAAACATAAATCTCTGGATTCTGGATGAAGAAACACAAATATCTGGACCAAAAAAGTTTCTCTAAAACTGTGCTGCCCCTTTGAGTGCAGAACTGACTGAAGGAACTTTCTCCTGGAGGAGCTCAGACATTGCAGGAGGGCAGGACTCCCCCATGGAATGCCGGATTTGGAATTCTGATGAAAGCTCAGGAAAGTGGGAATCTGCTGAAACCAAGGGGTTTGCAGAGAGCCACGACCTGCTCCAGCCAACCATTATTGCATGGAGCCCAAAAAGGTTTGAAAAATCCTTCTTTTTGTGAATCTCAGGCGAAGAACCCTGAATTTGTGGACAAAACCACAAGAGGGGTGTGTCTGTGCGTGTGCATGTGTGTGTTTTGTTTGGAAATTTTTAATTCTGGATTCTTAAAATCCAGTTATAAGGCAAGGAAACTCGATGGGGTTTTTAGCACAGAGGTTTGAATTTTGGGTAAGGAGGAGTGGAAACAGCTGAGTTCACTCTGAGGTGTCTCTTCCACCTTAGAACAGCCAAAAGGCGCTCATGATTAACCCATTCCAAATCCTTTGAGGTTTTTCTTTGAGAATTTCTTGGGTACACATTTTCAATTTAAAAATTAAAAACGTTATGCTCTTCCAGGTTTTATCTAGGTTTCCCCATGACATTTATTTATTGGTAACCTGAATTTGTGGACAAAACCAGAAGAGGGGTGTGTGCATGTGTTTTGTTTGGAAATTTTTAATTCTGGATTCTTAAAATCCAGTTATAAAGCAGGGAAACTCAATGGGGTTTGGAGCACAGAGGTTTGAATTTTGGGTAAGGAGGAGTGGAAACAGCTGAATTCACTCTGAGGTGTCTCTTTCCCTTTAGAACAGCCAAAAGAGCTCTCATGGATGTCTCATGGTTGACTCCTTCCAAATCCTTTGAGGTTTTTCTTTGAGAATTTCCTGGGTACACATTTTTAATTTTAAAATAAAAAATGTTGTGCTCTTCCAGGTTTTATCTAGGTTTCCCCACGACATTTATTTATTGGTAACAAAGATGGGGAGATGTTTTATTTTCTTGTGGTGTCACACTGTGGGCCCTTCTTAACTCCATAGCTTGGTTGGAAAAGACCTCTGAGATCATCAAGTCCTGCCTTTGACCTTTTATTTTAAAAAAAAAAATCCATTTTCTTTTCCTAATAGGAACAGATCACCAGTCTGGTTTGGATGGGAATATCTGACTGCTGGCTTTACTATAGACAATAAATTCCTAAAAAATGGCATTTTAAAGAATATGGTGGAACATCATTTGCAGCTGAACTCTGTAGCCCCAATCTCCCTCTCATCCCCAATTTCTGCCACTGTGGCAGAATGAAAACCAAGGAAATTCTTGGCTCTGTGTAAGCCCTGCTCAGCAATAATAATATAAAAAAATCTCTGTATTGTCCCTCCTCTGTCCAGCACAAATCCAAAGCACAGCTCCATCCCATCCACTGGAAAAAAAAAAATGAACTTTACTCCAGCCAAAATCAGCAGAGAGGGTAATAATGGCAATTACGAGTTTTGGGGTGCAACACAGAAATGAAATCCAAAAAAAATGAATCCAAAAAATGGTTCATATTTAGCAATTTGTAACTAAAACACAGATTTCCCCCCAGAACTGGCAGACTGACTGTTAGCAAAATGATTTTTCTCTCACTATGATTTGCCTCAGGGTATGAAAACCATGAAGAAATTTGTAGGTGAAGATCTTATATGTTACTTAAATAATTGAATCTCCTTGCAGGTTATGTGAAAAGTAAACCCAAGACTTTGTGCTTTATTTTCTGAGTGGTGCCCAGGCAATAAAAATTGTTTTTATCACCGGACCCAGAAGTCACTGTGCCTGTTGGGGTTGGCAGTGCCTGTTAAACACGATCAGTCAGGCTTTATCACCCGGAAATATGAGACAAGAAAGTTGGTTCTGGTCTCAGTTTCAGCTGATACCAATCTGGTTGCTGGCTGGGATCAGGATTGTGCAGGGGTCTCCTCAGTAAAATCATTTCTGATCATTTCTGAGACAAAAATTCAGGTCTTGTTGGGGTTATTTTTCAGGGTTTATTGAATAATTTGAGAGTGGAGCCCCAGCTTTATCACAAAGGGATACAGAATGTGTGAAGGTGATGTTGGAACCATTGCATCCCTGGCTCTGGCATTCCTGGATTTGGATCCCTGGAACCACAGAATGGTTTGGAGTTAAAGTTTAAAGATATTAAATTATTCATCCTCTGCCATGGGCAGGAGCACTTTGCAAAAGATCTTGTCCATTTCCCGTGGATCTTGCACAGAAATTTGCCAGTTTGGAGGACAAGGATGGATAAAGATTGTTGAGGATGTGTTGGAACCCAGGACATCCCTCTGGGTGCCCTGGGTGATCCAGGACCCTGGCAAGGGGTCCGGAGAAAACCACGAGAGTTTGATTAGAACAGTATTAATTTATCACTGGGTATAGATGAAGAATTTTGGGGTTTAATGGAGGTTCAAGAGGCAAGATGGAGGAATTTTGGCTTGTCCCTGTCCTTCTGCTTCTTCTTCTTGCCCTCCATCTTCTGCTGTGGTGGTGGCACTTTTGGATTGGATTAGAGTAGAAATACACTGTCTAACACAGGTGATAGGTGTTGGTATTTATCTGTAAACACAGAACACCAGAGTATAAAAGATTACGACCACCCTTGGGGCAGTCTGTTGACAATGATCCAGCATTGTAGCCAGCACCCTCGGGGTGAGAACTAAATGTACCTAGATAAGAGATAATAAACATCCTTGAGAACAACAGGGATGCATCCTG
This sequence comes from Acrocephalus arundinaceus, assembly GCA_021534815.1. Taxonomy (NCBI): domain Eukaryota; kingdom Metazoa; phylum Chordata; class Aves; order Passeriformes; family Sylviidae; genus Acrocephalus; species Acrocephalus arundinaceus. Next base: position 2,825,241 of record JAJEOU010000056.1, read on the forward strand.
ACTCTCTCATCTGGCACCGGGGCTTGGGAGAAAGACTTTTAGACAACATTCTCGAGGGGACATCAGCCCAAAGAAACAAGAACTGAGAAGGATGGAGGAAGTGAGGGAGCAAAAGGAGCTGCAGCATCAGCCTGGGGTCTAATTCCTGCTTTTCAGCCCTCCCTGAGCCAACGGAGGAGAAGTCACAAAAAGAAAACATCTCACGGAGGCACAGCCAATAATCCTCACATTACATGCTGAAATCGAGCCTGTTTTATTGTGATCCTAATCTCAGCCCTCTGCTTCCACATCCCGACAGGTCTGCAGGAGGAATTCCCTCTCCATCCCAAGGAATGCAGCAGGTACAGAGCCTGGGCCTGCTGCTGCTGCTTTAACCTATTATCTTCACTTTTTTTGTCCTTTTTTTTTTCATATTTTAGACTTTGAATCTCAACCTCAGCAGCTCTTCAGGGCTCCTCACAGGGTCCCTCCTCTGCAAAGGCCGTGCCCCAAACATTAAATCTGTAATTACAGACAAAATTAGGCTTTGCTGGGCACGAGGCCTATCTCTAAATCAGAGTGGCGTGAGGCAGGCTGGTGTTACTGGAACAGGCTCAAAATCAAGTTATGAACCATGACTTGGCTCAAATTCTCTCCCCACTCCTCCGTCGTTAGGTTTGATATATACAGGAATTTTGCAGGGACACACTGGAATTTCCAATTTATTTCTGATCAAAGTCTCCACAGGAACAGGACAGGAAAGTTTTGGCAGCTCGGGGACGAGTTCTGTTATCGCCAAGATCTTTTTTAGGTTCATAAACACAACAATTTCAATTTAACACTGATAAATTAGGAAACACAAATTCCAACCTTCCTGCTAGATCAGACTGACACTTAATTAGGGTGCAGCTACTTCAGTGATCTCCTGATCATTGCCACTTAGCAGGCTTTGGCTGGGAGCACAGAGCAGGCTCTGAGCGCACAAACTGGGTTTATTTTTTTGGGTTAAATAAAACCAGACAATGTTCCAGTGTTGCTCTTAATTCTCCCCAATTATTTCTACACATTCAGCCCTCAGGCCTGGACTTAAAACCAGCCTGAAGTCAAGCCCCTTGGACATCTATCATCCTCACATCAGATACTCAACACTGCTTTTTCACTTCATAAATCCACTTTTATCAGGCCTCGTGCTCGCTGCTGATGTGGATTCAGCCTTAAATTTGCAGTTTGTTTGACAAAAATCACTTGGAGAACATTTTTTGGGACTCCACAGTGTTGGCTGTGGATCCATCCCCCCTCCCTGTGTGAGCATTTTGGATTTAGAAGCTGTCTCGAAAATCCTTGTGCTGTCAGGATTTGCCAGGGGTTGGAGTGTGGGATTTGTGAGTTGTCCCTTTTGACAGCTGATAACAAATTAACATCTGAGGATTCCTGCTCTGCCAGTGGTGCCTGAGCAGCACGATGGGACCCAAGGATGTAAACAAAGCTGGGAAGCTTGGCTGGAAGGGATGAAAATCCAAAAAATAGAGGCTGTGCTGGGCGAGTGGGCAGAAGATTTCTAAAATCTTCTGGTGTTCTTGCGGCATCAAAATTATCAAGGAAAGAGAGAATTCGTCAAGACATCCAAATCCTCTTGGATGGCTGGGAGAAGAGAGTAAGGGAGAGGAGCAGGGAGAAAAACGAGGGAAGGAAGCACTTGTGCTTCATGGCAAACTTTTTGAAGTGAAAAGAACTGGGACAAAACAGCCACGGAATCACAAAATCACCAAATCACAACTTCCTCACCAGGGGTGCTGGAGAAACACTCTGGGAGCAGGGACAGGGCCTGAGGGAGCGGCTGGAGCTGGGCCAGGAGGGATTAAGATTGGATTTTAGGGAAAGGAAGGATTGAGGTTGGATTTTAGGGAAAGTTTCTTCTTTCCCCAGAGGGTGCTGGGCACTGCCCAGGCTGCCCAGGGAATGGGCACGGCCCCGAGGCTGCCACAGCTCCAGGAGCCTTTGGGCAGCGCTGCCAGGGATGCCCAGGCTGGGATTGCTGGGGGCTCTGGGCAGGGACAGGCTGGGACTGGATCATCCCTGTGGGTTTATTCCCATTCAGGATATTCCAGGATCCTGTGATCCTCTGAACCAGCTCCAAGCTGAGCGTGCAGGAAAATGGGGAAGCAGAAATTCCCATTTTGGGGTTTTCTCCTGGTGCTACTCCCAAGCCTGACAGAGCAGGAGCACCCCAATTCCTGGGACACAGAGAACATCCCTGAACCCAGCACAGCCACCAACCTGAGCTGGGACAATCCCGACATCCCAAGGGCCAGCTGGGATCTCTGCTCTGGCACAGGGACAGCACCCAGGGAGCAGCTGGAGCTGGGCCAGGAGGGATTGAGGTTGGATTTTAGGGAAAGGTTCTTCTTTCCCCAGAGGGTGCTGGGCACTGCCCAGGCTGCCCAGGGAATGGGCACGGCCCCGAGGCTGCCACAGCTCCAGGAGTATTTAGAAAATTCTCCCAAGGATGCCCAGGCTGGGATTGTTGGGGGCTCTGGGCAGGGCCAGGGATGGGATCAATGATCCCTGTGGGTTTATTCCCACTCAGGATCTTCCATTATTCCCTTTTTCTTGGATAAATAGAGCTTGACAGTCCATTTGCCTTCAGGGCATGAGTGTTTGGCCGATCTCCAAAAAAGCTGCCAAACCAAATCTTCTCCTTTTTGTAGTCATAAAAAGATGCCTTTAATTTGGTGAAAACTTGCTTTCAGCTACTTGTCTGCTACATAAACTCAGTTCAGATTCAACAAAAAAAGCAAAATCTCTCTGTTTTTCCACAGGTTCTCATTAAAGTAACTCCAACAATTACTCCTGGAATTGTGTGAAGCCTGGTTGTTCCTCCCAGCTGTGATAATGCCACAGACATGGACCACCCCGCCGGCCTGTCAGCTTTAAAATATTACTCCTGGAATAATGAAAAATTGCCAGTTTCTCACTCTGGCTTCGTGATTTATGTGCAGTTCCTCAGAGATTGATCAGCTGGTTTGTTTCCTTACCTGGAATGAGTGATGAATATTTTAAAAAACACTTAATGCTGGCTCTGGTGCAAATGAGATAATTTTACAGTGACTTGTTTGGTTGTTTCCAGAATAATTGGACATTATTACCTGCCCACCATGCGTGAACTATGGGTCTCTGGAGGGGCTAAATGCCTTCAGTGGATGTTTCCTTAATATTTCCATGGAGTTCATCTGCTCTGCTCCTGCAGGAGCTTTTACCAGATGGTTCTCCAGGCCCGAAATGACATTTTACATTTTCCATCTATGAACTCACCAATGAAAATGAAACAATTTGATTTGTTACTTTTGACTGACCCATTTCTGTACCTGCACTGAGGAATTGTGTCCCAGGGAGGTGGAATTGGGAAGGAATTTGCTCTCACCTGGAGTGGGATCAGTAAAATATCAAAGGGAACAACTTCCTCTCCTTTATGATGGAAGAACAAAGTGGGGTTTGTAACGCTGTTCCTAGGCTGGTTTGGCAAATAAAACTGTTGGGTACTTACCCCAAGAGGAATTTTTTAAAAATCCATGACAAATCTGTTATAATTTGGAACTGCTCCTTGGAGAGGGCCAGGAACAGAGGTCACCCTGCCTTTGGTGCTTTTTGGGCAGTGGAAGGCTGAGGGCAACATATAACCCAAGCCTCCCTTTGTTTCCAGACTGGGAAATGTTTAGGCAGCATTATTTTATTTTATTTTATTTTATTTTATTTTATTTTATTTTATTTATTTTATTTTTATTTTATTTATTTTTTTATTTATTTTATTTTATTTTTTGTTTTATTTTATTTTATTTTATTTTATTTTATTTTTATTTTTTAATTTATTTTATTTTATTGTGTTTTGTTTTATTTTATTGTGTTTTATTTTATTTTTTATTGTGTTTTGTTTTGTTTTATTTTATTCTCTTTTATTTTATTTTAATTTTTGTTATCTTTTGTTATTTTGGGGTTTTTTGTTATTTTTGTTATATTTTATTTTATTTTACTGGAGGGTTTCATTTTGCTTTTTTACACAAGTGGACCTTTGAGATATTCACTGTCCTTGTGTCTAATGAACTATCAACATTCCATTTGTCACCAAAGACCTTCAGCGTGGATCAGGCAGCAGGAAATGCCCATTTTTGAGAGGAGAATAGGAAAACTGCTCATTCCAAACACAATCCTGCCTGGGCTGTCAGAGTTTGCAAACCAGGAGCTGGATCTGAGAACAAACAAGGCTGTTTTCTGTTTCTGCCATCCTCATTATCCTCCTTTGAATCCACATTTCCCTAAATTCTTCCTTTTAGGAAGGGCCTGGAGCTGCTGCAGAGAGCCCAGAGGAGGCCCAGGATGAGCAGAGGGCTGGAGCAGCTCTGCTGGGAGGAAAGGCTGGCACAGCTGGGATTGTTCAGCCTGGCCAGGAGAAGCTTTGGGCTGAGCTCAGGGCGGCCTTGCAGGGCCTGAAGGAGCTGCAGGAACCCTGGAGAGAGACAATTCCCAAGGGCTGCAGGGACAGCACACAGGGAATGGCTTCAAACTGAAAAATGACAAGTTTGGGTGGGATGTTGGGAAAAAATCCTTCCCTGGGAGGGTGGGGAGGGGCTGGGCTGGAATTCCCAGATTTGCTGTGGCTGCCCCTGGATCCCTGGCAGTGTCCCAGGCCAGGTTGGACATTGGGGCTTGGAGCAGCCTGGGACAGCGGGAGGTGTCTCTGCCCATGGCAGGAGGTGGGAATTGGATGATTTTTAAGGTCCCTCCCATCCCAAACCCCTCTGTGCTCCCCCAGATGTTTTCCCTGCTCATTCCAGATGTTCCTGCTCAGGAGATCTCTCAGCCCTCACTCAGGAGCACTTTTGCCAATCATCTCCAAAATGTCTGAAGAAGTGAACGAGGAGATCACCAACAGCTCCAGCCACACCTAAAGTGTGACAAACTTCCATGATTTGAGGTGGAAATGCATCCCATGCATTGGGATGGCAAAAGAACTTTCTAGAGCTTCCCCAAACCCTTGGGGTGTCTGAAAATTCTCCACTTTTTAGTAACCTCATCCTACAAAAACCTTTTTGCTCCAACATCTCTTCCCTGGCTCAAGTCCTCTTTTGACGTGGGGGGGGTCACTCCTCTCCAGAGGTCTCTTGGCCTCAAAAAATGTTCTTGACTGGAATCTTTGGGATCTTTGTGAACACAAATGTATATTCTGGGAAATGGTTCTTTTATGGTAACAAGGAGTTGGGTGTGGGGAGACTGCTGCTTGTTCCTTGAATTGTGCTATTTATTGGTTTTGTCTGTGTTATCCCCATCCCTGTCTTCTCCCTCCAGGCAGTTTTGGGCCATGACTACCTGTTACTGTGCGTGTGCTTTCCCAAATAACCTCGCTGGAGTCTGGACGTGTTGCTGAAGCCTGCTATGAAAAGTTGACATGGTGGAAATCAAAGAAAGGAGCAGATCATATTCAGGGTTGCACCATATTATTTCCATGTCAGAAAATCAAATGGAAAGGCCCTTTTTTCCACTTTTCTGAAAAAAAAATAAAATAAAGAAAACCTCATTTTTATTCATAAAAGAGGCTGCTTCTTTAGCTGGAAAGAATTTTTCCCCTCTCCCTAGGAATATAAATAATGCAAGTAGAAGAGAACAGAGAGGCCACATTAATCACGCATGTATGGATATATTTTATTTCAAAATTATTTTCTTAAATCTAAAAAACATCCATGACTGTCTTATTGGAGCACAGTAGTTTCCATAATATAGTGGACATATATAAGTATTTATTTCTTCCCTCAGAGACCTGGGTTTTAAAACATTTTTCTTTTTAATATCCAGAATCCATGTAAGGTTTAGGATTGACTTAGGCCGAGGCCATAATTCTTCGAGGGTTTGTGCATTTGCCTGACTGGAGGAATGTAAGTCCCTCTCAGTTCAATAGAACAACTTTGTCTAAGTTAAATGCTTAAGGAAGATCAAAGCCTGGGTCTAACTTCCCAAATAGAAGTTAGGAACATTCGTTATAATGATCTAAGCCACGCAGAAAAAATAAAAATAGCCTTTGGAAAAGCAGTTTCAAACATGACAGGATAAAGCAGAGGTGAGAGGTGGAGCCCGGAGTTACTCCCACAAGAAAATCAGGAGGAATGGGAGGCAAAGCAGGGCAAGGGAAACCAGGGACTGGCAAAGAGCTGAGCTCTCCTTCAAGAGAGTTTTCAACTACAAAGAGAGGTAGAAAAGCACACGGAAAACACTCCTGGCTGTGCCTTTCTGTGCAAACCCTGCTGGTAAAACCTTCAGCGCCCACCGAGGCGTAAATATTGGTAAATATTTATTTTAACTCTGAGAAAATGTCAAGGGAGGCACAGAATGCCTGGACCTGAGCTCTGTGGTGATCAGAGAGGAGGTTTCCAGCAGGGAATTCAGCAGACAGTTGCTGCTCCAGAGGCATCTTTTCCCCATTTTTTCTTTTTTTTATGTGTGTGTGGGTCAGGTTTTTTTCCATCTGCGAGGTTATCAGGGAGTTCATGCTGCTGCTAAAGGAGTTGAGGGCTGATTGAAGGGAGGGGCGTGCTGGAAACGTTGAAAAAAAATTAATTTCCTGTCGAAATATGTTTTGTGCCTCGGCGAAATAGCAGGACCTGAACGTGCCTCTGGTTTCAATAAAAATGTTTAGGGCTCGGTTTTTTCGGGGGGTTTTTTTGTCAGTCAGAGAAAACTCAGCCATCTCTCCACTACAAAGCCTCTTGTCCGTGTGAGGGAGCAGATGGGAAGTTTGGATTGCCCAGATGGTGAGCAGGGATTCTGCAGGGCTGGATGGACATTTTTCCTCCTTTCCCAGGGAGAGCTGAGCCCATTCCAGTCCCCAAAGAGAGAAGGATCCAGGAGCATCTCCAGTGCCAGAAATGGAGAGACACAGGAAGGAAAGATCCATGGAT